>ML677404.1:4591792-4692825 GCA_007922305.1 Dermatemys mawii | reverse complement strand
CACACACACACACACACACACACACACACACACACACACACACACACTCACTCACTCACACTCTCTCTCTCTCTCTCTCTCTCTCTCTCTCTCTCTCTCTCTGTACACAAATTTTGATACTATCCCTTTAATCCAGAGCACTGCTATCAGGCCTGCCCTGCCACGCTCCCTACAGAACCCTTCGAGTGCGGGACCCCTTCTGAGCAAACCCTACTGTAAGCCCGTACCTCTCCATCCCAGCAGTAGCTAGGAGGTACCGACTTTCTCCCCTTCTGGGACACGCCACGCTTTCAGCGCTGAGATCTGTCACCTTTGAGAGCCAGCGGGTAGCCCACAGGCCCGGCAAAGCTCGCTTTCAAACGCTTTGCATCTTCCCCCAGCTGTCCGGGTGAATTTCTTGCTCTTTGTTTTGAATCCTGAGGCTCGCGGTGAAGTTCACCCCCTTCGCATTTTTGATGTGCGGCACTTTATTGTTCAGAGCTGACGCTTTTGTAAACAACTCATTTCTGCACCTGCCATCTCCCTTTAACTTAGATTATTTTCTTGTTAGCTGACTGTTTTTAATTGAAGGCTTCAGATCCCCTTCTAAAGCAGAGCCTTTGTTTGCTGACAGGTATAGCAGGCTATGAATGGAGATTAATTGCATGTCACATACTTCAGTATCAAACTTGCTGCGTCTTAACAATCTGTACAGCGGTCGGGCCCTTACGGAAGGAGGATTCCAGCTCAGGCTGTTTCTATGTTTGCAAAGTGTATCACCGGGTGAGTTTGTTGAAAATCAAGATTAGGAATAAGACACCGAGAACGTACTGAGAGCTTTGGACAGTAATGGCCATTTTCTGATATTAAAAGTCTACTCTCCTGTATAACTCAGGGATGCCTAGGTGCCATACATAAGAATAGTTAATGAATGGCTTGTCAGTCAGGTGACCAGATAGCAAATGTGAAATATTGGGACAGGAAGTGGGGGGTAATAGGAGCCTATATAAGAAAAAGACCCAAACATCGGGACTGTCCCTATAAAATTGGGACATCTGCTTACCCTACTTGTTAGTAACCGTGGTGGTGGTGTGATAGCTAATAGACTTTCAACCGCCATGGGCTCAAAGCTGTTTACTACCTTGCGTTCTCCCTCTGGAGTTGAACAGGAATACTTGTGGCACCTTAGAGACTAACAAATTTATTTCAGCGTAAGCTTTCATGGGCTACAGCCCACTTAATCGGATGCATAGAATGGAACACACAGTAGGAAGATGTGTGTGTGTTTATGTGTGTGTGTATAATATATATACACACACGCACAACATGAAAAGGTGGAAGTTGCCATACCTATTCTAAGAAGCTATTTAACTGAGATGAATTATCATCAGCAGGAGGAAAAAAAACCTTTTGTAGCAATAATCAAAATGGCCCATTTCAGTCAGTTGACAAGAAGGTGTGAGGATACTTCACATGGGGAAATAGATTCAATTTGTGTAATGACCCAGCCATTCTTTGGAGTTGGGCACTGATGTGGCAAACGCCTACGCGTGCGCTTAACTTTCCACCCGTGAATAGCCTCACTGAAGCATCGCTCATGTGAGGAACGTTCATCACCAGCGTCGGGGTCTGAGTTTTTACTGAAGGGCTGTTGCCCAAGTTGATTGGCTCAACATCTAAACGCCCTCAACGAAACTTTTTGATCTTGATCTTGAAAAGTTCCTTCCCTGTGCAGGTTTTTGGTTTTTGTCTCTGCTTTGAAACCAAGGTGATTAAAAAAATAACAATAAAAATCCCTGTTTCTCAGCAGGGTGACTAACCCAGAAAATCTCCAGAGGGCTGTTTGGTTTGCAAACATGGTGGCAATATGGCTAAACCAAGGCACACGCCCCCCCTCCCCCGCCCCGCCATCCAAGCGTCCCTACCTACTGGCGCTTGTGAGCTGTGGTGTCCTGAAGCCTATTTCTGCTGGATTGTGGGACCCAAACACAACGGAGCAGCTGGTGCAGTTTCTTGTGCCAATGCACCTGCAAAGCACAACAAAGCTGCTGGGGTCTAATTTCAGGACAAGCTGCCCTGATGCTGTTGTCCCCTTTACAAAATACTCTTTGACCCTTCGTCCTTCCTGAAGGAGACTAAGCCGTGGACCATGTGGAGATAGCATCACTGGACTCTCTCATGGCAGGGAGTTCAGGGGTAAAACTTGAAACTTGATGTTAAAACTGAAAATTCAAGGCTCATGTGTCTGGCTTCACCCAGACTGGCCTGCTTCTGGAGTACGGAAGCAGCTGAGATGGTGGTGACCACTGCAGCAGGGCACAGTGAAGACATCAGGGTAACCTCCGTTCTGAGGGTCATCCCCTTTGTGGGTTTGAATCAGACTTTCGCCCAAAACCTCCTGTCTCTAATCGTGGCTAAATCATCCTCTCTGTGGAACCTGCAGATTTAGTTTTCTTATAAGCCTCTTGTTTCAGGGAGGCGAATCTGGCCCTGCAAGATTGTGGAATGTCCCAAGTTCTGCAGATCTTGATGCATTCGGGCCAAAGCTCAGTGCGTCCACACTACTCTCTGGACTCCTTGGTTTTTGTAGTCCCTCTGTTGGCAGCTGCCTCCAATTCCCTCCCACTCCTACCTGGATAGGGAATGGAGCGGGAAGGGGAAAACAGTATCCTATTGTGCTGATGCGATCGGTACTCACCTGCATGGGTAAATCCGTGCAACTATTTGGGGAAACCATGCCTCTGTGAGTAGTGTCTGGGTAGGAACTGTAGTTGGATTTAAGTGCGCTGATCCAAGTGCTGTTATGTGCCCTCTGAAATCTAGTTCCAGGGTAGCAGAGAGAGAGACACGTGGTATTTTAAAACCTTTCACCTGCCCCCCCGGCCCATTGTTGAGGACTGATTGGCTCCTAGGATTTAGTGCCACCATTATAATGTTATTTACTACCTGGACTTTACTGGCTGTGACATAATTTTATGACCCTGTGCATCTCCCATTGGGTTGACCACAATCTCCTCTGCAAACTCCGCTGAAGTGCTTGATGAAATTTCAGCTTTTTTTTTTTTTTTTTTTTTCTTTTTTTTTTCTTTTAAAGCAGCAGGAAATGAAAAGGAGAGTCCTGTAAACTTTCAGAGTGGATCCCGGCGAGCAGTCCCTGCACATCAAGAATATTACATTACAGCTGAGCAGTGAAACTAACATCGGTGTGTGATTTACTCTAGAGCTGCTTACATATTGCTCTTCCTGATCCACTTTGAAAGTTTATGGCCGGGCTTTCTTTTTCATTTCCTGGTGTTATAAACATAGCAGATGGCTCAGAAAGGGGGCTCGCTGTAGCTTGCAGGACTGAGCGTGCCTTTATTATAATGTATCCTGCAGCTGATCCACACAGACGTCCTAGTAAATAAATCCCACATTACAGCTAATCTCAGACTTGTAGAGTTAATCGGCCTTTCAAAATGACAGAGGGATGCAACTTGTATTTATATTTTTATGAAGGTGGCGCGCGCTTTTCATTTCTTGTCTCCACTCATGTTAGCTATGGAAATATGGTCCGTGCAATTGTTTTCCCTTAAGATTTGGCATAAGTTTATTTGTTAACTTGAGTATTGCTTTGGTTGGCAAGGGGAAATGGATGGCTTCAGTTGAAGGAATCCATCCCCGGAGGGAACTCTCTGCTTCAGGAACTAGAAGTGATGTGGCCTGAGACCACCCGTTTTTACAAATTTTTTTTGTACAACTCCTGGGCTTCCCAAGTCCTGCTCTCTGGCTCCTTCAGGACAGGCAGGACGAGGGTGACCAAATGTCCCGATTTTATAGGGACAGTCCCGATTTTTGGATCTTTTTCTTATATAGGCTCCTGTTCCCCCAACCCCCGTCCTGATTTTTCACAACTGCTGTCTGGTCACCCTAGGCAGGGCTAGCACCTGGTCTTCTGGCCACTGGTACTTGCCCAGAGTCTTTTTCTCTAGACTTAGGTACCTGCTTCACTCCAGACTGTGATTTCCATTCTAAAGCGTTGTGGCAACTTCAGCATTCATTTAGTGCGCCTTTGAATGTCTCACAAAGCAGACAGTCAAAGGAAATTAAGGTTGATACGAGAGACCGGAAAAAGATATTCTTTTCCCCCATTTTGATCTTGAGAAAATGCTATGCACTTGCTGGTGGAGTAATTTAATGTTTTAAAGAGCAGTGGGAACTCCTAGGGCGTACTAAAGAGAAAGCACTCCTTTTTGGGGGGGCAAACTTTCCTGTAGCAGCGTAAAAATTTGGAAGCCTGGCAAGCAGGGTATTCAGTTCTCATTAGCGTCACAGTTAGTGGCATGCTAGAACTCATGTAGGCCGATACACTGGCTACTGACATCAGCGTGGCATGGATTCTGTTCTCTGCTTCGCCAGCATAAACTGGCAGCAATTCTCTTGTAATGTGTGGCATTATATTGGCATGAGATCAGACCTGGGTGCTGGGAGCAATCATTCATTTCCTTGCTCTCTGGAAGGAGAGCTGATCTCCATGCAAATAGAAGATGTTTGATCATAAATCACAAAACAGTGGGAATAAGTATTATCCGAGATAATTTTTGCTTGTGAAAGTATTTTTTTTTTTTCCCGCCAGGTGAGTTATCCTAGCTCATCTGAAACAAGAACATACAATTTGCTGGGTACTGGAATATTTCACATAAAGCAGTTTGGCTAATAGTGTAAATGAGTCCATCTAAGTGCATGTAGTTTGAGGTTTAACGCTCATTCCTTCTTCTGAACCATCTTTTGTGCTACCGTCCCGCGTCAAATAAACAACGGATACGGTTCCTCTTGTGTTTTAGCTAGATCTGTGAAGAGGGTCCTATGCTGTGATACAAATGGATATTGGACTGGACCACAAATAACCCATTGTTTGCTGCTGTCCCTTTAAAGAGAAGCTTGGTTCTGTGTTTTCCATACAGTTGCCTCTCTCTTTCTGTGAAGCGTAGGTGGTTACCCAGCCTCTGCGTTTTGGGTTTGAATCTGAACGGCATTGCAGCTCCTCCTTCCTGTCTGTTTACCGCTGAAACCCAGACGCCCTGAAGATCCAAGACAGGGCAGCTTACGTGAATGTTAAGCAACAAACAGATGTGAATCCATGCAGCAGGACTCAACATGGGGCCTCTTCCAAAGGAACAATGGCTTGAGGGGGTAGCATTGGGTCAATACATGGCATGAGTACTGGTGGCCGAGTAGGGGCCAAGTTCTGGGCATCTATTAACACCTCCCCTTGTCCCGCAATATCCAGCGGGGGAACAGGCTGCTTGAGACCCTGTGCCAATGGGGGGCCCTGGAATCTCTCTCCACCAGCTCCGTTCAGTTGCCCACAAGCTCATTCTTCTTGCTCACGCTCTGCTCTGGGGCCGAACCTGTTCTCGTTGATCTCAATGGTGCATTTCGCTGTCGATTTCAGTAGGAACCGAACTGGATCCTTTGTGAGCCGTGGGTCCAAAAATACTCGTGTTCAGCTTCCTACTTCATTTTCCATTCTCTCTTATTTTTTTCCTCCTTCCACACATTTCTTTCTTTTGTGGCTCTTTCTCTTTCAGCCCCTACTGCACCCCCAGTTTGACTTTGCAACTTTGGGTATGTCTACCCAGTGTGCTCACCTGAGCTAGTTTGAATCCAGCTCGTATGGGTAATAATGGGAAGGAAGGCCATGAAAGTTAGGAAGTCGAGTACATATCCAGGGTCCATGCCATGATTTTACGACCCGCGCTGAAGTCCACATTGTGCCATTGTTACCTGTGCTAGCCGGTGCACAACTTTGGTAGACGTGCTCTTTGTTCTTTATGCTGATCCTTGTCTTGTTTCACCTTCCCCCACACTTCCTTCTGTTTTGGTAGAGTTTCTTCATGGTTCCTTACTGGTCCTCCCCCGCACCCCCAGTTGTCTCGACTTTATATCAATGCAAACCTAGTTCCAAAATCAGCTCAAGACAATCTGCTGCCTGAGGCAAAACTTCAGTGTTTTTGCCCATCAGTGTGATTGCTTTTAGTAGTTACAGGCACTGTTCCCTCTAAGCTGTGCGTGTGTGCGCACGCACGCATACAGATCCTAAACCCCATGCACACGGCAAAACCCCACGCGCACAAAAATTTGCATAGAAACACACAAATTTGCACAGAAGAAATTTTTTGCTCACACGGCCTGTCAAAAATTAGAGGGAACATGGATTTAGTTGGGGTTGGTCCTGCTTTGAGCAGGGGGTTGGACTAGATACCTCCTGAGGTCCCTTCCAACCCTGAGCTTCTGTGATTCTCTCCAATAGAAGAGCCTTCAGGCCAACTGATTTTAGCTTAGGCGGTTTGATCACGTGCTCCCAGATGCTTTCAGTGAACCATTATACATACTTTTCTTACTTGAAAGCAGTTTTCCTCCTAATCTAATCCTCGCTCTCCACCCGTGTAGCTTCCTGACGGTCATAACTTTCTTCCCTGACAGATACTGAAGATTACCTGGCGGATGGGCTGCAGAATGAGAACCTGAGCGCCCGAGCGAGAAACCAGAGAGAGGCGATTCTGGTCGGCTTCCGGCAAGTCAAGGCCAGGTTTGTGGGTTTCTGCACTACGTTCCGATGGGCGCAGGGTTGCCAGGGTTCTAGGCACAAAAGAGCAGGGACTCAATAGGGAGCCCCGTGTCTTGTTGGACACCCACAGCAGGGCTAAAAGTGCCATTAGCCTAATGAGCAAGTAGGCCCAGATCCACCAAAGGTATTTGGGCTCCAAACTTTCACTGGTTTGAAGTCAGTGAAAGTTAGGTGCCAAATGTGGGTTTGGGCTCAGTCAGGCCTGTTCTCTGACAGAGCAGTTGTGCGAACCTACTGGTGTCGTCTGCATGTTATGCACGTTCTTGCAGAAAGTCAATGCATGAGGCGAGCTACTTCCTGCTAGCATTTTTCAGACGGCAACCCATTTTATTATTTTCAGGGCAGGGATGATGCCTTGTTTTATGTTTGTGCTGCTCCTATAATGATACCTAGCTCTTGCACAGCTCTCTTCATCAGTAGATCTCAAAGTCCTTTACACAGGAGGTCAACAGCGTTAGCTACATTTTACGGATGGGGAAACTGAGGCACAGGGAGGGAAGTGACATGCCCTCGGTGATCCAGTGGCAGAGACAGGAATTGAAGCTACCTCTCCTGAACTCTAGTCTATGTCCCTATCTGCTACACCATACTGCCCTTCCTAGGACACTGGTGGTGTCAGAAATAAATCGCGCAATGAATATTTGTCCTGTATGGAGGTTTTGAAAACAAGCCTGAATATTCATACATGTGAATAAGTTGCTTTTCCTCATACCAAACGGGAAGAGTGAACATCTGCCCCACCCTGCTGACCTGTTGCTAAAGGTGTACATAAGAACGGCCATGTTGGGTCAGACCAAAGGTCCATCTAGCTCACTATCCTGTCTACCGACATTGGCCAATGCCAGGTGCCCCAGAGGGAATGAACATAGCAGGTAATCATCAAGTGATCCATCCCATGTCACCCGTTCCCAGCTTCACGCAAACTGAGGCTAGGGACGCCATCCCTGCCCATCCTGGCTAATAGCTATTGATGGACCTATCCTCCATGAATTCATCTAGTTCTTTTTTGAACTCTGTTATAGTCTTGGCCTTCACAGCATCCTCTGGCAAGGAGTTCCACAGGTTGATTGTGCGTTGTGTGAAGAAATACTTCCTTTTGTTAATTTCATTTGGCGTGTGTGTGTGTGTTAGAGATGCAGCCCAGGCACTCTGGTGCTTAGGGGTGTCTAATTCCTGGGTTATGAACTTTTACAGAGACGAGGGTACCATCTGCAGAGTGCAGGGCTTGCTCTGAATTTGGATTCCAGGATCCCCAAAACTTTGAGGCTACTTGGGTTCAGGACTCTGGCATAGGGCCAAAGTGTGAAGTGAATTACTCTGTTTTGGGTTTAAACAAACATGTGCTGTGCTGACTTGCTGGGGGAAATTCTTCTCCCCCCTTGCAATAGCACAGACGGAGAAGACTCAGGAAGGGTTTAGATAGATAAGGCCATGGAAGATGTGTTCTGCCTATGGTTTTCAGCTGGATATATGGTCCAGAACTTGGCAATAGTCCTGTCTTTATAGGATGTGAACCGTAGCACTGGGGGAGTTAAGATTTAGTGATAAAACTCCGGGTGTTGACCGGTCTAAACATCCGGTTTAAATAAAACTACAGCCGAGTCCCTGAGCCGCCAAGTGTTTTATCCTTTGGAAAGGCACAGCCGGATTCTATTCCCCACAGTCCTGCTGAAGAACTTTCCAAGATGCCCTGCTGTATCTTAATCGCTCTTTCCTGCTGGCTAATTAAGCATCAGTTTTATTCCACAACTCAGGACTGTGTAATTATCAGCCTGGGTTGCCCTGAATAATTGAAGCAAACTGAAGGCGGGCGAAGACGGGAGCCTTCGGAAAACGGGGCTACGGCATCTGCAATGGAGGGATTGGGGGGAAAATGATGTCCCGGGATATTTGAAAAGAAGGTGCATTGCTACCTGGTTCGCCTGGCAGTGTTCACCTTAAGCACCTGCAACCTGTTAGCAGATATTTACCCTGCTGGGAAAGAGACAATTGGGGCTGGATTATCAACCTAAGCATTCAGAAATCATGAGTCAGGTGTCACCCTGGAGGGGGAAAACACCCTGTGAGATTGGCTTAAAATATGGGATTTTTAAAATGATAAACTTGGGGTTCTTTTGTTTGGCTTCTGGGGTGAGTGTCTTGAAGCTGCACCTCGCAGAGTGCCTTTGCAACCCTCAAGGCAATAAACTTTTTTTTAATGAAAACTGGGTTTTTTCACATAATATAATTCCAGGGGCCTGGGGTATGAAAAATCCAAATAGCTTGAGACTCATGATAAAACTGTGAAAGTTGGCGGGGTTGGATTGTTCTGCTTGTTTAGCAAAGCAGGTGACTTGCTACCCTGTCTGGACATAGAGGAAGCAGGGTTAGGGGAAGGGAGAATCTAGGCTGTGGGCTGAGCAAAGAATGTACTTTGTGGTAGGGTTTAGGAGAAAGTAACACATCAATGTGCTAAGGACTCTGGTGCAGCCTTTTCAATATAACAGGGAACATGCAGGGTGTTCCCTTCTCTGTAGGTATGGGAGAACATGTGGGGCCCACTCCTGCTCCCTTTGAAACCAGTATAAAACTGGCCAGGGCTTTAGGAGGAGCTGGTCTTTGGAGTTATTCGCAATGGGCCTGTGTGGAGACAGAAGGGAGGAAGCAGCCGTCCCAGAGCAGAGGCTGCAATGCAGTGTTGGGTTTCTGGTGGTTCTTCCCTCACTTGCTGGAGTTTGGAGAATAGTGTGTTTGACCGTCACTGCTCTAACCTGAGGTGTTCAGAACAGGATTTATGGTAGCAGCTAACTGTAATAATAGCCACCCTCTTTTTTGACGGCTCAAAACGGATCTTGTTCTCAGGGCGCGGCACGGGGGAGCCTCTTCGGGGAGCATGCTGTGGGTTTTGTGGCGCGTCTTCAGGAAGTCATCTGCAGTTCAGGAAGCATCTGGGTCCTCGGTGTCGGTCTTTCTGCTTTTTGCCTGTGTCTCATGAAGGACAATGCTGGGTGTGGCACTTCATTATTGAGATTTATAATGGAGATCAGTCACCTGCTTAACCATGAGCTGGGAGGAAAGACCTCCCTGAAGGGCCTCTTACAGTGTGATTATTCTGAGCTGGGCTGAATAGCTGTCCCTGTAACTCGGCCTTCGGGTTTTTATTCCTCTGCCCTCCCATGGTCTAATATTGTCCTCCGTGGGAGGATTGCCATTGATTTCAACATGCGCAGTGCTGGGCTTTATGTCTGTTTATGCTGCCTGTTGCGGGTGTATAGGGTAACGCTGTCATTAGCTGGGAAGCAGCTTATGGTATCTTTGTTTGAAATGTACTATTACAAATATTCTAGGCCCTGGCAGAGGGGCGGTTGCCGTCTGACTGGGGTGTGTGGTCCTACACAGTTTTATTCTCAAGCGTGTATTTGGCTACGTCGAGGGACGCTGTCATGTTGAAATGTGGTCCATAACAAAAATGAAAGCAGTCTTTGGATCCTGCTCCTGCCTCTCTCTGATACATGTACACACGGCCTGGCCTGACCACGTTTTCTGGTTTCACAGTCGTGCTTTCCTATCTCTATTTTCAGCTTACTCGCCCCTATCTGCTGTGTGCAAAACCCACAAAGACAAAAGCCGCAGAATGACTTGGGGGAGAAGCAGGAGTGTAGCCCCAGAAGCTCGTGTCCTCAAAGGTATTTAGGTGCTGAACTGCTGTGGGAGTTAGGCGCCTAAATACCTTTTTGAGGGTCTGGGCCTGAGTCCTCGGATTCATGGATCCACGAGGTGCATGTGGTTTGCAGGTGTAGCAACCTTTACTCCACCGTGTCATCTGGAGTAGCGCTTTGTCTGGAACATGCCCAGCATTCTGGCTCTCAATCTTCAAGGAGCTACTCATTGAACCTAGTCCTTGAATTTGACTCTCCTAGAGCAGTGGTTCTCAACCAGGGGTCTGGGGCGCCCCCTGGGAGGTCGTGAGCAGGTTTCAGGGGGTCCTCCAAGCAAGGCTGGCATTAGACTTGCTGGGACCCAGGGCAGAAAGCCAAAGCCCCACCGCCTAGGTCTGAAGCCCCGGGCCCTGAGCAGCTCCCCTGCTTGTTACCACCAACCCTGCTCCTGGTTTTTATATGCAGAAAAAACAGTTATGGTGCACAGGTGAGCTGTGGAGTTTTTATAGTATGCTGAGGGTGGGGGGTGGGCTCAAAAAGAGGGTGAGAACCCCCATCCTAGAGCATCCATGTGCTCTTCTGCCAGTGCTTTGGGGTCATCGCCTTCCAGGGGTAGAAGTTGTTGGCAAACAGTTAATTGGCCTGGAAGCAAAGCCTTTATTTGTGGTGGTTAAAATCTGCTTGCAAAGCAGCCACCGTGAAAGAGAGGAGAAGTTACTTACACTTTTCCTCCTGACACCCTGCCGGGTGCCCGACCCTCTTGTTTTGGGGACCGGGTGGCACTGCGAGTTGGTTTCGAAGCTGTTTGCTGAGAACATCAGGCTTCTGTAAGGCTGTTTTTGCGCACCGTTGGCAGGGTTAGCACCAGATGTCCAACGCCTGGGAAGAATTGGATACATGACTCCACTCAGGAGCCCAACCCTCCCCTGGTCCTTTGGGAAGAACAGTAACCGAAAATCTGTCTAAATGCCGAGGTGAGGTCATCTATCAGCAAGGAGACGCTTTATTTCTAGGGTGAGGGCAGGGAATACACAAGTTCCTCAGTGGTCCTTTCTGAGCCACCTGGTCGTCTAAACTCAGCGTTGGATGTGAGGTTTGCAGCCGGTAGAAACTGACTCTGTGGTGTTTTTCCTCCGATGCTGGGTGGGATCAAACCTGGGACCTCTGGAGCTTAGTGCATGAGGTACTACTGCATGAGCTAAAAGGCAACTGACTGTTAGCTAAGGCTGTAGAGCAGACTCATAATCTCTCTCTAAGTGGTCTTGGTGCCACTAGCTGGGACAGAACACCACACCCAGGAGGTGTGTGGGTTACATAAAGCCTAGGGTGACCAACCGTCCCCTTTTTAAAGGGAGAGTCTCATTTTGGGGGACTTTTTCTTATAGAGGCGCCTATTATCCCCCACCTCCTGTCCCATTTTTTCACAGTTGCTATCTGGTCACCCTTCAGGGACTGGTTCCTGTTAGTCCTACTATGCATTACCCTGTTTTCCAGCATTGCTACCACTAGGGGGTGCTCTAGCACAGACAAGGTGCCTGGAGTATGTCTACACTGCAGCTGAGAGTGAACCTTCCAGCCCTGGTAGATGAGCTAGTGCTAGCTGGGGCTGAGCTCCCCCCTGGGTCTGAGCTCGGGTGGCTAACCTGAGTCTGGAGTGGAGCCGCAACGTCCACACTTGTGATTAGCACGCTAGCTCAAATCTGTCTCCCAGGGCTGGGAAGCGCTCTCTCAGATGTACTGAAGACCTACCCTTGGAGACCTTGGGCGTGTTAACCGCTACACTGTCTCGACCTGCTTAAGAAGGGTTAGGCAACCAGGAGGGTTTAACGCTGCGGCCTGGGCTTACGCGAACACCCCTGGCAGGGCTACGAATCCCCTCAGTGGGCAATCCAGGGTAGACGCAGCCGTTTGACCAGGCGATGAAACTTTTGCGTTCCTTGCTCTACGGTTTGACACTCTCGCTGATTTAAGGATGGTCTTTGCTGCTTTGCATCTCAACCTTAGGGTATGTCCGCCCTGCGGTTTGGGGCGAGCCTCCCAGTCTGGGTCGGCAGACTTGGGGCTCATGCCAGCGCTCTAAAAATGGCAGTATAGACAGTACTGGAGCTTCAAAGCACTGTTCACATGGCCGTTTGCCCTGCTAACCTGAATCTGTTGACCTGGGCTTGGGGCATTGCCCCAAAATGCTATATAGTGGCACCCTTAATGTTCAACTGTAGGGACTCTGATTTTTTTTTAAATTTGATTTAATTTGCATAGTTTCCTTTGCATGATAGAACTGGCTTGAAAACTTTCAATGCCATTTTTTGGGGGCAAAAATTTTTTTGTTTTTCATGTTTTTATTTTGCTACTTTTTTTTTTTAAAGCCACCTTCCTGAGCGGCCGAATCTCAATGCATATTTTTAAAAAAAAACGTTTGAAAACTTTCAAAAGCTTTTATGTGCAAATTTTTTCCCATCAGCTGTCTGTGGTAGGTTATTTTCAAAAAAAACTCGCTGGAATGGGTTTTGCAGACAACAATATCCTGTGGGCTTTAAAATATAAATACCCGGGAGTTTTAAAAATATGAATTCTCGACAGTTTGCTCTGTCATGGACTTTTTGTGCCGCCAAACTATGAGCTCTGGTTGTTCATGGAATCTGTGACTGCACCCAAACTTGCAAGTCATTACTCCAGACCTTCAAGTATGTGAGAGGCAGCGTGATCCAGTGGATAGTGCATTAAACTGGGAGCCAGAACACAGTTTCTAGGACAAAGATACGCTTGTCCTAAAACCATAATCAGGACTCTTAGATACTGCTGTATTAATCATACACGTTCTGGATGGTCTGTTTACACTGCCGATCACAAAGGCTTGTTTTGTTGTGTAATAAATACATATTCAGGCTGGTATTTCTTTTTCAGTACAATACAGTAATGTAGCCTTGTGCACATCTGATCCCTTAGATGGCTTCACGTAGTGCATTAATGCACTGTAGCTAGCACAGCCCTTAAGAAAAGTAATTACCGCATTTGGTATCAGGCTGCTTTTCAGAGTTTAAATCAACTGGATGCGTCCCCTGTGGAATTACAGAAGGGATACATTTTTGACCCAGTACATTTTTGTGCGTTGGGGCTTCCGCATCTCGAATGGTGTCGTTTTTACATAATTCCTTGCCAAAAATCTGTTTTCGGCTACATCAATGGGTTTAGAATTGTTCACACGTCGTCTTAAACTTCCCACTTACTCTGTTCTAGAGCCGTAGTGTGATATGGTCAGTCCCGCGTCTGAGGTAACATCCATGCAGTGACATCGGGGTGAACTTTTCCCCATCCAAAGAAAACATTATAGCCGATTAAGAAGGTGTCTATAGCTGCCTTCCGAAGGTCCGTAGCAGAGCTGGTGGGCACTGCTTTAATAAACTTCTAATCAGATTAACTACATCTGTTATCTTAATTTCCAATCTTGTTTTAAAGTTTTGAAATTAGAGTGCAGGAGACTGCAATTTCAGGGTAATTTTGCTTCATTAGTGTAACTGCCCTCTATGTAATTTTCGCCAGGATGAAGCTCATTATCCCGCATAACATGCAATATCAAGATAAAAAGGGATTTAAGCCTGTGACCTGGTAGTCAGGCAGATAATCAAGCTCTGCACATTACCTTCAAGGCTGGACTGGCCCCACTACATTGTCTTTAATTAGCCCAAGCGCTGTTTTTCATCTGTCACTTATTCAGGAGGCTGAAACTTGTTTCGCTTAGTGGTGGGATTTTGCTCAGCACGCACCATGGTTCAGGTTCATTTTTCCCCGCGGGATATGGATTTGTCTCACGAGGTACCTGAAAAGTTACTTGCCACCCTATAAATATCTCAAAATTTTCTGTCCCTGAAAACCGTCTCTGTCATTCCAGCACATTGTGTGAAGATGGAGAAAATCATTTGCAAAAGAGTTCCTTCCATTTTTGCAGTGCCGACATTAATGCTAACCTTACGTTTTCAAAAAGTCTGATACTCTACAGAGTTTCTGTTTTAATTTTGTGAGCGTCCTGCAATCTATTCAGTGCTGCGCGTGGGCAGACGACGGAGGATACCTCCTTCATGTTCAAACGTCTCAGAGCCAAATTCAAACCAGGTGTAACCTGATTGATTTATATGTGGGATGAATTCTCCTCCCCCCAACCAACTCTTCCAGTAACACAGTTCGGTGCCTTCTGGGTTATGATCCTTTCAGTAATTTACATCATTTGCCATTCCAGCTGATAAAATTACCCCTGTTTCCCATCCATTTCCTCGGGATGCATTGTTAATCTGAAACCTGAGACCTGTAAATGATGGAGACTGGGGTAACCAGAGTCTTTGCAAAGCCGCTGCCGCTTCTGTAACGTTTAGCTGAGAAATGCATTGGAAGTGGTTCAGAAGCTGGCCTGGCTAATGGTGAACTCCCAAATTCCTCCCCCCTCCTCTGCATTTTCCCCCCTGCCTGAAATCTTGTTCAGCATTGATTTTTTTCCCCCACTCCCAACATTAAAAACCAACAAATACTATGTACCAAACAAATTAGACTCAGCCTTGAAATAGCTATTTAATATCTGTGGTGATGTTAGTGTTCTTAATTGGACAAGAAAATGCAGGAAATTTGATTGTAACCTGACTGGATTTTATGGTTCCTGCCGAAAATGAGTCTGAGAGGAAAGTAGGGTTTATATTTATAGATCTTTTAAGGCCAGAAGGGAGTATTATGATCATCAAAACAAAGCCTCCGCACAACACAGGCCACAGAATCTCAGCTGGTGATTCTTGTATCTAGCCCAACAGCTTTGTTGTCTATTTGACTCATTCTTTAGCGACTGTGATCTGTCACCCGCAGTGTCAGCTGGGGAGCGGGGTCTGGTCCGGCAACTCTCAGGATCAGCTGTGGCACACAACGGGGGTGGAGGGTGCGCCGCACCTTGCAGTGCGGATCTGTACTTTTAAGGCAGATTCTGATCTTGCCTTGCCTGGGGAGAGCCAGGAGTGGCTCCCTTTCAGGCAGCTGAGGACCTCAATAACTCAGCCAGAGGTTATGGGCCTATTACAGAAGTGAGTGGGTGAGATTCTGTGGCCTGTGATGTGCAGGAGGTCAGACTAGATGATCTTGATGGTCCCTTTTGATCATAAAGTCTATGAGACCTGGGGAAGGAAGCGGTATATAGCAAGCTAAGTGGGGGGAGGAAATCTTCATGGGAGATCTTTGTTTAAAATGTTAGCAGTGCATCACTAGTTTTTTGGCTTTATACTGGAAATCAGATGTTTTAATGGGTTAGACTTTTTGATTTACATGTCGCATCAAAGTTCGCCTTGTAACAGAGAATTTTTTTAATAGTTTGTTTTGCAGCCCAGACGCTAAATCCTTGTGGTGACTCTTCCCTTTCTCACTCCTCATCTATTTCCCCAGCTCCAACTTAGATTGCTGCTTCGCTTTTTTTCTTTTTTCCAGAGCTCTTAGCATTACACTGCAACATCTTTTCTTCTTCATAAGGGACTCCTGCCGCAGCTGATGGCTAAGCTAAATATAGAGTACTTAGGAGGAGGAGTTAAATGGGGCCAAAAATAACCATGATAAATAAAACCAATAGGACACATAAGGACAAATGATGTTTAATGTCTTGTGAAACCTAGGGATTGTCAGCCACCCCTGAGTCTTTGGGCCTGATTCTGTCATCTCACTGGCGAGCGATTTAACTGGTGAGCAAGTTAATTCCCTCGTACAGCTGCAGCGGTCTGAGGTCAGGCTGTACCATTGGGGACGTCGTTAGACAAGCCAAACACATAGAATTTGTAAAGTTTAATGCTTTATTTGCAAGAAGAGATTGTTGCAACATAATTATTTTCAACCGAAGAAGTTTGCTGGTGGAAGAAGAACCGAAGAAGTCTCCCAGGGCCACCAGTCTCCTGGTCCAGGCAAGCGTAACTACTTTCTGTCTACTGACATGGTGCTTTATAGTCCTGGGAGTGCTGATGGAAGTAGCCCACCTGAGAATAAAAATGCAAACTGGCCTCTTACTCCATTCTCCTGTTGTATTTCACTGACTAGCAGCAGATGATTTCCCTGACTACTTTGCTAAATTCCTCCTATCGCTCTGCTTCACTGGCTACACTTCCGGAAGACTGCATGTGGCCTACATATGGTTACAGATACAGTTGTACTTTCTAATGGAGTGACCCTATCGACATCCGGGTTGTCAGTAGGCAAATTTTTGAGGGGATTTTCCCAAACGATCATGTTTCTCAAGTGACTCAGCACGTGAATGGAAAGATCCACACCTGTGATCACTTTTTTGAATTCGGCTAGCACCTCCATAGAAGCTTCGTTGCAGGGATCTCAAAGCACTCTGAAGACACCGGTAAAGGCATTTCACAAGCGGCGAAACTCTGTTCAGCAAAGCCAGCCACTTCAATCTCCCTTTAAGCCTGCGTTTGAGAATTTAAGTGGTGTATAGTCCATTGGGCTGGCCCTCAGCAGAAGGGTTCATTTCACCCAGGCAGAATAAGCAACTTCTCCAAAGTCTCACATAAAGTGGTGGCAGAGTGAGGAATTGGAACCTTGATCTTCTGACACTCAGTCCTGTGTCCAGACTATAAGACACCCTTCCTGCTGGACTTTAAAAAAAAAAAAAAAGTAAAGAAAAAGTAAGCTAACTTTTGTTCTGCGCTTACTCTTTCTAGAGTGAAAATTACCAGAGCATGAGACTAAAGGCATAGATGGAGCTAATGAGATTTGAGTTTTCGACTGTTACATTTAAAAAAACAAACAAACTTTTTTTTTTGTAAATTTGATAAGAATGAAGCTAATGTACGATTGCTGGTCCAGTAGGAAATGGAACTCAATTTTACGTTGTTTTAAAACCATTTTACTGTATTAAAAATGACAGAGGTTAGAAACAAAGCTCTGATACTTTTATTGAACTGGAATTGCAAGTGACAGAAAATCATTTTGGCCTGGATGCAGTAAATGTTATCACTAAAACATGTTCAGGGGAGATTAGGACGGTCTCTCAAGCACAAGAGACAAAAGTTCACAAAACAAGAAGTGATTCCCCCATCCCCGTCCTTGTCTCAGAATCATTAGCTGCTCAGGAGACAAAAGTATCTCTGCTCTGGGAGGATGCTGAGCTGGATGAACAGAGATATGAAAATCTCTTCACTCTGAAAGGAGCTAGGATTGAGGGGGCATTTTGGGTTGTATAAATAGGGACATTTCCAGCAGATTGAGGGATATGATCATTCCCTCTATTTGGCATTGGTGAGGCCTCATCTGGAGTATTGTGTCTAGTTTTGGGCCCCATGTTACAAGAAGGATGTGGATAAATTGAGAAGAATCCAACAGAGGGCAACAAAAATGATTAGGGAGCTGGAGCACATGACTTTTGTGGAGAGGCTGAGGGAACTGGGATTGTTTAGTCTGCAGAAGAGAAGAATGAGGGGGGATTTGATAGCTGCTTTCAACTACCTGAAAGGGGGTTCCAAAGAGGATGCATCTAGACCCGTTCTCAGTGGTAGCAGATGACAGAACAAGGAGTAATGGTCTCAAGTTGCAGTGGGGGAGGTTTAGGTTGGATATAATAAAAAACTTTTTCACTAGGAGGGTGGTGAAGCACTGGAATGGATTATCTAGGGAGGTGGTGGAATCTCCTTCCTTAGAGGTTTTTAAGGTCAGGCTTGACAAAGCCCTGGCTGGCATGACTTAGTTGGGGACTGATCCTGCTTTGAGCAGGGGGTTGGACTAGATGACCTCCTGAGGTCCCTTCCAACCCTGATACTCTGATTCTATGGCAGAGTGGACCACTTCAACGTGGCCCTATAACAGAGTTTGTAGATGATTGTGGTTTGTAAATTGTAGGTGATGGTGGTTTGCAACTGTTCTTTGGAATTTCACATGAAAGGCGTGGTTGGGCTCCTGTCTGTCTCCTCCTAAAATGGTCAAAACACGAGGTGCATCACTCTCTAAAACTGAGTTTTCCTGGTCCATTGGCCACTCTGCTGTGCCATGTGGGAGACTAGGTTTAATTTGTTTGCTTGGTCCTTCATTTTTGGGTTCCACAGAGATATGGGGGAAACCGGCTTAGCTCTGGAAGGGAACACAAGGGCCTTGCGCTGTTTAACAGCAATGGTGGTAGTTCTCATTACTTGCATCTACGAGGAGTTTCTTTCGTAGTCTCTAAATGTGTGGCATTGAAGGAAAGGAAATCCTGAGGGGAGGACAATGTAAGTGAAATATGGACCATTCCAGCTGAGAGAAATTCCAGGGAGGGTAAGGAGAAGAGTTTGAGTTTCGGGGGGCAGAAATGTGCGGGATTTCAGACAGGGTAAGGTGAAGAGATTCCTTAGAGAAACATGGAAAGTAGGTAAAATGAACCACACCCTAGAGTTTCTAAAGCGTCCAGTGTATAAAATACTAGGCAGGGAGCATAAGGCACGGTTGTGTGTCCTTTTTTCCAATATAACTTCGAGTAGCTTTTGATCACTGATTGAATATTACAGTGTGTTCTAGACGCAATCTCTTCATTTTCCCCACATGCATTTTGTCCAAAGCAAAGGACTGAAATAAATATTCTGTCCTTCATCGGGATTCTCTTGTTATTTTCTAATTAATCTGCATCAGTTGCCTGCACGTTTGTGTTAAATCATATTTTCTTCATGAAAGCTTTTAATGAGGAAACAAATGGATTGGATTTAGATATCCCGGATTCTTGCTGTTGATAGCCATAGACCTGGCCCTTTAGAGTGGGCAGGCTGCCGTGAATGGCCTAGCTTTGGAGGGAAAGCCAAGAACAACCTGTTTCAAAGAGCCTCCTTGCGTGGGGCCAGCCGACGTCCCCTGTGTGTTGAGATGTTTTTATCTGTGACGTTCTTCTATTAAACAACCCAGAAGAGGGCTCCTCCACATGATTTCACTTCCTGCCTTATGTAGCTTTTGCATATGGTGGGAACCCTTTGTTCCCAGACTTGGTTCCCAGACCAGTCTGTGGAAAAATATCGACATCCCAAGATGGAGTCCAGCATCATGTGTCCTGGACACTTGTCCTTGTAGAGTCCTAGCAGCCATCACTCTCAGGCTGTCTGTAGCTTTTCAGGAAGGCTCACCAGGTGGAAGATAAGCTTCTCCGAACGGCTATTGTTTTCCCTAATGGCTCATTGCCTTGAGTAGGCCCTTCCCAATCAGCTATCTAGACTGACAGCATCTTGTCTAGCGGGTGTTACTACATTTGAAATACAGATACATAGTCGATATTCGTAACTTCAGATACAAAAATGATACATGCATTCAAATAAGATAATCATATTTGGCAAATCCTAATTTCTCCAATGATCCCTCACATGATTTGTCTTGCCTAAAATGCATCATAATTATGCTAGAACTGTCTCCTAATATCATCACTATAAAGAATATGAGGCGCAGTGTCACATGTATGTTTATGCCTGTTCTCTTTTCTTGTCTTGCAGGTACCACTTGGAATTTCTGCCCCGAGGTGAGTGCAGCGTATCCATTCTGAGGGGCAGGGCTTGTCATTGGTTTGACTGGGCCCTGGTTCAAGATTTGCAGGTGGGGAGCCTTAGCCATTCAGCGTGTGCAGCAGTTAGGAGGGGATGGCAGTGTCGTGGGAGGGGTTAGCGAAGGGGTGGGGCTTTGCAATCAGCACTGCTTTTCTCCCAGGATTCAGCGAATGGGTCTCCAGCTGTGTATGGTACCGGCCTAGATGCACGGTCCACACACGCCATGAGCAGGCCCAAGAATGGCTTTCCCAATATTAAGTGATCTCCAGAGACTGCATTGGAGAGACGGCATGGCCTTAGTGGATAAGGCATGAAACTGAAGCCAGGATGCCTGAGTTCTATTCCTGACTCTGCTATATGTCCTTGGGCATGTCACTTCCCTGTTGGGTGCTTCTGTTTTCCTACTCTCAGGTCGTCTTTAAATTTTAAGCCCTTCAGGACAGTGATTGTCTCTTATGTGTAGCAGCATAACGTGGCCGCAAGGCGCTACCGTATCCCTAATAACGATCTTAACCCTCCTCAGTACCTGCAAATTGAGAGCAACAGGAGTAGATGGATGCTTCTGCGCAGCCAGTGGAATTGTAACTGGAACATCTCCTTTTTAATTGAATTGGTCCCCTTGTCTCTCATTCCTATCTTTACGTGTCTGTGGAGTACTTAATACAGTAGGGTTCTGATCCCGGATCCAGAGCCTTTAGGTGCTACCAGAATACAAATTAATAATAGTGCGTGTGTTTATTTCAGTGATTGCTGTGGTATGTGTGTGCACACACAAGGATCCACAAGCATTCTGGCAAGATGGGTGCTGAGGACATAATAAAAAAAAATCCATCTGTGCATTCCAACTCAGCTAATCCTTCATTTGCTCCAGATAGAAATTCCAGGATGTTACCTCCTCGATCAGGGCCCGCTTCCAAGGCATCCTGTCTGTCTGGCAGCCCAGAAATGTCAGAAATGCTGCAGCATCGCAATTCCCACTAGAACCGCGTTATCACATTTTAATATGAGCCTCAGTGCAGCCTCGGTGCTTCTAATTGCTTTCAAGCCATTGTTTTCGTGGGTTTGGTTGATGAACCCGACATCTGGCGTCATTCGAGAAAGTACAGCAGACAGCTGTGTTCAAAATTAGAAAAAGACGAGAGGATTAGAACACATAAAAGGGCTCAAAATTAGATTTTTTTTTTTTTTGGTGGGGGGTGGGAGAAGTTCACACAGTTTTAAAAGGGTGGGGGCAAAAATGCTTCCAAGTGCTCTTGTTCTCATCAACTGTTCACTTTGTTTTTTTTTAATGCCGCCGCAGGGTTTTAGCTTGGTTTGTAGAATGGGGTCAGATTTCCAGAAGAAATTTAGCTGTTTTAAGCTAGGAACCTAACTCACTTCAGTGCTTTTGTAAATTCCACTGCTGTATCGTCAGGCGCCTACATGACTTCGTCAATCTGACCCCCCCCCCCCCCCGTATGGGGAATGGTTATTAACCTGGGAGACTGTATTAAGGAGACAGCAGTGGCTAGTGGTTCAAACGAGGGCCTGGGAATCACCAGCCCTGACTCTAGTTTGCTTTGTGACCTTGGGCAAGTCTCTTTGTGCCTAAATTTTGCCTATTCATAATATCGGATTATAATACTTCTCTGTACAGTGCTTTGAAGTGCTCTGATGTACTCCCATAGTCTTCTAAATAGACTTCATTAACATACAGTGGGCTCTGTTGGTTAGACTAGGGACCAGGCGGGTTTTTTGTTCCCCTTCATGGCTATGTGGCCTAGTAGAGAGGCTCAGCCTTTCTGGGCCTCAGGGATTTTTTTTCCCCTAGCTGCTAAATGGAGTGCTAATCGCAAACCTCCATGAAGTGCTTTGGGCTGAGTGTTCCAAGGCCAAGTGCTGGAGACGGCCCAAGTATTCCTCCCCTTGGACTCTGCTGTTTTTGGAACGCTTTGCCCATGTGTCCTGGAGCACGTGAAGGAGCATTTAGAAAGTCAATTAACTGATCCATGGCCATATTAGAAGCCCAGAGTGTTGAAATAATGGCCCTGGAGGGGCGGAGACTGGTTCTAAGAAACCATCAGGATTTTGCATGCTCTTAGGGAACCTCTGTATAAAACTTTAGTGCTCTGAAAGGTTTCTAGTGACTGCCCTTTTCAAGGAGGATGAGCAACGTTCTGCGACGTTTCAGGCAGTTAAAGCTTTTAGTGCCTGAAGCCAGCAAAACCCGTTGGCCTCTAATATAGACTGGCTGAAATTCCCAGAGCTGTTGAAGGTGGAGTGAGGAGCTGACGCTACTAATGTGTTCAAACCAACGTATGCAAGATGGAGCTGAATAGGGGGAAAGTTGTGTGATTCAGAAGGCAAGCCGCATCAGCTTAATTCACTACTCCCCGAACGGTGGGTATTTCTATACCTCACAATGACGGGTACTCGGGGTCTTTTGGCTATGGGCTCTCTGCTTAGAATACAGGAAAGGCACACCTTTATTTGGAGAGGAGTGGGGTGTGTGGGAAACATACTGTATCCACGGGCATAGATTTTTATACATACACGCTCTCTTCTCTTGAGATATTTCCTTTGTGGAAACAGATGCGAGGAGGCTTGGCAGCAAAAATCCATCCAGGTCATGAGTCAGCTGCCTCCCACCCCCAAAGTTTTCTCTCTGCTCTTTCTGGCTTCTCTCTCCCTGCTCTTAACAGCACTTCCCCTGCATTGAATTGGCTGCCGCAGCTTGAGTACCTCAGGAACCAGTGGTCTCAGGGAGCGGCAACAGGCCACGTCAGGGTACTGCAAGGGAATCTAGGAATAAATATATAAAGGAAGGAATTGGGGGAAGGGAATAAGGAGAAGAGAGGACTCGGTGTCGTGTGTTCCATGTCAGGGCAGGGATACGTTGCTTCCCTTTGTGTTTGTTTCCCCATCTATAAAATTGGGGTAATAAAAAAACCACCCCTACTTATGGGTTTTCTTATGCCAGGGAGAAGGGATGTAAGGTTAGTCGACTCACGTTTGTAATGTGCTTTGAGATCCTTAAGTGACAGGCATTGGAGAGAGGCCAGGATCGTTATTAAAGCAGTACACACTGCGCTCTACGTAGGTGTTTGTTCCTACAATTAAGTGCTCACATATTGTGCTCTCAGTGAATTGCTGGTGCAAATCCTACAGTGGGGTCAGCACTTACATGCCAAGGCGATAAGTCGGATAGAAAGCACTCAGACTTCTAAGCACGTGAGTGCTCTCTCAAATCAGGTACTTAGGGTAGATAAGTGGTTTTCAACCGATGATGGTCCGTGGAGCCCTGGGAGTCTGCAGAGTGAGATTTCTAAATGGGTGTGCACCTCCATTCAAAACTTTTTAGGGGTCCGCCAGTGAAAAAAGGTTGAAAACCATTGGGGGTAGATGCCTCAATAATAAGATTTGCCCATGCTGATGTATCTATATTGTCGTTCCAAATGAAACTGGGAACCTCATTGTGCTAGATCAGGCTGGAAAATGGTGTTTCCCCCACCCAGGTGGAAGATTTCAGCTTGTTGGTTTTTAAAACAGTTTTGGCTGAAAGCAGACATTTTTCATTTAAAAAAAAAAAAAATCTTGTTGAAAGCCCAATTTTCCATTTTAAAAAGAAAAGTTTTTAGATGTGAAATTTGGGCCAATCCTAGTTCTGGGTGTTGGACAGGCACATTCTAAGAGACTATTCTTGCCCTGAAGCGCTTAGTCTAAATAGATGAAACAGGCAAAAATGGGGAGAACGCAAGGACTGTTAGCCCCAGATGCGGGCCTGAGATGCAGAAAGACTTGCCCAAGGTCACAAAGAAGGTCCTGGCTAGGAACAGAGTCCAGATCACCAGAATCCCAATCCGGTGCTTAACGACAAACCCAGTCTTCCTCCCTGTGGAAAAGCCGGGTGGAAAATTCTGTTGCTAAACAGAACTTGGGCAAAGCATAGCTTAAAAATTGGGGTCCGTTGTGTTCCATAAAAGGATTAGGTAAGTAACTGTGCGGAAAGTCTTTGCAGGCCACTAATCTTATAGTGTATATACTTTAAAGGTGTAACATTTTCTCCATATCAGCCCTACTTATTTGGCTCCGCTCCGCACTACTTTATGGGTCACTGACTGTTCACTGGGTTCATGCATGAGGTATGTATAGCAGAGGCCTGCGCTCAGGGTCTTTCATTAACTAACTGGCGCTCTACAAAGGCTTCCCATGTTAGATTTATGAACTCGTTTTCTATGTAAAGCCTCGAACCTATTGAAGTGAATTGGCGCGGGGTTGGACGGGAGACGGGACTTTGTGTTTCCCTAACCGCTGCTCCCTGGTATCGCATACTTGGTCCATGTAGTTATGACAAGTGCAAGTAGCAAATCATTAAAGCAGCAAAAACACTATCTGTACTGTAAAGAAAAAGATCTCCTTTGAAGCCAAAGAGGAGTGTTCCTGAATTAATGGAGTGCACAGTGATTTTACTAAGTTTTATTTATATATTTTAAAAAATACCCTCTTTGCCATCATGCCAGAAAGCTCGAGTGCCGTTGGAAGCAGGGTTCAGACACAGAAACCTAGCCTAGATTTATGATGTGTTTGAAAACTCAGGGAGAAAAGTACCACATTGACAATATTTATAACTTTTTGTTCAAATATCTGTTCTATCGCCATGCCTGGAATTCCCCTCCTTTGTAAACACAAGTGCTGCCTACAAACCTTGAAATGTCATAACATGGAGAGACTTAAAAAAAAATACCCAAAACTTGTGTTAGAACATTTTGCAGTGTCCAGGATATACATATATATGTGTGGGTGTTATTGAAAAATAAAGCACACACAAGAGCATATGTTCTTTAACATTAAAAAAAAAAAAAGCAAGCTTTAAGATCAACATTTTTGACAGCTCCTTTTGTCAGCTGCATGGCTTTGCTTCCTGCATATTTGAGTGTGCTTTTTTTTTTTGCCTGTCTGTGTGCGTTATACTTTGTGCAAATTAATCTGTGTAAAGACAATATGCTGTAAATATTTTTGCAGTAAGATCCCTTCTGTTGATATCCTTTCAAAGACTGATCTGCCACGTAGCTTTACTCTCTCTCTTTATAAATGCATGTGTAGAAATACTACATGATCTGAACCATACGTTACCGTGCATAAATTTTAGAGGCAGGCAACTACTGTAGAAGAAAATAGACAGATGTGTTCAGAAAGGTTTTATATACAACAGTACGTCTACACTACCCGCCAGATCGGCATTTAGTGATCGATCTTTCAGGGATTGATTTATCATGTCTAGTGTAGACGCGATAAATCGGTCCCTGAGCGCTCTCCCTGTCAACTCTGGAACTCCACCTCCACGAGAGGCGGAAGCGGAGTCGACGAGGGAGCGGCAGCGGTCAACTCGCTGCCATGACGACGCCCAGGTAAGTTGACCTAAGATACGCTGAAGTTGCATATCTTAGGTAGACCCTCCCTCTCCCCCACTGTAGACCAGGCCCAAGGGACCTCTTTTATCAGGCATAACTATGTTTAACTGACCCTGCTCTGTGGTGCAGTTAAATTGGCAGAAGGTAGTGCATAAGGTATTGCTGACCTCAGGGGTTCAAAAATCACATACCGGGCCTCCCCCCAAATCCATGAGACTTTAAAAAATATATCGAGTTTTATTTGGCTTTTGTGTGTTTGAGCATAGGGTGCCATCAGATCGGGGTTTTTCTCCATAACCATAGGAGCTAGAAACTCGCTGCCTTGTTCTGGTTTTGAATGAAAACTCAATTTCCACTGCAATCACTTGATCCCAGAAGCTGGGGCACCAAGAACACCACCAAAGATGTCAAGACAGCGTAGCTTGATGGTGGGCCTCTCAAAAGTGCTCATTCATTGCCTAATTCTGCTATAGGTGAAGTCCTAGGGTGTGTTTAGCTGTATGTGAGCTAGTTTAGCTTGCGTACCAGAGAAGCGAAGTCACGGTAAGGCAGGTTTCCATGTGAGCTACACAAGCCCATCTGGAGCCTTGGGTAATCACTCAGGTGGCTAGCCCGTTCTGCCATGGCTTTACTGCTCCACCGCCTGAAACGGGGTTCCGAAGAGGATGGATCGAGACTGTTCTCTGTGGTAGCCGATGACAGAACAAGGAGTAATGGTCTCAAGTTGCAGTGGGGAAGGTCTAGGTTGGATATCAGGAAAAACTTTTTCACTAGGAGGGTGGTGAAGCACTGGAATGGGTTCCCTAGGGAGGTGGTGGGATCTCCTTCCTTAGAAGTTTTTAAGTTCTTGATCAAGCCCTGGTTTGGATGATTTATTTGGGGATTGGTCTTGCTTTGAGCAGGGGGTTGGACTACATACCTCCTGAAATCCCTTCCAACCCTGAGATTCTATGATTCTACCTGAGCTGTCTTGATTAAAGCTACTGCGGGTGTTCTCTACTCAAGCTGCAGCGCACTCCGTAATTGTAGTGTAGACCTACTCAACGGTACAGCTCCCGTCGACTGTAGGAGGTGCAGAATGAGGCCAATGAGAAGGGTTTTTAAACATCACAACCCTAGTCTTTGTCCTAACCAGGATCCAAATCCCACCTAAGCTTTGGACTCGTGCTAAACTCAGATGCAAAGTGCTTCATTGACCACTTGCTGGTAGCTGGTAGTCCAACTGCAGTTGAAAGGACTAGACTGTAGGCTATTTGGGGCAGGGACGAAAGGCGCCAACTCTGGGGGTGCTCCAGGGAAAAATAGTGGGAGCTCAGTACCTAATTGTAGCCCCTCATCAGCTCCTCCCCCTCCCTCCAGTGCCTCCTGCCTCCCCCTCAGCTCCTCCCACCTGCTGCAGATCAGCTGTTTAGCAGTGTGCAGGAGGTGCTGGGAGGGGGAGGAGTGAAGGCAGGGGCAGGAATGGGTGGGGTGGGGGTGGGAAGAGGAGGGCTGGGAAGAGTGGGGGGGCAGGACCTGGGGTGGAGCAGGGGGTCGACCACCCCCGGGAAAGGATAAAGTCGGCACCTGTGGCTGGGACTGTCTATTTTGTTGTTGCTCTGTGTTTGTACAGCACCACAACGGGATCCTGCTACTGCAGTCCAAATCACAACGTCCAGTCGAGTTCGACTGTAGTTTCCTCCTCACGTCTGTGTGATTCCTTTTTCTACATGTAGCCGGTCTTGTTTTTAAATCCTCTCCCTGTAGGGGACAGGGAAGGATTCATGACTTCTTAAAGAGCAGGGGATACGCTGGAAAACTGAAGACATAAACATGTCTGTAAAAGTGCCAGATGTACAGCAGTTTGGGGAATCTCAGTATGTT
This sequence comes from Dermatemys mawii, assembly GCA_007922305.1. Classification (NCBI taxonomy): domain Eukaryota; kingdom Metazoa; phylum Chordata; order Testudines; family Dermatemydidae; genus Dermatemys; species Dermatemys mawii. Next base: position 4,665,833 of record ML677404.1, on the reverse strand, counting down.
CGATACGGACAAATCCTTTGGCTTACGTGGATCTATTCACACTGGTCTCTCAAATTGTTCAGGGGAGCCTTTTCAAGTGAACTCTTGGTGCATCTTCAGAACCTGTGTGGTGCTGCTTTCCCTTTATAAAGAAGTCTCAAGGGTGAACGCGATATGCGTAGATGAATATGTGGGCCCAAGCACTATATTGTGCTTTTGTTGAATAGAGGAGCAGTGAAGAAATTGCCCCACTGGGAGTGAAGACCTGATCTACTGTTCACATAGAACATCACCTGAGCCTTTACTTCCTATGTAAAATCTGATGGAGTGAGAACACCTAGGACTTTGAAAGGGAACAACAAGGCTCTGAGCTAGTTCTTAGCAGATTTCAGAGCTGTGCTTCCAGAAGACGGAGAAATTGTGTAACTTTGGGTCCCGGCCCCCGTGGAATTACTAGTAGGAAAAGCTGGGCTCTTTATTCCTATAACCCTCGTAGTCAGTTCAGGAATGGGCCAAGATGCAGAGTTTAAATCCCGAGTCCCAACTTTTCCCAACCTTCCGGGTGCTCAGATCCCGAGTTTTGGGTCAGGCCCATTTCTAACTCAAGCCAACTTGAAATTCTCCAAGGCACTGGGCGTGTGTGCTCTGCTTCCAGAGGGAGAGGTTTTTGTTTGGTCTCTCCCACGACCCCTGTCGCTTTCTGTTTGTAGCCCATCCCGTTGAATGTTAAGTTTGGTTTTACTCTGGAAAGTGACAGTGGAATAGTTTGTATTACAGTAGTGCACATAGATGACCTTGCTTTAGGAACTGTACATACCCATAGCATGACATCTTATGTAACACAGCCGATCCCGGTATGTGTTCAGTCATACTTACCACGTTATTAAGGGGTAGGTTGGTTTTGATTCCTGGAAGCCTTGCAGAGCAAACTGGATTCTCTTCCTTGTGTGTTATCATCAGAATTGTTTACTAAGCTCCAACTGGAAAGCCAGTTAATGCCTGAGCAAATCTTTTTAAGCCAGGAAGGTGTCCATTAAGGGCAAAAGACTGAGAACGGTGGCATTGCGTGGATATAACTCAAGATATAATTTGGGCTGCAGAGAGCTGTTGTTACTGAAGATGAGGCAGAAGAAGGAAACCAGGGAAATTGGGACAGTAAACCTGGAATCCACTCCCAAAATCCCATTTTACACCCCCCTTGACTCCCATAAAACCCTCTTCCAAAAGACAAACCAAACCAGCATCCATAGATGAGCTGCTTGTTGATGAGGTGTGGGAAGCCATATGGGACCTGTTGACGGGTCTCTAATTTTGTGCTGGCTCTCAGAAGCGTGTCTCTCCAGAGAAATCCTTTTCATGCACTGTCAGCATTACTGGCCTCCTACCCTTTCCAGTCAGGGGAATCCAAATCCTCAAGTAGGTGAGCATTCTGGGTAGCAGTACAGGGGCTAGTACTGATGTGACTGGGCTCTTCTGTGAAGGTGTGGGGAGTGCTGAACGCCAAACCGGTGATAGGAAAGAGCTGGGGAGTCAGTGAGCTAGGGAGGGAAGGAAAAACTGAAGTAAAAGGCCTCATGAGCTGAACCTGACAAATGCAGTTTGGTTCAAGGGAAGGGAACACAGTCTCTGTAGTGGGTCAGGAGATTTGAGTTGTGTTCCCGGCCACCGCTGACTCGGGACACCTCTATGCTGCAATAAAAGACCCATGGCTGGCCGGAAGTCAGCTGATGGAGGCTGCAGGCCTATGAAGTTGCAATATAGATGTTCGGGCTCAGGCTGAAGCCTTGGCTCTGGGATCCTTGTCTCCTTGCACGGTCTCTGGGCTGCAGCGTGAGCCCAAACATTTACACTGCAATTTGGTAGCCCTGCAGCCCAAGCCAGCTAACCCAGGCTCCAAGACTCGGTGCCGGGTTTGTTTTTTTATCGCAGTGTTGATGTACCCTTTCTGCCTGACCTTTGGGCAAGTCATTCCCCGCCCCCACGTGCCTCAGTTTCCCTTCTGAAAAATGAGAATGCCTGTTAAGGGTGTTGTGAGGCTTAATTTATTGGTGTATAGAAATAGGAAATGATGAGAAGAGAGTTTGAGCCATTTAGTTTGCCTGGAACTCTCTTCCCCTTCATTGGTGTTTTTAACATGTCATAAATTGCTTAGTTTTACTTGTTTATGTCCCGTGGAAATCTTCTGCTTTACAGGATTTCATGCTCTCTTAGTAGAGCTGATGTGAGCTGTGTTTTCCCTGTCGGGTGGCTGTCCTGTGGAACTGCTACGCACCTGAAAAGCAGCGTATGCACTGGCTGTAGGGAAGGATGCGAAAGGCTGAAAAACAGAAGAGCTATGGGGAAGAAACTGGGGAAGCTTAGGAGGAAGGCAGATTGGGAGAAAGAAGAGGAGAGGGGAAACTGAGGAACGGAGTCAGAGGAACAATCTGTACTTGTGGAAAGATGATGTATAATTACTGAGGGTTTTTTTGTTATTCCCTGAGGCTTTGGTAATCTGGGCCCTATAGCCTCTTGCTTCACTCCTGTGTTTGAGAATGGAGAGGTAGGAACATATCAGGGCGTTAATTTGGTTGGAATGAATCTTGGCTGGTTAGAGAGTTGTCCTGGATATTTAGTTTGGCAAACAAAGGCTGCAGTTACAAATTTCTTGTCTGGGCTATTTTTTGTTTTTATACAAAACAAAGCAAATGAACTAGTATGGGAAGGTTGATTTGAACATCCATTAAGGTGACCCGATGTCCTGATTTTAGAGGGAGAGTCCCAGTATTTGGGGCTCTGTATTATATAGGCGCCTGTTACCCTCCAACCCCATCTCAATTTTTCACATCTGCTGTCTGGTCACCCTAGCGTCCCTGCAGCGAGATTAAACTTCCTAATGCTATTTGCAGGGGCGGTAGAAGGTGAGGTCTGGCCCATGCTAAAAAGTTAAGCCAACCCAGCTGTGTCACTCAGGCGTGTGTGAAAAATCCACCCCCCTGAATGGTGGTGGTAAACCAAGGTGGATTATCTACCCTGATGGGAGACTCCCTCCTATCGGTGTAAGTAGTGTCTACACTGAAGTGCTATAGCGTCATGGTTTACCCATGCTACTGTAGCATTTTAAGTGTAGAGATCATGTGGGAACCCAGAAAGAGAAGACCTTACCAATCAACAATTTCCAGGTTTTAGCTTTCTGTTTTCTTAAGTCGTCAAGCATGTGTCTTGGCCATGTGACAGAGAATTTTAACCCCTGCCTGTTTCGAGCTTCGTCAATTTTTCTTTTGTCCAAGTTCCGCTGTTTCGGGTGACAGCCCTAGAATAGCTTTTGATCTGGTAAATATCCAGATGCTCTGATTTGGAGGTGTTGGTGGATAACAGAGGTGGATTTTGTGTCCCATGTGCAGGGCTACCATTTGCTTTATGAAGTGCACCCAATCACTGTTGTATTGTCTGTGTTGAAAACAAAAAATCAACAACCCCCCAAACTTTCTGACATTCATAATCGGGATCCGAAGGGGTTAAAATCTTGTCCACTGTCTCCTCCCCCACCCCCATTATTGGTTCTTTTTTTTTTTTTTTGCTGCCTAAAATGATGCTGCACGCTGCAGCTCACCCTACTGGGCATATATGGCCATTGCAGCCTGGAAGAACCTAGTCTAGAAGAGCGAACTTTTTTTTAATTGGCTAGCACTTAACAGTCTGCAAATCAGTCATGGAAGAATTACCTCTTGCCTCATGAATATTCAGCAGGGCTGCCCTCGAGTTCCAGAATTCCCAGGCATCGTAGCAATGAACATTCTGGAAAATAACAAGTCCGAAGTTGTTGTGTTTTTCCACTTTCGGGATGTTTTAAACATAAGTGGCTTTTTAGTAGCCCATTAATTTGCTTTTACTACATGCGATTAGCAAACTGGGTACTGAATGAACAGAATTAGTCTTGGATTGAATAGGCTTCTGGCCCGCCAAATCCTGTGTGAGGGATGTCTTGAGTTGCATCTGATTCTAATACAGTGAGGCGCTACTGTCCAGTTGGTAGGATGAGACACGTGGGTTCTAGTCCACTCAGGGCAACCAACTGGGTTGCCCTGAGTAAGTTATTTAACTATCTGCCTCCTCTTCTCCACTCTCTGAGAAATGTGAATATTTATAAAACTGGATGAAGTGTTTTGAGATTGAGATCTGAAGTCCTAATTGTTAGAATTTAATTAAATCCTTAAATAGTTCTGTCATTGGTTGGGCCGGAGAAAAGAGAAATATTTATAAGGGACTTACAAAGGAATCTACAATAGACAAAGAAGCGGTAAGGGCCGGATTTGGAGGTAGATGTAATGTAACCTTCAATTTTTATGTCGCGTACTTTGACACTACGGGGAGGAGCGCATCAGAAATGCCTGCGAATGGCGGTGTAAAACAGCGTTGTGTATCTCCGCAATAAAAAAGCCCCACGCTACTCGCACACTATTCAAAAGAGCTAACCACGCAGATCCAAATGGGTATTTAGGAACTGACGAAGCCTCTAAGATGTTGAGTAGGAAACGCCATACATTTTCTAGTACATAAATGTGTTCAAAAAAGTGTATAATTTATAATGACAATGTCGACCTAAGCATCAGCATTGCAAATGTGAAGCAATAATATATTTACGTGTGAAGAACATTTACATGTGTGGGTGCATCTGTGCTGAAATATTTCCACGTGATACTCCATAATTTAGGGGAGTGATTGTAATAAGGGATATTAAGCCATTGTATTGATATTTCCACAGCTCTGCTTTGGGAAGTACATTACTGCCAAATTAGTCCCTGAAAATCTGGCGATATTAACACTGTCGAGCATGAAGGCAGATGGGATTTGGATCAGAGACCTTTATTTGTAGTGTGATCCTGAGGACTCATTAGTTTTAAAGCAGGAATTTTGTTTCCTACCAGCACTTGAATATTAACTGGAGTCAGGGATTTTTACTTCCTCTGGCATGTGTTAGTCCGTCATAAAAGCATAAACAGAATTTGGTTAGTGTTGATTTTCTTCTCTCCTAAAAAGACACTCGGTGAAACTCCAGGTACGCAGATACAGACCTTCACTGAAGAGGAAACCAGCTTTAATCAGATCTTTCTTTCCAATCTACCATAGATATGAATGCGTTTTTCACTGTGAAACCCTTTCGCACCTTTAGAAGATAAATCAGCCTGTTCCTCTTCCCACATGTGCCAAAAGGCTTGGCTTTTTATACCTCGAACAAGTATAGCTTTAAAAACATCTCTCCCCGGTTCTGCTCTGTTTTTTCTGCCTCTTCACCTGGTCCCCCTCCAGCAAGGCCTTGAATCCTGAAGTCCAAACAGCAACACTTGGTGCTTTTAGTCTGTAGCACTCAAAGAAGGGTAAATATTGCCTGCTCTTTACAGACAGGGAAACTGAGGCCCGGAGGCTCTTCCCCAGCGTTGCTCGGCAAGACGGAACAAGGCTGGGAGGAGAGCCTAGGTCTCCGGGCTTCCAGTCCAGGGCCTTCTCATCCACTAGACTGGAGCACACAGTTTGCAGTGGGGTCATGAATTGATTGTGCTTCCGTGCAAGCAGAGATTATACGTAGGACCCAGCAAAGCAAAGTACTAGGTGTATGCTGAAGTCTTGCTTGCCCTGTGGCTGGGGAGACATCTAGCTTTGGTGCCTTCCCGGATGAGGTGGCTACTTCCTGTAGGCCTCCGTCCTGCTCCCAGACAGCAACGATTTGGTAGCTGTGCAGCCGCAGTTTATTAACACAGGGCCGGGCCCCTTCATGTTCCCTGCTCATTATGTTTTTTACTTCGCACGTGGTCCCTCTGCCCTTTCGGTCCCTGTGTGGTGCTGGCTGAAGCCCCGGGGCATATGATCAGGCACATACATCTCTTTCAGGGCCTGTCCTAATACGACCAGTTAAAAACCTATCGACCTGCATTCACACTGAGCCCGGAGGCTCTGCCAGATACTGCTTCTCGGTGTAGGGCTGCCTGCCGTCCGGCGGGGACCCGACATAATTGACAGCAACCCGAACTGACACACGCTTCCGTCTGGGGCCTCCACAATTCGAGCTTCCGAGCACGATTTGCCGGTGATGCCACAAGTTGCCAGAGACGGGATCTGTTCCTCCCACCCCAGTCTGCTTAGAATCAATACGCACAGAGAACGATCTCTCCATTAATCACACATCACACCTTTGGGGCTCTCTTTGTGTTGCCACAGAAGACACGGCCGCTGTGTAAAATATAAGCCAGCGAATCGCTGGTGCAATTTGTTCCTTTTCTCTCCCCTACCTCCCCAATAAGAATTGGAGGCAAGGTGCATTATTTAGTATACTCAGCGCAGCCAAAAGCTGTGCCATGGGACCCACTGTGGGAACCGAGAACCCATGGTGTCCCTGTGGTTCTTTCCCTCCGAGTCCGACTTGCTCTCGTTCACGCTCCAAAGAGTGATAAGTTGGGGAATTTTACTGAGGGTTTGGGTAGAAAGACGGAGCAGCTCTGTGTCAGGTGCATGGTAATTATTTGCTGGGATTTCTGTGCTATTTGGTTTTTATTCCCTGTTTCTTCATTAAAGGCTAATGAGTTTTTTTTTCTTCATTCAGGAACAATAGCTTGGCCCCTGACAAGTGGTTTAGGTTTTTTTCGTTGTTTGTTTTTCCTGCTTGGACTCAACTAGCTGTTGCTGCTTCATAAACTCGACGGAGAAGTGAATTAAAGCACAAGAACTTTAGCTCTCCTAATGCAAATCCAAACTGAAAGAGGAAGTGGCTTAACTCCCCACCCCCGCCCCACTCCCCCAAGGCAGTGATGTGTTTTGTCCTTTGAATCCCAAAACAAGATGTGAAAATATTCTCAAAAACAAACGAGGAGGCATTAAAATGAAAGGCAAGCCAGGCTTTGTGTCTTTGTTGGCTGGTATTACAGTAACATCTAGTGATCAGGACCCCATTGTGTTAGGCACTGTCCATCTGAATGTCTGTCTTAGCCCATATAGAGTTGTGGCTGGGTAACTGTGCGGTACGGCCCTGTTTGCACATGCATGTGAAAATCCAGTGTATATTCCTGTTTGTGAACGTAACACGGAACAGTGCATGTCAAGTAGCACCACCTCCATACACTATCACACGATACCACTCACGTCTGTTAAATGTTGTGCAAAAAACATGGCTTCCCATGACAGCCCCCTAGCCTGATCTTGCAGCCCTTGCTCGCGCATCAGGAGTAAGCCGTTGTTTTTGCAAATGGCTCATTGCAGTGATGCATGGTCCGCTCACTTCCAAAGAGCTTCGCTCACGCGGCTATGAGGCCTCTCGGTATTTGCAAGCCATAAACAGTTTGCTCATTATCACAATGATGCTGCACCTGTATCTCATTATAAGCGAACACCTGTTACCTTGGTAATTGTTTCAAAAGCCTTTTTAAAAAAAAAAAATAAAAAAAAATAGAATATTTTGGCTTGGTTGAAAGGAACCATTCTTTTAACAGATCCGTGGGCTTAACCGAAGTGGCATATTCACTGTATCTCTGAGTCACCGGCTTTGTTCCACTGCAGCTCAGTGTTTAGGAAGATTTCTCGTTAGAATAAACTCCTAGTGATTGTGCTCTGCCTAGAACTATGTGATGTTGCCGCTTGGTAGCAATTTTTAACCTGTTCTCTCTTAACACTTGAGTATCGGTACTGCCTTCTTATCCCACGGTTCCAAAGCCCTGTACTAAAATGGACAAGCGGGGGCGGGGAGCTGATTGCTAACGTGACTTGCCCAAGGGTCACTCAAAGAACCGGTGGCATGTTAGAATTAGATTGCCTGCTTCTAACCGATAGACCACACCGCCTCTGCTTAGTGTCTGGCCAGTATTTGATATATGGGAAAGGTCTACCAGTTTGTGTTCTGCGACCTGCTACCTCTGTCATGCAGTTTCTCCCTGTAGAGTATAACTCTCTGAGTCAATAAACGCTGCAAATCCTAAAAGCAGGACAGCATCCTGGTGCAATTGTGGGGTTTCTGAGTCCCTGTATCGAATTTGCTCACGACTATTTGATCATTGAAAACACCTGTATGTAGGAGAGACAGAAGGTATGTCAGGAAGTAGGACTGGCCATGTAGCAACTGTATATTACTTTAAAACTCATCATAGCAAATAGAAAAAGAGATGCCTAGATTTGCCTAGATTTTTAAGGCCCCTGTGATTGTCTAGTCTGATTTCCTGTATAACCCAGGCCCTGAATTACATCCCAGTTTGAACCAGATCATATCTCTTCAAAAAACATCCCACCTCGATTTAAAAGTGATGCAAATGGCACCTCAACTCTTGGTAAAATGTCCCAATGGTTCATTTACCACACTGTTAAAAATGTACAACTCATTTCTGGTCTGAATTTGTCTGGCTTCAACTTCCAGCTGTTGCCTCTTCTCATGCCTTTGTCTGCTACGTTGAAAAGCCCATTTATCAAATATTTGTTGATACTTCTGGACTATGATCAAGTCACCCCTTAACATTCTCTGTGTTTAGCTAAATAGATTGAGCTCCTCAAGTCTAACACTGTGTAAGGCATGTTTTCTAATCAGGCTTGTGGCTCTTGGCTCAACCCTCTAGTGGCTTGAGCACAGGTCTGGGAGCCGGGAACTCCTGAGTTCTAATCCTGGCTGTGATGCTGATGCCTTCTGATGTGGGGTCAAAGTTTTGAGAGTGCAATTTTTCAAGAGTCTAGCACTCACAATGGCAGCCAGGTGTTCCCAAGTGCGCAGCTCCCAGGGTGACGCTCCTGGGTCAGATTTTCAAAAGAGCACTAAACCCGATAGGCTAAATTCTCTCTTGCGGGGAGGAGGAGGGGAACTGGCCCCTTATTCTGGTGTTTGAAAGGGACCTGGGCACCCTTGAAAATCTGACCCTGAATGTGGGCGCTGAGTGCTTTGGAAAATTCTGACCTTAATTGCTTAGTGCCTCAGTTTCCCCATCTATGAAAATGTTTGATGAGACCTTTGGGTGTCTGAGGACTATAGGAATATACACTGCCATATAAATGCTGAGTATGATTTTATTTTTTCTTTCTTCAGCTGCTGATTTGCGCCTGTGTGCACAATTCTCCCTCCCAAACCCTCGATGCTGTTTCACTGCCCGGTTTAAAATCACCGGGCACAAATCTCTTCATAGATCTGCTGAGATAAATGTACATGGTCTTGTTTTTACCAATTTAGTGTTTGAGCTCCTATTAAAATCAGCTGAAAACTCCCTTCTCAGTGTTTGGTGTGTGTTGAATGAATTGTGCAGCTGTCATTGTACTGTGTTTGAACACACACACACACACACGTTTCATTGTTTTGTGTGTGTGTTTCTGGGACTCTTCAGCTTCTGTCTGCGGTTATCAGCATCTTCCTCCTACAAAGAGGCCTGTTACAGCACCATCTATCAGTTTTATACTGCCACCCATCACCATAGTGTCTGAGATCCTTCCATGTAAAGTTATCAGCAATAAGAAAGCCCCGTATGGACAATTCACTCTGACGAAATCTAATATATAAGCACACTGTTGCACCCCACACAAATATTTTGCTTCAGTTCTTTTGCGTATGATATTCTGCCAGTACTGGTGGTAGATCTATAGTGTGTGAAGTTTTTTTTTTCCCCTAGCACCTCTCAGCTGAGATTCAAAGTCTTCTATATAAGCATTAAAGGTCCAAGCGCCCCTGTGAAGTAGGTGCTCTAATCCCCAGCTGCAAAACGGGGAAATTGAAGCACTGAAGGGGAAAATTTATATACAATGAGGCCATAGCAGACCCGGGGCTAGAACTCAGGTATTTTGACTCCCATTCTTTAGCTACAAGACAGACCTTCCCTGCCTACTGTTTCTGTATTCTGCAGTACCAGGGCCATATGCATTTGGGGGCATTCTCTGCCCTTGCGGTCCATGCACCCACATATAGCCCCCATACATGTCATCATGCATCAAACAGAGGATATACCTCTTTGTTCCCACTGTCAGATCTGGTGTCTTCTGAAGTCCTTTGGAATTTTGCAGTGGCCGGAAGATATTTGGGAGCAGCAGGGAATAATTTCCAGCATAGGCCATAGGAGTTGGAGTGGGGGCTAGGAGTGTCTGTTTCTTTCTACTAAAATCAGTTCACTTCTTTGTCTCTCCCTTTCCCTTCCAGGAGGAGATCAGGGCGATGGCTACTTTGGGCAGGACAGCTTTGATGACAACCAGAGCTGGAGTTTCGTCCCTTCCGCTGTGTCAGATGCGTCCCTGGCATCGGATCACCAGGATGACGGTAAGAGCGCCTCCACTTCCCGCAATCCTTCGTGGAGTGTTTGAAGGAATAGCCTGAATCTGGTATATTTTCCACCCTCTTCCCTCTCTAACTTTATATGCTGTCACTGTTGCTGGATATCCTCTATCTGAGGACTAGCTGCTTTATCAACCAGTGTAAGTTTTACTGAATAAATTTGGTACCTTTCTAAAATGAAAGGGACAAATTAAGACACCAGTTGCATGAGTGTAAATCAAAATGTTTCCATTGTGCACTGGATTTTAAGCAATGTAACAGAGCAGAATTTGACCTATGGATTTCAAAAGTTGGAGTGATTTTTGAGATGTCTCATCTTTTTTTGGTTGCCCAATTTGAGACCCCTTCATGGGCCCCGAGCTTCTGAAAGGGCGGAGCACCTGCCTTCTGAAGATCAAGCCCCCTTGTGGGTCTGTTCGGGCAGCCGCACTCGCTAGTCACGTCTAGAAATCTCGGGCCCTCACTTCAGGGAAATGCAGAGATGCTTCAGGCTGACCTTTGGGGATAAGCCATAGTGGAAAGGCGGAGCACGCATTCATTTGAGGCCATCCGGAAGCAGCGGTAGAGAGAGCATTACTCTTTGCACAGGCGCATCCCCTGTCTAAAAGTTTCAGTAACACTTGTCTCTGCTTGCAAGTGGGCAGCTTAGCCGTGAGAAATGCACGACATGCTGTTGAAATCAAAGCGCTGTTCGGTATTGCTCGCTTTATTTTAACTTTCCTGTCTGGGGCTGTAGTCATCCCTGGTGTAACCTCACTGAAAGCTAATTGATTTTAGGTCTCCTGATCCGCCATTTCGGCTTCTTTCCAGATCTCTCATTTCCTCCTCTTCCTTAGACTCCCTAATATTTTTCTCACCCTCTTAGGTTTCTCCTTCCTGCTTAGTTTTCTAGCGCTTCATTCCCATCTGCCCACATGCCTCCTGGTCTTTCATTTGCTGCTCCTCCATCTTTCTGCACCTCATAAGATAACCGATCATCTTTTATTTGGGATAGGATCATAAGCGTGGATAACATCTGTGGGATGTGACATTAGCCTCATTGTGGAATGTGGGATGCTATGCATGTCTGCAGCTTCTACTGGCGCAGGTCATAAAATGAATGGGTTTGTAACGTTGACTGGAGACTGGGTTGGTTCAGTAGAGGACAATTGTAGAAGGTCACCATCGTGAGTAAAAGACATGGAGTTTAGGTTCTGGTCGTATCATGTATGTTAAGAAACTCTACCTTTAGCTATCAAACACACCTATGTACAGCATGGATGAAGGGGAATACGATGAAGATTAACAGATACCAGACCAAATGGGCATCAAAGGGTGTGAAGACTTGGGCATAGCCTCCTGATGACAAGAGTGATCTCTTTATAAAATCTGTGATTTCTTCATGCACATCTATTAAGCATTCACAAACTGGAGGAGCGGGAGAAGAGAGTTGCTTTGCTAACTTTGAGTGGTGATTTTGGGCAGCCTTAAAGGGCATGATTTGAAATAACTCTCCCGAGGTATGTAAACATTTGCCACTCCTGGGACTTTCAGACGCTTGAAAATTTCAGACTTAGTGCAGGGAGTTGGCACAATGCGCCTTTGTTAATACTATCAAAGACCCTCGTTTTAGACCCATAACTCTGCATAGAGGTTGGCGTTGTCCCACATGGCCTTTTCCTGGATGTGGAGAAGAGTAAAGATGATGATAGTGGTGCCACATCCTACTTTGAAACCACACGGACTCCTGGGGACATGCTTGATGTACCTAGTTGGAGCCAGTCAAGAGGGACTCCTGCCAGACTTTTACCAGGAATAGGTGCAAAGGAGATCCTTTGGTAACCTCTTTTCATATAGAGGGATAATTGCAATTACTGGGCCTCAGTTTCGCAGGGTGTTAACAGGGCTGCTTAAAGACTATGGCTATGTAAGTGTTACACCACCATAATGGACATGTTTAGGGGTGGCATTTTCAAGGCCTGATGAAGAGCATCTATTGATCTCTAAAGGCGGTGGTATTGCAACACCTCAGATCACTTCTGTCTGGAGAGCGGTGGCTGGATTCGGGAAGCAACGTAATCTGCTGCTATGACACTAGGTTCTAGTCTCACTTTGGATATTGATTTGCTGTGTGATGGTGGGCAAGTGACTTCAGGTGAAATCTTCCAAAGTCTGCTTAACTTTGAGTGAGACTCAAGAGCTGAAGTCATGTTTGAAAATGGGATTTAGGCACCTTTGAAAATGTTCCCGTTTACTTTTCCGTGTCCCTGTTTCCCCTCTCATTCTCGGTTTGTCTTGGCTATTTAGATGATAAGTTCTTCAGGGCAGCAGCTCTAGGTTCTGTACAAGCACAACTAACGTGATGGGGCCCTGATCTCAATTGAGGCTTCTAGACTCACGCCCATACTGACTGCAGCAGCTAACCTCCCCGTCCAGGTTGAGAAAATGATGTACAAATAGTTTGAAGTTGCAACATGGGCTCTGAAGCCTAGAGAGGAGTGGGCTTCAGAGACCGAGCTCTAGCCCAATCTACAACTAGAGGACAAATGCAAGCCCCCCTGGCCCAAGTCGCTTGACCTGGGCTGGGAGGTTCACTGCCACGGGCCCTAAATGCAACTGTAATGCAAAGTCACTATAAACTACTTCTCGTCAAACACGGAGGGTGGGTGGTTCGTTCCTGGGAATAGCTCAGCCAACTTGGGCAACACATGGGGTATGTTTACACTGTGAGTGACGGGTGTGGTTGTAGCACAGGTAGGCATAGCCCTGCTAGCTGTAATACAGATAACATGGGTAAGAAGGGTAGAGTAGACATGAAAGCATGGGGTCCCAACCAAAGTACACTCCTGCAGGGGAGGTTGGGTACATTCTTTGGTTGCTAGCCTGGGCCACCACGTCTGCATTACGGTTGGTGCCCATACTAGCTAGATTAAAGCTAATATGGGCACATCTTCCCATACAGCTCATGCCTTCACCTGTCGTGTAGACATACCCCTGGGAGGGTCTGAACTAGGTGGCTCCAGGACCACCTTCATCTCTCTGGCTTTGCCACCATTCCATGACCTAGTAGCCACTGTGCACCTTCTAGCCCCCTCTTGCAACAATCAGAGGATGCGTTCCCAGAGGCACAAACCCCTCAACTAAAGACCGATTCATCCTTTCTCCTTGCATTTCCAGACTTGCTAACTGGAGGCTATCAAGGCAGGCGGTTCTTTTTCTTTAGCGATGGTGTTGGCGTCCTCTGCTTCCCATTCTAAAATGTGGAGAAGGGGGTTGGAAGTGTTCCTCTCATTGTTGGCTCTTGAGCTGTCTAGTCCCACATGTACTAAACTTTCCGATAAGCTGTGGAACCTTTAAACTTCTCTATTCTCTAGAACACGACGCGTGATAGGAGAAGCAATTCTGCAAGTTGGGGATGACTTTATGCAATGAGCCACGACAGTGTTGTATAGGATCATCCCTAATGAGTGATTAAGAAGCTAATGTTTGTACAGTGCTTGAAGGCTGTGAAGCACTATATAAGTGCTAAGTACTATTATAATGATAAGTATTTCTGAGGAGACACTTTCCATATAATGTATTCTACTCCTACCACTTCACAATTTTATTTTTTACGTTTTCTTTTAAGATTGGTCGTTCACTTCATTTGCCAGAGTCCAGCAATTTAAATTTTAATTCAGTATAAATTAACTAGATGCCAGAACTTTGAGGTACACATTTCTGTCACATTAATATTTTCTTCCATCTCACGGTGCTTTAAAATGGTGGGGGAAGCAGGAGTATCCTTGTTTTACAGGTGGGGAAACTGAGGCCAGGGAGGGAAGTGAGTCAAAGTCAAACAGCAAGTCAGTGATGGAACTGGAGAAATAGATTTCAGCCTGACTCCTAGTCCCGTACCTTTCTCCACGGGACTACAGAGCCTCTCATTTCACATCTGGTCTTGTTTTGATGTTATGCTGAATATAAATGTCTTTATAGACTGTATATTTTGAGTGGGGGAGGAGTATATGTGATGGCAAAACATCCTATACATAAATTCTACATGTTGGGCAACTTCGCTGCTGGTATAAGTGAACGTAGCTCTCTTGACTTTAACTGAGTTTAACCCATTTACACTACCAGAGAAATTTGGCCCAACATATTTACAAGTTGTTTCTTGTTATTCTAAATTATTTCCTTGTTTAAATACATAACTGGTTGTTTTTAATGTGTGGTGGGTTTTTTTGGTTTTTTTTTTTTTTGGGAAACACAACAAAAACCCAACTCAGTTTTTTTTAGTTCTGGAAAAGCTTCCTCTGCCTTTTTTTAACCTGCGACTTCAAAAATAGCGTTGATTCCGACAAATGACATTGGACAACTGGCATTCTTCTTTAATACGTCATAGCTGCTCTTGTGATTTGGGGGAATAAAATACAAAAGGGCAACAGCTCAGGGCTTTTAAAAAAAGCATGAAAAGTATCGTGGAGATCCCTGCTATACCCAACAGGATTCCACTTTTGCTAATAAACCTCTAGTCCCACAAATGAGTTCCGTCCTTTATTTATTTTTATTATACTTGTGTCCAGAGGCTCCAGCTGAAATTAGGGTTCTGTACATTCATGTACCAAGAGACAGTTCCTACCCCAAAGGGCTTACAGTGTAAATGGAAAAGACAAAGGATGAGAGGGAAAACCTCAGCACAGAGAGGGGAAGAGACCAAGGCCACGCAGCAGGTCAGTGGCAGAGCTGGTGAATAGACTCCAGGTTTCCTGACTCCCAAGCCAGTGCACTATCTTCTAGAGCACATTGCTTTGGGTGGTTGGCCCCTTGGGCCCACCTGGAGCTCACTGACTTCAGTGGGGTTCTGCATTGGTGTGGAAGAGCTCATTACAGGGAATAGTCTAATTCAGACCATTGTATCTAGTCAAGAGTTCTAATTTTTTTTTTTTTTAAAGTCTTGTAACTAGTTTCCTCAGTTTACAAACCAGTTCTTCTCTGGTGGCACTTTTACAGTCCCTTTGCCTACTACAGGGAATTCGCGCTCTGATTTCCATTACCTTGTGAGAGAGAAAGTTGCAAGGGGGGCTGGAGGTGGCAAGTTCTGCTTGTGAGTAGTCCTCAGATAGGATACCCTGGAGAACGCTCCTTGGAATCCAGCGGAAAATTGTCCATTCTCCGTTAGAAGTTCATTGACTCTTTTTGTTCAGTCACTGAAGGCCTTTTGTTGGCCTTTTGCACACAGGTGAATTCCAGCCCCTGAATAATGCCTTTCATTTACATTGTTTACGTTATTTCCTCTTTGACTGTATTTTGAGGCCCTGGGTGCTTGTCCCTGAAGTGTTTGCTGTTCTAATTTATATCCATTTAGCTCCCTTAGCCATTTCTTCTGTGTGTCATTTTCCAATCCTTGCATCTGTTCTGTTTCCATATTTTCGATTGCTTTTTTTTTTCTTAATGTTTTCCAAACCGCGGAACCTTTCTAGGAAAGTGGGTTGACTCGTTTTAAAAATCCCAGCACGTAAGCAGATTTTAAGAGGCACATGGACATGCGTGTCTGGCATTTGGGTAGGCATGTGTCTTTGTTTTGACACATGTGTGTATTAATCGCTTAATGCTTTGCCTTGTAGTTGACTATAAAGCAAGCAGTTAACTGGGGGGTTTTGTGGATCACAAAAGAGATGAGAGTTCTGCAGCCCCCTCTTGTGGTGAAAGAAGAAAATGGTGTGTGCATTTTGTGGTAGCTGTTAAACTCAGAAGTCTAGAAATCGGTCTAAGCTGTGGATGCAAATAATGGGCTACGGAATAAACTAGGGCTGCTTATTGCAGAGTGATCTTATTGAAAGGAAGCCCCTCACCAGCCTTTATTTTTTTTAGGAGTTGTGAGGTGAAGGGAAAACAGGGCTCATTTTGCCTGAGCACAAGTTCATTTCCGGTGTCACTCCTTTTGAGTGCAGCAGGCTTTATACCAGCCACGAATTTGGCCCAATGTTGTGATCTAGATAATTAGCAGAGGATCACAAAGCGAGCTTTGCAAATCAGTGTCTTTTGTAGTGCCTCTTCCTGTTCTAACGAATGTGATGAGCAGACAAACATTTTCCAGGCCAAAAATGTCAGTTGTTGTCATTTTTTTTTTCCTCAGGTGATAGTTATTTGACCAGACTCTCACCACAGTGGAACCAGTGTAAATCTTGGAGCAGATCCATTGATTTCAGCAGGATTATTCCCCCAGTGTAACAGGGTTTAGAATCTGGCCTGTAGTTTGCAACGGCTGGCACAGTGTGGCTTGTTACTAGCGCTCTATACTTGGATTTTTAAAGGGACCTAAGGGAGTTAGGCACGCAACTCCGACTGCATTTCAGGAGTAGACCTGAAGAGAGAGCCTGAGATTTTTCTGCAAATAAGGAGCCTGATTTTTTTTCCCAAGGGTGCTGAACATCTGCAGCCCCCCTGGACTTCATCTGACGGTCAGGGGACTCAGCTCCACCGTAGATCAAGTCCTAAATGTCCACAGGTGTGTGTAAAAACATTTTGCATGAATACACCAAAGCTTTCCATCTTTTCTTGTGGCCTGGTGGCAGAAGCAATTAGCCGTCAGTCCTCCAAAGGTCTGGAAAGCCTCTTTGTTGTTTTGAAAGGATGATTATAAACTTGCTGTTGACGTACTTTTGAAACCGAGTGTGAAAGCTTCTGGAAATGTGATTTCTTGTTGAGTGCAGTTGACACAGTAAGTTCCACTTGGTCAGTTTCCTTTTGATGTTGAGTGTGGTGTAGGCAGGGCCAGGAAATGAGCAGGTTAAAATGCAGATCTATCATTTCCATAACCTTGGACCTGATCCTGCAGTCCTTGCTCCAGCAGATCTACACGGGCATTTCAGTGTGAGTTTTCCCAGAGTTGGGATCACAGGATCAGGCCCATTATTAGGGCAGCCAAGTACTTGCAGAAATAAATAGATGTTTTCCAGTGCTGTTTGGTAGTTTGTAAAGAGTTTGTGTACTGTTAAAGCTACAGATCTTATAGTCTCTCCTTTGATCACCACCTTAGTGGGAACATGCCATTACATGAGAACTGTTGAACTTAGTGCTGTTAATGTCTCTGACGTTGTACAAATAGGTTCCTAGGTCACTCACCTCTCTGGTCAAAAGGTTTGGCCATATTTCACATGGAGTGGCTAAGCTCACCTTTCTATTGAGAATTAATTGGGTTGGGTGGCATCCCAGAGAGGCTGCCAGAAATGGATGAAACCACGTTGCAACCTAGGCAGATGTTTGTAGAGAACAAGGAATTCCGAGGATAAAACTGCCAAGATTTCAACTTGAAAATGTGTCTGTTTTAAAAGTCATCTGTAAATATGGTAGGGCTGCCTTTTCATAACAACCCCCACCCCCCCACAGCTTTGTACTTGAGATCTGACAGGTGTAATGAATCACAGGCACAAGTGATAGTTACTTAGCCATCTAAATTCTGCCTGATCGGGGCAGGGGTGTGGGGGCAGTTTGCATCAGCAGATCAGATGGCTGTGTAAATCCTGCCGTTTGTGATGGCAGTAGATTGCACCCTCAGAAAGGTGGGCTTAGTTGGAGTGCATTAGAGGCTAGGTAAGAGATTCAGGGCCAAGTTGCGAAGAGAAATCTCAGCGAGAGGGTTAGTTGTTTTTATTTTAAAAAAAATCAAGTCCTATGTTTATGGAAGGTGTCAAAGCCATAACCTAGAACCAAGAGAGAGCATTCTGTTACGGTTTTCCACAATCCAGGTTGAAAGTCCGGCTTTCACTGCTTGAAGCATGTCAAACTAACACCGATTTTAGATAAACTCTGAAGGTCGGATGCTGCTTTCAACATTCAAACCCCTCTGTACCACTTTGACAGCGTAAATAGACCTCCCTCTTAGGCTGTCTGAGCTCCTTGTGGGAGACTTAATGGTGGTTCTCCATACTAAGAAATGGACTGGACCAAACTCCCACATGAAAACCCCACCGATCATTTGGAGTGTTTGTTTCTAGTGTTGCTAACCTCCAGGTATTCAAAGATGATGAGATTGGCTTAAAAATCATGATTTTAAAGCCAAAATAAGAAGTTTTGGGTTCTTCTTTTTTTTTTTTTACCTTCTGGTTTCCGTACCCTTGTAGGGTTCACAAACATGAAAGCCAGAAACTCTTTCTAAAATTTAAAAGGAAACTGAGTGTTTCATGTAATTGCATGTATCCAGGAGCTGGGATTTTAAGAATAATGTCAAATCCAATGAAACTCTCTGTAAAACTGTGACAGTTGGCAACATGGCTGATTCTGATCTGAATTTTGCTGCCCTGGCATCCCGGGCTCTGGAAAGAGACTCCCTCAAATCTTCAGGGTGACGGTGTTTAGCAACTACTCTGTGAACTAAAACTAAAGATTTTTGCGCTGACAATTCTATGGTTTTATATGTACCAATGGGACAGTTTTCTTCAATGTTCAGTTTTGTGTGCAACTTGTGCCAAAGAGCAGTGTCTGTGTGGTCACCTAGACACCTGCTGAAGCAAATATGAGCTGGAGTCGTTTGAATAATCGCAGTAAAATTGTTAGGCAAATGTTTTTCCTTGTTGGAGCTTAACCAGTGAATTTACATAGGAGCAGTTCTTGGACCAGCACTATATTTTGTATTTATGATCATGGTAAGACCAGGTGAATAGATTTACGTACCAGGCTAAATGTCCATCATTGCTTTGCAAGGCTGCTGTCACCAAAGCCTTGTTTGTTTAAAATAGGGAGGAAAACTGAAAATTTGGCACTTTTTAAAATTAATTGAGAAAAACAGGGAAATGCCCTGATCCCTCCAGTTTTTGGAGCGATGGGGAGTCTGTGCCTGTTCCTTTAAGAAGCTTCTCCATCATGTAGCTTATTCTCATGTGATGTGGTAGCTGTCAAGGCAAAAGATTGAGTTTTCTCTTGTGGCAAATTGCATGTTTGCCATGTCAAACACACGTGAATTATCAGTGCGCAAGTTACTGGTGCCTGGGGTGTGAGGGCTGGGATAACTTAAAGACCATCTTCCGTGTGTGATTAATATGTAAATCTAAGGGATTAATGCTTTTTGTCTCTGAATTCTGCCCAGTAGAAGGGAAAATATAAGTTAGCAAAATGGTTGGAATAGAAATTTCTTTTGCATCTCTCCTGCTTTGGAATAATAAATAGTTAAAGCTTCCTACATTATAGGACTTCATGGTGTTTCCAGTTAATTCCCATTTTTAAAAAATTGGAATGTAATACAGCTGGAACCTCAAGGTCAAGGTTGGAGAGGTCTGTCGGCCTTTTGGCTCTCCAGTGGACGTAAACTTCCAGGACTGTCATCCCAGGACTTCTCACGAGCACTATGGCCTATGGCTGAAAGCACTTGGCATCTGTAGTGATCAGGCTCGGGATGTTACTTCTCTCAAGGTTATTGAAAATCCAGTAAAGATTTAACTAGCACCCCCGCTTCCAAGAAGAAAAAGATTTATCTTTCTTTCAGCCTCTGCATGCAGAATTCGTTAATGGGACCAAAGGGCAAAGGATGCCCTGTAATATTTACTAGAAATTTGCAAATACAGGCTGTAGAGATGGATCTGTTTGGTTTTTTTTAATGTAGGATTGTGATCTGGTTCTTTCTTAATTGCTTGTATGCAGAAAAAGACCTAGGATTGTAAAATGTATATAAATGCATAAGCACAGTAAGAATTTTTAAGTTTGTATTTGTGTGTGTGTGTGTATTTCAGCCTGCGCATACATATAAACATATAATGAATTTTGCATCTGTATAGTATCTGTGGTTTTTGTTTGAAACCAAGGTGTAAATCCAGTTTTTACACTGCTGGGGAATGTTTACAGTGGAAGTTTGTAGTGGTTAAAAAAAAAAAAAAATCCAGTGTGGACAAGCCCTTAGCTGATATGAAGGACTCCTGTGAAGAGATATGGAATGATGCTTAGAGGGAAAATAGCCTGATCCATCAGACAGAGCTTAAAGTGGGGGCGATGGGACAGGTCACAAGGGGTTGCAGGCCCAGAAAAAAAAAATAAAAAGAAATAAAATAAATATTAAGCTGGGTTGCTGATTTCCATTAAAGCTTCTGCTTCTAGACTGATACCCCCTCTCTGCCCCCATCACGCACGTTTTTTTCAGATCACTTTAAGCATCGCCTGCGAACACTGGAGCAAGTGCGTAACTCTGCTCGTGCAAGCAGGCGATGGGCTGCTCGTACAAGTGAAGTTAAGCACATGTGGTATCCGTTTGCTGGATCAGGTGCTAAACATTTTAACAAGCCCCAAACGTCTAGATTTACTATTGGATGAAATGATCTAGTCGCCCATAAAAGCCACTGTTCAGCACAGCACTTTGGCACATTCCCAAATCCCGTTTGAGTCAGCAGGACGGTAGCATGGGCTTTGTTGAATCGGGGCGACAGAGAGTAGACGTACCATGGTCATGATTCTTACTGCACTTGCATGGTGTTCTCTGCACTGTACAATGCTCAGAAATCAACCCAGTTGCTGCCCCGGCGAGCTCACGGTCTGAAGATCCTTGGAATGCCAGGGGCAGGTTGCTGGAAGTGCCCATCGATGCTGGAAAACGGCTGTAGCGTGTCTGGTGGAGATGCTCTATGCCAGCTGGAGAGTGCTCTCCCGTTGGCCTGCTGCTGGTGTGGACAGTGCTTAGGCTGCTGTAACTTGCATCGCTAAGGGGGTGCAGCCCTGTTCCTACATGTGCTCTGCCTCTTCCCACTTCGCCTCTTCCCCATCTCTTTCCACCCCGTTCCTCTGTCTCCTTTCCTGCCCACCGGCGCCTCCTGCACACCACCGAACAGCTGATTGCGGGGGATGGTGGGAGGGAGGAGGAGAAATTGATTGGTGGGGCCACTGGCGGGCGGGTGGGAGGGAGGCAGGCACTGGTGGGGAAGGGAGGGGAGCTGGCTGCCAGTGGGTGCTAGTGGCCACTCCATGCCCTGAACAACGCACATTAGATCGACTTAAGCGGTAGCATGGACTTGCCCTGGAGATCAGAGGAGTTTGTAAGAAATCTAATGAATTTTGAAGTCAGATGCTTTGAAGGGCTGATGGTGGCGGCGGGGAAATGGAGGGGAGAAATTGCACCTTTTGGTTTTTTTCCCTTCTGTTTCTCTCAACCGAGTCTCTCCACTTTAACACAAGGAACCAAAGTACAACTCGATCCAGCAAGCTTCCTCCTGGAGCTATTCTACCCGCCGGTGGCTTTGCTTAAGCACATAGGATCTGGTGGATGTTTTGTCACTGCGCGCGTCTTCAGGTCGTTTTGTTAGAGGCTTAGGGTGATGAACTTTGTTTTCAAAATTGCCCAACTTCAGTTGTCCAGCCCTGTGAGGGCCATGGCGATTGGAAGCGAGCTGAGTCTGCAGTCGATCTTGGGTTGCTCTTGAAGGGTCGTTGTTCATACTCAGACATGTGTATGTTGGCAGGGAGGAGGGGGGAACCACAACCAAGGACTTACAAAAAGCCACCGGGACCTTATGCTCTCATCCGCGTTTGCAAGAGGAGCAGCTAAAACAATCAGTATCATCCTTCACCTAGATAATGCTTTCGCTCTGGCTAATAGCTCCTTGTTCATCAAGGAAACGAATGTGGAGCGAAGTGACACGCTCTTCGCCCGCTGCTCTTTGTTCTCGGGCCCCTCAGACTGATTGTATCGGTGCTGGCACTGACAAATATTCCCCCAAACTTTAACACTATGTTAAATTGAGTTATGGGGATTTAAGGTTAGACTCCTCTGGCTGAAGGTTGATTGTCTCCGAGAGATAAAGGAATCGCTACTCAACAAGAACCGAATCTTTGCCGATGGGGTATTTTCTGCCACTGAGCTCATGGCTCTCTCGATTTGGTTAGAGCCTTTTCTCTTTGTGGCAGGATGGGTGAGCAAGAGCAGCTTTGAAATTGGCGAATTGTGGCTCTTTAAATCCCCCACCCCGGCCCCTGAGGTCTAACAAACATTCTGGCAGATGAAGTCGGCTGGATGTTTCAAGCAGATAGATCAGCTCCTTGAAAAGTCCCATCACCTAGGGCCTAGAAATTGCTGCTGTGAAGACTAACTCGGTTACCCTCATGATGTTATCTGACCATTACAGGTTTGCTCTCACTAACGTCGTGAAACTCGCTGCTCCAGGATTAGGAGTAGCGACTGCAGAATGAAATTATAAGGCTTGATAATCCTTGTGCTTCAAATCATAGATGATTCTCTTGTGTGGCCCAGTGGACAGGCTGTTGAACTTGAAATCAGGGGATCCAGGTTCTATTCTTTGCTCTCAGACTGTTTTTCCCACTCACCCTTTGTCCTGTCTGTTCAGATTGAAAGCTCTTGGAGCGGGGGATTTGGATTTGTACAGCACCTTCTGCAATGAGCCTCTATCGAGGAACCTCAAGACACTTACTGTGGAAGATGTTGCTGCCCCATCCTTCATCATGTAGGAACGTACAGTTAAGTGTGCTAAGGATGGGATGCTCCTGCCACTGAAGAATCAAACATGGTTCCTCTGCTACAGAGAGGACATTAGGTGGGTCAGTGGTTTTCAATCTTTCTTCATTTGCTGGACCCCCTAAATTTTTTTTAATGGAAGCGTGCACCTCTCTGGAAATCTGGGACAGTCTGTGAACCTTTGGGGGTTTGTGGACCACAGGTTGAAAACCACCGAGGTAGATTGGTCTGATGCAGTTTGGCTATTTCTACATGTAGAGAGAGACGTTTTGTGTGTCTCGTCCATAGCATGTTACTACCGCTTAAGTAGTCCCAAATCATGCTCTCTTTTTGTGCTGCTGTATTGCATTGCAAATTCCTGTCCTGTTTGTTCACTACTGTTGCTCCCTTAGAACGTTACCGGTGCTCCACCACCGTGCTCTCATTGAATGTATGTTAGGTTATTTTCCCCAGATGTACTAACCTGAACTTCAGCAAGTTGAATCTCATTTTTATTCTCCTGTTTATATTCCTAACATCTCCTGTCTCCTTGTACTGTCTCCTCAGCCTTTACTTGATATTTGCGTCACCGCCTAATTTAGTATCCTCCTGCTCATGGAGTTAATGCAGTTTACCCACATTAGATACAATGTGGGAGAACACCCCATGGTACCCCAACACGGACACCTCTCCCCAATATATAGAGACATTGGTCGCTACTTGGGGCCAGTTTTCAGTCCGTGAGATGTTGATAGCCAAGCTGATAGAAATTAATGCTTCAAGCAAGATTGGCTATGGCACTGTAACAAATGCTCCGTACGTATATTGAATCTCCTGCCTCATCCTTCATCTGCTAATTTAGTAACTCAGTCAGAAACCATGGTCCAGTGTTCCTCATGTAATTTGCCTGTTACATACTCAGATTGCTTGTTGCCCAGAATCCAGGTGTTCAGGCTATTCCCCCCTTTCCCTAAGTTTTCACCACACAAAAGTGGTAGATAGTGGGGTCCCCCAAGGATCTCCACTGGGATCCGTGCTGTTCAGCATACTCATCAATGATCTGAAAAAGGGGGTAAACAGGGAAGTGGCAAAGTTTGCAGGTTGTCCAACGTTAGTCAAGATAGTTAAAGCCAAAGCTCACTGTGAAGAGTGACAAGGGACCTCACAAAACTGGGTGACTGGGCAAAAAAATGGCAGATGAAATTCAGTGTCGATACATGCAAAGTAATGCATATTGGGAAACATAATCCCAACTATCCATACAAAATGATGGGATCTAAATTAGCTGCTGCCACTCAAGAAAGATCTTGGCAGCATTGTGGATAGTTCTCTGAAAACATCTGTTCCATGTGCTGTGGCAGTCAGAAAAACTAACAATGTTAGGAACCATTAGCAAAGGGATAAATAATGGAGAGAAAACATCATAATACCACTGTATAAATCCATGGTACACCCACACTGTGAATGCTGCGTGCAGTTCTGGTTGCCCCATTTGAAAAAGATATATTAGAATTGGAAAAGGTACAAAGGGCAACAAAAATGATTATGGGTGTGAAACAGACTCTGTATGAGTAGAGAGTAAAAAAACTGGGACTGTTCATCGTAGAAAAGAGACGACTAAGGCTGGATATGATGGAAGTCTATAAAATTATGAGAGGTGTGGAGAAAATGAATAGGGAAGTGTTATTTACCCCTTCACATAACACAAGAACCAGGGATCACCCAATGAAATTAATAGGCAGCAGGTTTAAAACAAACATAAGGAAGTATTTCTTCACGAGACGCACAGTCAACCTGCAGAACTGCTCGCCAGAGGATGTTGTGAAATCCAAAAATATAAACTCAGTTCAAAAAATAGTTATATATCTTCATAGAGGATAAGTTAATCAATGGCTATTAGCTATTATGGTCTGGGATGCAACTGCATTCTCTGGGTGTCCCGAAACATCTGACACCAGAAGCTGGGACTGGACAACAGGGGATGGATTACTCGATAACTGCCCTGTTCTGTTCATTCCCTCTAAAGCATCTGGCACCGACCACTGTCAGAAGACAGGACACTGGGCTAGATGGACCAGTGGTCTGACCTAGTACAGCCATTCTTATGTTCGTATGTTAATATTCCATTATTTTATGAGTATGACATTTGATATAGTAATTGTGATGTTCATCCATATGTCCTTTTTTTAAAAAAAAATGGGTATTGTGTTTGATTATTGTTTTCCCAAATCCTCTGGTGTCATCTTGGTTCTCCGTTACTTTTCAAAATTAATTGCCAGCGGTTCAGTAATTTCATTATCCTAATTCCCTCAAGACCTGAGGATGCAAATCACCCGAACCTACAGATTTGTAAGTATCCAATTCTCCAAGTATTCCCTTACCCGCCTTTTATCAATAGCTTTATCGACAAGGCCTTTGTTATTTGTTAGTTGTCCTTAGGAAGGCGGCGGGGTGGTTCGATGATTTAGGGCCATTTTATAGCTGGCCTGGGAGTGGGGGATGCTGAGGTACGAACTGATCCCCCTCCTTCATACCACCTGTGATCCTGGTCCTTACGTTTGGAGCTCAGTGAGGCATGGGAGATGGGAATAACTTCAGAAGCACAAAAGATTTAGATAGAGGCATGGCCAAAGCAAGGGTATTTGCCCACCTCCTTCTGCATCAGCTGATAGGCAGCGGGTAAGGGGGAGAGGGAGGAGCTGCACCACCAGAGAGGTTCTGCTCTGTGTGCAGAATGCCTCCAGAAACTAGCTATGGGCCCACCGACTGGTTTCTCCTCCGCATTGCTGTGGCTTGCGATGCCAAGATAGAACCTGTGGTCTCCTGCACGCCCTTGTTTATGGATGGACCTGCTTTCTTCCTTCCCGTCCTGATTATAAAAGCCCTTCAGCCCCGTTGATGAAGGTTCTTGGATACTACCACACGCTGATGGATGAGGAGCAAAAACTAATAGACTGAAACGTGGACTGATTCTGCTTTTATGCAGCCTGTATCTTTTCCTTGAGCCTTTCCTGCTCTCAGTTTCCATACAGGAAGTCTTCAGATCCTTGCACCAATCCCTTTTGAAGCTCCATCAACCTCCTCTTGTTTTTTCCTTAAGATGTTATTCTGGTGGGTCTCAGATACTCATGGCACCTTGCAATGTGGCTTGTGAGATGGACTGCTCAACCCATTTTCATTGGGTTACTTAAGGCCCTAAAATCGAGCAGGATTAAAGTAATACCTGTGTGCAGCTACAATCTGGGAAGCCCTTTACTGAGTACGTTGCCTACAGTTAGGTTTGTGGTCACTGTTTGCGTCCTCCATTGCCTCTTTGAAGTGGATAATAAACTGTGTCACTTTGTCTGCTTCCTGGATCCTAATGTATCTTCCAGGTACCCAAGTAGCCTCCTTGGTAAACCCACGTTTAGCTGCATTTGTCATCCAGCAGATGTCTGGGTGATGGATTGTGTCGTGCAGCGAAAGGTGTAACACAATCCAATGGCTGGAAGTTGAAGCTAGACAAATTCAGACGGGAAATAAGGCGTAACTTGTTAATGTTGAGAGTAATTAACCATCGGAACAGTTGACCGAGGGTCAGGGTGGATTCTCCATCACTGACAATTTTTAAAATCAAGGTTAGGTGTTCTAAAAAGATCTGCTCTTGGAATTATTTTGGGGGGAGTTTTAGGGTCTGTGTTGTTCCGGAGGTTAGAGTACGCTGTCACAATGATCCCTTCTGGCTTTGGAATCTAGGAATCTATTAAAATCCCTGATGAGTTTGGCATCCTTTTGGTTTTCAACTCCTCATTAGTTGGTCCAGAACTTGTTTTTATCCTACCAGTGGAAGCTACCTAGCCACCTTGGGTACTTCCTTTGCTTTTCTTATCATTTCTCTGGCCTGGACACTTAAGAGGGATGCATGTTGCAAATGGCCCAAGTCCTAGTCCTCCGTAACGTGACTAGCAGTAGTCAAAAAGTGGGAATTTCTTTTCCATGAAGTTTCTAAAGAAACTGAACATTTTCAATTTTTGTTCTGAGATTATTTCCCAGAATTCTTGATCTCTTCATCACCCCGCCCAGGGAAACCATTTGAAATGAGAAAATTTTGTTTTGATTTTTTAAATCAGAATGAAAACATTTTGGTATTTTTTTTTTTTTTTTTTTTACCAAAGTTGAAAACATTTTTATTAAAAACACCCCACCTTTTTTTACTTCACCAAAAAAAAAGAGGGGGAACTCTTTGAACAGTATGGAGATTTTTCCCCAAGGCCACTTTTTGTTGGTTTTGTGTTTTAAAAAGAAACTAAAAGTTTTCAGCAAAAATCTCTCTTGCCTCTTCCTTCTCCTTCGGTTTCTGGATGTTCTCTTTTGCCACGGGGCTTTGACATTAAAGCTCATAAGGAAGCATGTAAGGAAGAAGAGGGACTGTTCTCTTATAGAAGATACAATCTATCTGCTGTTGATAGCACTTCATTTTGATGCTGGACGGGGCAGAACTTTGTAGGAGAAGATTAGAGAGTTACCAGCCTTTTAAAGCTTCCAGTCCAACCCCTGACGATGCAGATCAGCAGAGAGCCAAGCCTCCAGAGCTACTGCAGCCTAAAAATGGTCCTAGTCTTGTAGCCAGCCAAGAGTGGCCCACATGGTACCTTTCTACATGAAATCCATGAGTTCGGGCTTGGGGCAGATTGTGGGATTTTTGCTCCTTTTATCTTCAGTGTCTGTTTATTACAATGCAGCTCCACGGGATCGGAGGGTGGCCTTTCTCACCAGGGACAAGAAGTTCAACAAATAGACACTTAGCCTCAGTTGTGTGTCAATGAGAGATCACCTCACCTATCTGCCTGATCCAATATTGGCTCTTTAATTCTGGCCTTCCTCTTGGTTCTGACACTTAAATGAGAGAGGACGGAAAATGACTTGGGAGGAAAGAACTTGCTTTGGTTGACCTTGCACACCCATTCTTCCCTTTGCTTTCTTTCCACCACCCTATCTAACTTCTTTTCACGGATGGGGTGCTCTCCTCATGGCTGGGAGGGTGTTCCACCCCAGGGCATGGGCCATGACTGGGCAAAGACGAGAGCGGCCCTTTCCCCCGTGTTCACTCTTAGGTTATAAAGCTTTCTGCGATTTGCTAAATTATTTTTCAATTGCTCAAGACGAATGAGAAGGTTAAGGAGGTGGCATTTCTCACTGATCCTGCGGGTTAGTGGCTGCTGCTGTTTGTGTGTGTGTGATAGGTGTGGGCAGAAATCCTGAATGGGATCTTTTAAAATTCTTTTTGGAATATCTCCAGTGCTTCCGAATGGTAAAGAATCTCTAGCTTCTCTAATTTCCACCTAAAGATGTTGAGATGATTTTACTGTAGGTTGGGTTATCTGTGCTTTTTTATTTTTTTTGGTACTGATCTAATTTCTAAGACGGAAAAGGCTCCTGTAGAAGGGGCGGAGCCATGTTGCTTTAATTTCCTTGCCTAGGCCTGGGTTCTAATCACCCCCAACTACTGGCACGTCAAGGTTTTGTGTGTGCTGGTATTCATTTGTGTTGCAGTCACACCACGAGGCAGCCGACATCAGAGCCCCATTGTGCACCTCCCTGAAGCACTGGCAGTGTAAATAGATGAAACAGATTAAGGGGTGGGGGTGAGGAAAAATGGAAAAGAAGGTGTGTGAAGTGATTTGCCCAAGTTTACTCAACAGTTCAGTGCCACAACAAGAAATAGAATCCGGCGATGTGTTCACTAGGCCACAGTTTTGCACTCATTTATGTGGCGGAGAGGCAGGATGATCAGGCAGATCAGGGACAGGGCTAAGAGCAAGGAGGTCTCGGTTCTAGTCTTAGCTCTTGTGACCTTGGGCAACTCACTTAGACCAAAAGGTTAAAACTAATTTTAGGCACCGAAGTGGCTGCATTTTCAAAAGTTGGCACATGTGCTGCTCTGATTTGAAAGGAACAGGGACTTGCAGCAGCTCAGAACGTTTTAAAAATCAGGCCACTGACTTTAGGTGCCTAAAATTTAGGTTTGAGCCTCCCTTTGGGTGCACGGCTTTGGAAAAATAGTCCTAATTTGAGTGCCAAAGCTCCCCCATCTGTAAACGGGAGATAATACTTCCCTGGCTGCACAGGTGTCGATGATCATTCAAGATTGTAAGGTGTGAGATGCTTGGCAGGGAGGTGACAAAGTATTTGAATCTGTCAAAGGTATGTCCCGTATACATTTGTTAAGCAAGGGACAAATCACTAAAAATTAATGGTAGCTTAGGCACAAGTGAGCGTGACTTGATCACATTTATAATGCGCTAACAGAATAAGGTGCGGACCAGTAATATATATCGTTGGTGCTTTAATAGGACCAATTTCATAAAAATGAAAACAATTACGAGCCAAATCAGCTGGGAGGAAGAATTTAATCAGAAAAATGTGAAAGGTAATTGGGACTCATTTAAGAACATTTTGTTAGATGCCCCAAAAGCCACAATCCTACAACTGAGCAAGAAGGCTAGGCTGGTTAAAAAGCACTCTGGTTTAGAGGGGAGGTGAAGATAGCTATAAAATACATATTTTTAAAAAAAAATGGAAGAAAGGGGAAGTTGATTAATGACGATAAATCAGAAGTTAGGAATTGTAGAAAATTGAGAAGGGAAGCAAAGGGATACAAGATTAAATAGATGGCAGTAAGGACAGTAAAAAGATGTTTTTAAAATATATGGAGAACAAGAATCCTGACGATGGTATTGGTCCATTACTAGATGGAAATGGTAGAATTATCAGTAAGATTACAATTTAGTCACGGCTATTTTTAGTAAAAGTCATGAATAGGTCATGGGCAGTAACCAAAAATTCACGAGCCACGGCCCATGACCTGTCCATGACTTGGACTAAAAATGACAGTGATTAAATCTTGGGGTGCTGAAGGTGGGGTGGGGCAGCTGCTGGAGGGAGACACTGAGGGGAAGCACTACTCGGGGGGATGGGGCCAGTAGCACCAGCTGCCTGGGACTGCAGACCACAGCATCTCCGGCTGGCCAGGGACCGCTGCCTTGGGCAGCTTGATTACAGTCCAAGTATTTACATAAAGAACAAATATTTAATTGTAGGTTCATTAGTCTGTCAGAGAAAGATAGCTAGAATCTGAATGGCTAGCTTTAGCTAGACAAATTCCGACTGGGAATAAGGTATACATTTTTAATGGTAAGAGTAATTAACCATTGAAACAATTCAGCAAGGGTTGTGGTAGATTCTCCATCACCGACAATTTTTAACTCCCAATTGGATGTTTTCTTTCCCTAAAAGAACTGCTCTAGGGCTGATTTTGGGGCAGTTCTTTGGCCTGAGAGAAAGGTGGTCACAGAAGATGATCATAATGGTCCCTTCTGGCCTCGATGAATAATGCAGGTTTCCTTATCAGAAGGCCCTTAGTTTTCCAGAAGGAAAGTTTTTTCCTTCATAGAACCAAAATAGAGGATTAGCGGCAGGATTGTGTAACTGCTCCCGTCAGACGAAAACAAGGCCGCTCATTTGAATTCCATCGTTAAAGCCTGATGCTTTTAATGCGAGAAGTGCTTAAAAGCCTGATGCTAGCGAGCTCATAATCCAAGGGGCATAACCGAGTCCAAAAGAAATGAAATACCAATCGGGAGGGGGAAAGAGACCGACTAAGATGGACAACCTGCTTTACAATAATTAGAACAAAATTGGGGTATCAAGAATACAAGGGTCAATGTCTCTTCGCACCAATATGGCTTTCACCTTGTAGAGAGAGGCCCACACCAGGTAATTAGGTTAAATCAATGATTATACATCTTTAAGCGAAGTGGACGGGACTGTAATTGTGATGAAATTTGTTTGAAGAAGGGAAAGCCTGGGGAATCTTATTTTAAAGGTAACAAGTTCAAAGGGGAAATTAAGTTCAAGGTTCAGTTCCTGTGCACTCCAAACTGGCGGTGAGGGGGGTCAGAGAAGGGGAATCCAAGCAGCCAATATTTCCATCAGACCGTGTCGTTTTGTCCTTTTTTGGGGGGTGGGGTGAGGAGAAGGGGAAAGGGATTGTATCCCTGTAGGAAAATTGAATTTAAAAAGCGACAGTGCTTTAATGGGTTTTCCACCCCCCTCCTGGAGCAGACCGGAGGGGAAACCTGGCATAATCATTTTTGCTTCTTGGCATATTTTTTCCTCCTTTGCCTACGGGTGCATCTAGCCACCCTGCGTGCAAATACACGGCATCCCTGCAAAGGGCTCGAATAGCATATGTAAATACATTGCTTGTTTACAGGAACTGTGCATCGTGATCTGCAGGGAAATATAGCTGGCATGTGAGTTCAGGATGACGCAGTGGGTGAACTTGCATGGGTGTGGGTTTTTTTTAATTTTTAGCTGGGGTTTCAGTGTCCCTTGCACCTGACTAAAGGAGACCAAAAACGTAGCTGAGTTCATGCTTCTGCAACAAGGAATCCGGTCTCCTTTTGATAAGCATGTAACTTCCTTCAGGGTTAACGAGTGTTGGGTTTGACAAACTATATAGAAGCAGTGTCTTCTACAGACTGATTTCGAAGCACTTCAGTAGTTACGGGGTTGGGGAAATAAACCCAGGTGACCTCTTTTTTTTAAAAAAAAATTTCTTTGGCTTAGAGCGGAGAGAAAGGATGGGTTAATGGTTGAAAACTGGGCTAGAAGTCAGGCATTCTGGATTCTTTTATTAGCTTTGCCTCTAACTCACTGTGTGACCTTGGAAGTTGCTTCGGGTCATGTTGTCAAAAATGGATCCTTAACTTTAGGTTTTTGGGATACCCAGGGCCTGATTTGTTTTGGGGGGGCGCTATACTGCTGTGGCCCCTTTTGACATCCGTGGGCGGCCTCGGCTGCTCAGCACCTCAAAAAATCAGGCCCTACGTGTCTGACGTAGGGTGCCCAAAAATTAGAGGCTGCTCTTGAAAAACATTCACTCTCACTGGGCCAGAGATTTTCCTCTTATCTATGAAATGTGTGGGGTGATGCATCCAAAGGGTGTTCTAAGGCTTAGTCCACTGTTCGAAATAGGCCGATCCTCAGAGGGGAGGTTCATCGTTAGGACAAAGGATGGTACGTATGTATTACTTAACATCACCACTGAAATAAACAACAGTATTTTGTACCAAACCATTTACAAAGGAGAACAAATGCCAAAGCAGGAAAGGTTTTTGTCCAGAAACTTCAAATCCTGGTGCAAATAGAAGGAAAAGGGCCTTTGTTTTAAGCAAGAAACAAACAACCCTATAGATTCCTCCTTTATATTCGGCTGCGTTTCACTGTGAACTTGGCCGACGCCATGGCTGGCTGTAGCGGTGGTGTTTGTCAAGCGGAGCCATTCTTGTTGTGTGTGACTTGTCCATCAACTGTAATATATACCTTGGATTTTTTTTTTAAAGGTCGAGGAATAGTCGGTGACATGGGTCTTGATCGATTTCTTTTGGAGTATAAACGGTCCTGTGAATAGACTGGCCCGTGAATTTTTGTTTACTACCCATGACCTGCTCATGACTTTTACTTCACGGAGAGATGGCTGTGGTCCCTCACCCAAGAGGCGGGAGGGGGGCGAAGGCTCCCGTCTCACCTCCGTTGAACTCCAGCCACGAAAATTTCCACACCGATGAAATTTACTAGAAGTTCAAGGCACAACATTGCGACAATATTAATGACCTCGGAGGGCATGGAAAGTTCAAAGTTCAACTTCTGTTTACCCCTCCCCTTGCTTTTTTCCCTCCCCCACAACCCACATCTTTTCATATATATAGTTTTAAAGACCATTAGGAGACTTCAATCTTGTTTAATTTTTGGACAGTGGAAAATACAGCAGCTTTGTATTGGTAATGGATTGAGTTGGGGGACGGGGGGTAAGAAGCCAGGGTGCTGGGTGGAGTGTGTATGTGTAGGGTGTCGGGGGGTAGACTCTTGTGTTCAGTTCAGGGTTCATTCTTTGTTCAAGTGTAATAAAAAGTCTTCAGTTATCAGGTATTTAAACCCAAATCAGCAGTTCCATATCCGTAACCTGAGCTAAGTGTTCCTCCATCTAATGGCCACGCGGCTGTCGTTTGCAGTGAGTTGGGTGACACTCGATTTGTACTCTCTGACGGGAACAGATGGGCCTTCATTGTGAAACTCCGCCTGTATGCAAATGTGAACGGAGTTTCACCCGATCCCGGGGCCTGACCTGACCAAGCACATACATTTACACAACGCGGCTCAGCCTGGGGGGGGCGGTGAAGGGGGATAAAAAATGGCAATCGGATAGTACCAGCGGCGGGTCAAGTTTACCATCCGTCTTTCAGCAGGACCAAGATGGGAACACAGTTATTTCGTTTCAGTGTTGATGTTCGTTGCAATAAACCCCATCATTTCACCTGTTTATGAACCCAGCCTCGTATAGTTCTCTGCAAAATCAAACCGGCTTGGACAATTGACTTCCTTTTTTTCACCCAGATGAGGGGAGATATTGACTTTTTTCTCCCCTCCCTTAATAAGCTTTATTTTATCCCTCATTTGAAATCCTCCTCTTCCTCCTGTCTCCCCCTTATTTTTAAGTTTATTTATTTGTTTCTTTGTAAGGAACAGAAACCCGTCTGTGCTGGAATGAGCTTTTTTTTTATTTAAAAATTGAGAAAAATGATAATCGATGTCAGAATAAACAAGCAGCATTTTAGGCGTCAATTAACAGTTTTGCATGTACACAGGCAGTGTACAATATATAATAAATCTTACCATTTAAATGTGCAACCCTTCATTAGAGTGAAAATATGAACAGCTGTAATAGCACATTTACGCAGGCGACAGAGAAGAATCTGGATACCGTTGTCATTTTTCATGCTGATGAAGAACTGGAAACAGGTTCTAAACATGGGTGACTCTCTAACTATGTGGAATTATATTCCTTTCCCTCCCACCTCCCCCCGCATACAGTAGTGTAGCAAATCCGCTGTGTCTTTTCGCTCCCAGCAATGCTCCATTTTATTTGACTGTTCAGCTCATCATAAAAGTAGATTTCTCACGCCAGCCGTAGCCCTTTTGGCCTGGCGCTCTGATGGGACTGACCCCCCAAACTGTTGTTAGAATGAATGGTTGTACTTCCCCAGGACATCTGTTCTTCAAGGGATTCTGCTAGCTGGAGTCTGGAATGGATATAAAGGAAACAGTCACTACACATAAAGTAAAAGCTTCTCTCTGCAGTAAATTTTGTTCTTGGAACTTGGCTTCCAGCAACCCGCCCGTCTTGGGCGGGGATGAAATGTCTGTTTTGCAGAATCGGAGACTGAAATGGATTCACTAAACCTTTATGCAATGTCCTTAAAATCTTTCTGCTTTGCTTTATAGCTTATTGTTCCATCTGCAGAAGATGCAGAACCCCGTACAGTATGAAAACCTCCTCTCAAATCCTCATGAATTGAAATTAATGGCCAGCATTTGAGCAAGGGTTTGTCCAGTCGGGAGGGCTTGTCATGACTGAGAAGGGAAAATGAAAATAAAACGCTTGTACATTATCGAGAATTTGAGGGCTTTTGAAATAGGTTTTATCCCCCGCCATGTCAGTTGTTTGAAAAGCGGGTCTATCGTTAATTCCATGTCCCGGAACAGACGTGCACAAAACATATGCTTCTGTACTTGGATGGATGATTAGCATTTGACCTAATATTCTTACCTTAATACACCAAGACCCTTATTAAGTCATTAGTTGGGCATTACTCAGGGACTTGAGTGCATGAGGCAAAACTCTCATCAATGATCATAATTATTAATAAAGCTGAGTATGGACTAAAGGAGTTGGCCTATTATTTGCAACCTTAAAATTGCTCCCTGTTGGAATTGGATTTCTATTTTGAGGTGTCTTTCGACTTCAGTGGGAACTAGACTAGAAGCTCATTGAGGCTGAAGGATTTGTACCTGTGAAGGTTTTTTTGGAGAGAGGAACAAGGCAGTGGGGAGGCGGGATTGGAGATAAAATCACTGATCATTTGAAAACTAGCTGCAAACTCTAAAAGCAAGCCACTGGCCCTTTAAGATCCCAAACTTCTGTTTAAAACAAGCTGCTTTTGCAGAGTGTTAGCTATCAAAATAGGCTGAGGGATCAATATTTTGTGGTCACTTTTCAGACTAAAAGCTGCTGCTTATGCTTTTGTTCTTTTTATGTTTCCATTTTTAAAAAAATCCTAAGAATAGAAAGTTGGGACACGCTGCTCAACACAAAGGCGCATCGGTACTTATTACAACCAAATGCCCTTTTTGGAAATAACAGAAATGATGGCCATAATGGGCCAAAGCACTGCGGCTTCTGATTACTGTAGAAGACTCGAGAACCCCTCTTAGGACTGTGACTCTGTTTCTCGTTAAATGCATTCCAGAAATAATCTGGCTAATTTCCCCCATAAAAAGCTGTGCTGTGTTTCTGAACCCCTCTGCCCCGCAACCTAATCCTGCAGATCCTCGCTCAGGGGAAATGCCATATGAGTTCGGAAGGAGGAATGCAGGATAAAGGCTTGTGGGTAGCTCCGAGGTTAATTTTAGAAATCTAGACCCCATCCCTGGGAGCCTGAAGTCAATGAGAGTCATTTCACTGCATCCCGGGGGCTTTGACTGTGGCCCCAGTGAGTCAGCAGTTCAGAGAGTGACTTGCATCTTGATTCTGTACCTGTGTTGCCTGTTTCCATGGGAAACCTTTTCCCTTTTGCACACCTGTGTTCTGCAATGACAGCTCCAGCCCATCGGACATTCTGTTACGTTATTTTTCTGCCATTTCTATAACTCAAAACAGGAAACCAAATGTGTTTCCCGTCAAGGGAGATGGGATTTGGAGAGAACGAGGGGCAAGAATAGCGTGATCCGATGTCCCGGTTTTGATAGGGGCTTTTTCTTATATATCCCTTGTATATATACCCCTCTATCCTGATTTTTCACACTTGCTATCTGGTCACTCTAGGTAAGTAGTGCTGAGGTCTCTGTTCTTTCCATCTGGTATTGCATTGCAGTTTATTACACCAGTGGATAGGCTGTGGCCCATTGAGTTCACAATGAAAATACATTGCGTTTATGGAGCAGTCAGATCTGGAACAGTCATTGTTCCATAGTATGTAGCCAAAGTAGATGGTTTGTTGGGCGAGGAGAAGGGGTGTAGGGAGCCATCTTGTGGCCATTCTAGGATGCAGCGCCCGCTGGAAGGTTTTGGATTTGAAGGTGGGTAGCAAGGAGAGGAAAGAGGGAGGACTGGGCCCAAATATAAATCAAAACGATCAATCACTAGAAATCCAGAGCAAATGGCACTGGATATAAATAGAGGCTATATCAGCAATGACACCGGGGCTGCAGTTGTAAATACTCATTATCTTTCTTAATATGACACAGCGTGGATTGGGAGAGCCAAAGAAATTACAAAGGATAAAATAAAAAATCTGATTGGATCCTACATCTTTCAGGCTAAAATTGTCTGGGTTGGGGTTTTTTCAGGAGGGGAGGGCAGGGGCGGGTAATGCAATAAAAAAAATCCGCGAGACACATTTTTAAATTTAGTGTATTTCTTTTCCTCCCTCAACTGAGAGCAAGCCGCCACAGACATCTGTTTGCACACATTGTGTGTCAGGCAACATCAGATCTGAATGGGATTTATCTAAATTTTATATGCATGGCTTGATCTAAATTGAAATAAATTGTACGGCATACTCTGCGTGGACATATTGGTTTTTGCCTGGCTGCTTGAACTTTTAACCTCGGGGTCTGAGCCGGTCACACGCTGACCCGTCTGAACTCTGCTGGTAGAGCCAAGTCTGGAAGGCTGACCTTGCATCCATGGCAACCATAAAGTGTAGCCCATGCCTCTCCTTTCGCTCCCTTCCCTCCCATCCGTCCTGAAAGACAAAACCAAAAAATCCCAAAACAAATGGGCATATTCACTAGCAGGCCAGTCAGCTCGTCTTTGTCCGTGGCTGCGAAGAGGAAGAAAGTTTTTGGTTTCCCTGCCCATCCGGTCCCCTCCTGTTGCTCCTCAGCCGCTTGTCAGAACGCAGAACAAAAATGTTGTCTGGAGTTGGTCTTAATGGCAGGCGGACAGCTGCGGAGTTGTTTCGGGTTGACGGACCCCTAGACAGGGGGACTTTTCTGTTTCTGGCTCCGCCACTGATTTGCTGGGTGACCCTGAGCAAGTCACTTTCCCCTCTCCGTGTTTCCATTTCCCCATCTGGCATGTGGCCATAATGAACCTCTACCACCGTTTGCAGCATGCTTTGAGATCTGTGGATGAGAAATGGGGAATTAAGAGCAACGTGTAACAATGTGTGAGATGCGTGAGATGCATAACAATGTGAGAGACACCCAGTGGGGATGCGTGTATATTACACGTGCCCACACCTCCGCTAAGCACACCTTGTGTGTGCGCGTGTGCATGTGTGGTGGGTTAGAGCAGAAGACTGGAAGCTGAGACTTGGTTTTACTCTCCAATCTGATGCTCATTTTGTGGCCTCCGACCTGCCTCGCTCCAGTTGAGTAAAGTAGTGATCATGTTTATTGCCACGCAGTTTGAGAGCCTAGAGCGAAGGAAACGGTACAAATCAAAGTTTACGTACAAGGCTCCGTGTCCTGTGCTGCATGTGAGACCCAAATTATGCCGTATGAACCCCAGAATGATGTCCCTTCACACCCCACATTCCCCTGCCTAGGTGCTGGAAGTAGGACCCACTTCAAGCCAGAGTACCAACACCCTATCATATACAGGAGCTGCGGTTTGGTTCAGTGGCTTTCTGGACCCCCACTATATAAATTATCTCAGCCCCCCTGTTCCCCTGCCCAGAGCAGTCCGATTGATTCAGCATACCTTGGGGGTTTTATATTAAAATGCAGTTATTTTCCACTGCCCCAGAGTGCTGCAGATTGTTACAAACCACATGACTGCATCAGGGCAGCTTTCAGGGAGTGCAGGTGAATTGGACAGCTGAGGGGGAGAGAGGCTGGGATTTTTGGCACCTTGGGAAGGTGTGGTGTGTTTTGGCAGGTGGAAGTCAATCGAGGCCTCTGGCCCTGGATCAGGGATGTATTTCGTCTCCCTTGTTTTGAGCCGGGGTGGGTTGTCACTTTAAATTTGGAAAAGGAGGATTGGCTTCCTTATTCTTCACCTCCGCCAACTACCACTGCATCCACTAATGGGGGCCATGTGTACGCTTGATGTGTCTGCCAAAATGAAGAGAAGAGCTAGTGAAATACATCATTCAACATACTTCAGCTTCCCCTGGAGTTGGTCCTTCTCTTAAGCGGCTGTTGCAGGCTCTCTGCAAACTCAGGCAGTTACAGCTGCACGGGTTGAAGTTCACTTAAGGTTTTCTTCCAAGCTGTAAGGGCTAGGAACTTTTGAGGTTTGCGTGAAATGAAAATGTTGATGGTGGAGCACAATTGCTGGGCAAATTTGAAAAGGGAAATAATGTGGCCATTGGCACCACAGAACAGCATTTTCTTAGGGTGGATGGGTACAAATTCTGTCATTTATGTGCAGTATATTTGCAATACAGGCACCTTCTTATAGTTGCTTTCTTACTCCGTGCAATCCTATCCTAGACAAAAGAGTTTCCCAGAGTAAAAGATAAATGAGGATTTGACCCTCTATACATTTCCATTGCACATACAGCTAAGGGTGGAAGTATGTTCACTGCGCATATTCTATGGAGCAGAGGCAGTGTGAGATACTGATTGCAACTGGGGAGACTGGAGATAAATTCCAGGCTCTTATGGTGTCCTCAGGGAAGTCCCTTCCCATCCTTTCATAGGCGCTGACTTCCTCAGTTCCTGGGGGATGCTCCGCCACTCTTGCACCCCTTCTCCCAAGTCCCCTGCCCCTCCTCTGCCTCTTCCCGCCCTTGCTCCGCCCACACCCCGCCTCTTCTTGCTCTCACTTCTCCCCCCACCAGCGCCTCCTGCATGCCACTGAACAGCTGATCGCAACAGATGGAAGATGCTGGAAGGGAGGGGGAGGAGCTGGTCTGTGGGACTGCCGGCGTATGCTGAGCACCCACTATTTTTTTTCATGGGAGACCCCTAGAGTCAGCACCTATGCACCCTTTGACCTGTCTTGCCCCTTTACCCTGTAAGCATTTCAAGGCGGGGGCTCCGCTAACCCTGTATATCTACAACATCCAGCCCAATGAGGCCCCGATCTGGGTTGGTGCATTGAGGTGCTACCTTAATACAAACTAAGTCTAGCATTTGTAGGTAGGTTTTGGTCCTTTACGCTCTGTAGGCGTTTAGAATGCGTAGGGGCTTTGGCAGGACGCTGCTACGTTCGGTCCTAAGGGATGGGATTTTCTGTTGCAAATTCGTTCCCTAATTCTGAAAAAAAGCCTCAGGGGTCTGTAGCTATCGGGCTGGGATAACTTGAACTGATACAAATCTGACCTGAAATCAGATGGGGGATATTGTTGACTTCAAATTCTAAAACAAAACAAAGGAAATTGTTTTTCCCCCCACCTATCCTCCTGGACAATGGCTATGTACTTAAATGCTTTCCTGAATTTGAGGGCCTAAGAGCCTAATCTTACACTGCTGTCCCTTGACTCTACCCATGCTCGCATGGCTAAAAATCCCAGTGGAGATCCCCAAATTCTGCACAGGCTAGTAAGGGCAGTCCTTGTGCCAGGCGTGATTGTCCGGCCCACGCTGAATCCTGCTGTAGCTACACGGCTGTTTTTAGCCGTGCTA
Organism: Dermatemys mawii; assembly: GCA_007922305.1. NCBI lineage: Eukaryota > Metazoa > Chordata > Testudines > Dermatemydidae > Dermatemys > Dermatemys mawii. The sequence goes on along the minus strand of ML677404.1, from coordinate 4,626,528 downwards.
ATGAAGTCACCCTTTGATTGCAGGGCAGATCTACCCTCAGACCCGAGTGGCTACTGCTAGGTTTAAAGATTTCAGAAACAGTTGCAACAATTCCTTTTGGCTCATGCCGTGGTTTTTAACCTCTTTTCAGTTGTGGACCTCGAAAAAAATTTCAGCTGGAAACGTGGAACCCTTGGAGAATCCCTGGAAGTCTGCAGACCACAGGTTGAAAACCACTGATCTAGTGCAATGGAAAATATGAATTGTAGTAACCATGCAAGCAATGTCCTTTTTGTGTAATATTATTGGCCTGACAGCAGGATCGACTCACGATAACAGCCTTTGCAAGACACCTACTTTCGTATGTTCTCAGAACCCAGCAATAAGGGAAGTCCTGGCTATGTTGGCTTGGTTGGGAGTAGAAATTGATCTCAATGAAGGGTCTCTGTAATAACTGTGTGTGGCCCAACATGGAGGAAGTGTGGCCAAGAGGTTAGAGTAGCAGAGTGGGAGTTGCGGGGTGTGGGTTCTATTCCTGATTGTGCATGCGACCCAAGCGAATATTCACAACCTACCTGTGCCTCAACTTTCCCCATCTCTAAAATGGGGAGAATTCTACTTAGACGTTTTAAAGTGTATGCGCCCTTTGAGATTCCTGACAAAGGGTGTTAACTAAGTTCAATGCATTATTTCCTCATATTAACTACTTGTGACATTACTTTGTATTCCCAGAGTGCCGTGCATAGGCATGGCGCTTTACAGACAACAGGATTTGTTAAGGATTTATTTGATGGATACAGCCAAGACATTCCTGCCAGCTAACCAAAAGTAAGTCATATTTCATCATCACAAAGCAATGGGAGGGCAATAGATCCTTGTTTTGTCATTGCCATGAAATATGACTTCCAAGTGTCTCGTTTTTCAGCAACCGCTTCTAACAAATAGTTACAGGGCTGTAACTTTCAGATTAATACCAAACAACTTTTACAGCATTCGTACTAGTTCAATGCAAATGAGCGATGGTCCAGCTTTTATCAAGCATGGAGCCCTGTGTGGCCACATCCTTGGGCGTGTTGCGAGTTTGGGATTTATGTGGGTTAGCTGTGAAATCTGGGATACCACCGTCGATGCAGGAGTGGCATTTAGAAGGTGCTTGGAACCAAACCGAACCCCCAAACAATCACATGTGTCTCTTCATTCTTTTGATCTTTCTAGTTTTTGTGTGTCATTGATCAACCGAATCTTTCCAACCCAATATGCAGGCGAGCACAAGAGCAAATTTTAGCGATGGTTTCATAACTATGGCACGCACATGTTCTCTCTCGCTGAAATCTTGTCACTTTCAACTATGGGCAGCATGGCGGAGGAAAACTGAAAGCAAAGCTGGAGACACACACATGCTGACAGCATGATAGCCGAGCTCCAGTGGTCTGCCATCTTGAATCCAGAACCCCTTGATGTGTCCGTATGGCAGTTTCTTTCCCAGCGGCTATACTCATGTAGTGGTGGTGAGGAGGAAAGTAACTCCCGGAAGCTTTGATCAAGGATCAACGCTCCGGTCTTTGAGGTGCTGGTCATGGGTGAAAAAAAGATGACACCTGACCTGAAAAGCTTGTGCCCATGTAAAAGACGCGAATGTAGGTGCATCAGTACTGGCCATGAACTTACACAGACCAAGTTGCTATAAGACATGATTCAAACCAATGCCGCTAACCCCTGCTTGAAGCCGGGTGCAAATCGGGACTTGTGGTTTTGCCAGCCTAATGCAGTCGTGAGCATGGTATAAGAACCTATATAGAATAGGGGTGTCAATAGCGTTTTAAAAAATGTAACCATTTAAACCATTAAAATTGTATCCATTAAATGTTTAACCGTTCACGAATTCACAAGATGGGGTGGGTCCCGGCTTCTGGCCCCACGCCCGGGGTCCCGGCTGTCAGCCCCACACCCAGAGTCCTGGCTGCTGGCCCCATGCATTAGGCATTTAAACAGTAGCTGAAGACATTACTGGTAAGTCTGATGCTTATCGGTTACCATTTTATACCCCTAGAATAGAATACACTAGTGGTTTGCACTGATGCATCTGTACAGGTGGCTGATCTCTGCGGGGTACACAAAGCCTTATCTTTCCTTGTTATAACAGTGCAGCAGCTGTTTCGATCTCGCATTGCTCACACGTCGAATGATAGCACATCGACTCCTCTAAATGCTACATAAAACGAAAGGCTACTTGCAACGTGTCCTGGGCGGGAGTGAGAATTCTCCCCATTTTGCAGAAGGGAGGGTGGGGAATTGAGTGACTTGTTCAGCGCCGCCGAGGAGTCCGAGCAGGACTGGAACACCAGGGTTCCCGGCAGTCAGACCCATGCTCAGGTCACTGGGACCGGCTGCACTGTCTGTATAAACACCATCTATACCCATCTAATAGGGGAAATGTACTATCCCTAGATTGCTACACACCAGACGTCTGCTGTGGAATCCAGAATTCAGTTAAAATCTTCAGTTAAAACCTGTGCAGCTTAGAGTCTGTCCTTTTTTATTTGTTTTGGGGGTTTTTTCGTAGCAATGCTGACGAATGCAGCATTCAGGAGCAGCTTCAGTGCGACACAAAGAATGAGGCAGAGCGGACAGATACCAGTCAAAATTGGAGGGGGAATTTTAAGCAGGCAGAAATGTAAATACCCCAGTCAAAATTGGATTAAACCACTAACATTTTTACCCTTCTAAAACTGATCCTGAGATTAACAGGGACCACTAGCAATCCTGATTTCAGTGGTACATCAGGTCTGATAAAAGATAACCCGCCTCTGGAGCACAGATGCCCTTTGCATCTGTATTGGTTCAGAACCCACATAATGGGATGAACACCCCATATCGAATCCCCAGTCTCACTTCCTGGAATGTCCAACTGTTTTCTTCGGCGGTCTCTGATCTAAGCCCTGATGGGGCTCGGTCCTGTGGGATATCCAATGCAGGGTGATTCTCTACTCTTGCTCAGATGTGTAGCAATAAGGGCCAACATTGTCTTTTGTGTGGTGCAATGTCGTGTCCTCTCTCTGTTGTGGAACACCTGGGCAAAGTCATTAGTATTCGTACACCGAATGCTAGCAAACTCCCTAGCTGCATTTGTGTGATTTTTTCCCCCCCCTTTCTTGATTTTGGACAGTTTATAAAATGTGCGGGTCAGTGTAGAAGCCTCGGTATTCAAGGCTCTGGCCTCTTATGCATCCTTGCTGTGGGTGGGAGCGGGAGAGAGAAGAGAGCGGTGATCTTTTGACAGGTTTGTGACCCAGGCCCAAGCCTGTTTAGTGAAATCGGGTGGGACCGCTCGTCGTTCAGAGCCCGATTCCCATCACACAAATCCGGCTGTGTAAAGTCACATCGTGAGGCTCTGGCTTTAAAAGAACCTGGACGTGAGGGAGTTCACCAAACCCTATGGCTCCTCTCCTTCAGAAAGAGAGTGTCCCTTTCACGTTCACCGTGACGTCATTTTCAGGGCGCTCTGGGCTAGGCTACCGCTCCCAAAATGGCGGAGGCATGGACAGGTATGAGGGAGACGTGGGCTTGAGTTTCTGGGACCGCCCGTCTTTCACGACAGCTGACAGAATGCAAATTTTCATCAGTGCTGTAGGCACACAGCATTTCTTTTAACACCCTGGCTGGTTTTCAACAGGAAGTTCCATTATCAAAGGACAGAGTTTGGCTTATGCGTGGCAAGCTGAGATACAGTATATACCCCCGGCTGGTCATTTGGCTCTTTCTTCCCAGCAGGATCTGAATAAAAACCTTCCCTCTTTAACTGAATAGTTCAGAGGCCAGAGTCAGAAATTTGGGGTGGTTTTTGTTTTGAAAATAAACGCCTGGGTTCCAGAGATTATACAGAGCATCTTGACTTTACTCCGATAGGAAATATAAAATCTCATCTTTAAAATACATCTACTTTGCTGCTCTTGCCTTGTGGGTATAATTTGAATCAGGTTTCTCTTCATGTGTCTGTTCTTATTGTTACACTTTGAAGGTGGGGAATGGGGAGGGGGAATCAGAGCCTTGCATTATTTTCTTTGCTGTTTGCAACCCTTCTGAATAGTGAAAAACAATGCGATTAATTTTCTCCAGCGCAATCATGCATAGATTTAATAAGCATCCAAAGGTAGGATCCATCTGTAAAGTACGCGCCGCATGCTAAATTACTTCTCCTCTGCAATTTTTTTTCTTTCCAAACCTTAATTAATTGAAGAAAAAAAATTGTTTATTAAAGTGGGAACAGGGTATGCTCTGTCTCTCCATCTCTGGTTCAAAAGTTCATACAATTCCCCGAAGGCTCATCTGTGTGTGTGTGTGTGTGTGTGTGTGTGTTTGTGAGACACACACACACGCAATCTCCCCTATGGTAAGAGACAGCTGTCCAGAAAGTTGTCTTATTTTATGCAAAGGCTGTTTTTTCCAAGGGTAATCTGAATTCTGTGTCGTCTTCCACGCCCGTTCCCCCTCTCCTTACCCTTTTGGGTCAGAAAGTTTAAGAGACTTCCAGTTGGCATCTTCAAACCGTGGTGCATAAAAGATGTCCTACTACAGAGGGCAGAAAGTCAAATTCTACAGGTCAATGCCCACGGGAAGCAACAACGCACGCCTGAGAGAAATCACCAGGGCCCTCGTGAAAGGAGAGGGATTAGGGAGTGATGGGCACCCGTGGGAAAAATATTAATATACTGAGCCGGGCCAGATAAGTATAACGTGAAGAGATTACTGTGTACGGCCCGGTCCCACCCTTCCAGAACATCGCCCCCTGCTGGAGATCCTGATCACCACCTCTGTCCCCTTCATACTCCTCTTCCACAGCTCTGTTCCTGCTGCATTTCGTCTCTAGGGGGTTGGCTGACTTGGCTCACCTTGATGTTCCCTTTATCTTCCCCTCCCACAGGCAGCTCGGTGCTTGCTCCTGGGTTGTCTCAAGCCCTACCCATGATAGACCATGCGTCCGGTCTCCCCTTCAGCGCTTGGTCCGGTCAGCCCTGAATGGCTGATCTCCTCCATTGGGCGGAGCTAACACACTTGTTATATACACATCTTATCTTCTTATAGTCTCCTGCTTGTGTAAACATCTCTCTCCTGCACTCTTCTTTCTTCGTCATCCCGTCCTGGACTATGTCTAAGATGGTGAGCACCTTGGAGCAGGAACCTCCAGTACCTCCTAGAGGTCCCAATCAAGGTTGGAGGAGGGGTTCCACTGTGCTTGGTGCTGTACAAACACATAGAAAGAGACCGTCCCTGCTCCAAAGAGCTTATAGACGAGGCTGGGAGGGGAAACAGAAGCACAGAGAGGGGGAGGTGACTTACCCAAGGTCATACAGCAGGTCAGTGGCAGAGCTGAGACTAGAACCAACGGCACCAGTCCTTTTCCATGAATGCTGACTTCTTCGTGTTGATTGTGTTGCCTGTATGGGCAGAATTCCATTTTTATTGCAATTTTTGTTTAGATTTGTCTACTTTAAATTTTCGTCCTTGTGAGAAATTGAGGGATGAGGTCAGGCATTTAGCTAATGACCGCCGCTGAGATGCAAAAAGTTTTAAAGCTTTATAAGCTGTTAAAATGCAAACCGTTTAACATCACATGTCAAAATATACAAAGCGGGGCTCCTTAAATGAACAAATCATATGTGTTTTTACTATTCCTTTGCTGGCCCATTTGTAACAAGACTGCTTCAGAAGTTTAAATCCAAGCCACGGGCCACAGACACAAAGTGTGATGCCTTTGTATTACCCATGCCAAAGAAATGACAAACTGTGTTTGCAGGCCCGTGGGCTGCCTGATTTCAAAGCATGGAGAAGGGGAGGCAGACTTGTCAGTTGAAGGTAAGGTTGTAACTTATTCAGAACTGGATTCTGATACCCTTACTCACATTAAGTACCACCTTCCTTCACAGGTGGGGTCATTGCTTTCAACGGAGTGCTGAAAATTTTGACCCACTATTGCAACCCCAGCTAGGAGATTTTTTTAAAAAAAACTGGGTGGTGGTGTTCTTCAGGTTTATAAGCCTTTTAAGGTTCATGTTCTTAAGCCTTCCCCCCCCCCCCCAAACATGTAATCACCTGATTCCAGGAGATGAGGCTTTAAGGGGAAAAAACCCACCAACTGCAGCAAGACCTGCAATAAAACCTCAAGAGTTGGCAACACAGCCAGGCCTGTATCTCTAAGGCTGAAACTAAGTGTAGATGACAACACACCCGAACGTTTGTGGCTCAGGCCCATCTCTGTCTTGAACGGCATTGGATCCCTCCATGTTTATGGCTTTAAGAGCTGTAGGCTGGGAAGCTAAAGAGCCTAACTGCCTGGAGCTGATCGAGGTGTGCTTGTCAGGGAAGAGCACGAAGGCTTTAGGACCCTTGGCAACTGTTGATAGAGCTCCCACCGACTGGACGTAGTCAGCTGCTGAGAGCAGTGCCAACTCTCTGCTTCCGCCAGGGCTGCATTTGGCTCTCTGTCTCCATCTGTGATTCTAGGGCCCTTCTACCCTGGAGCGGGTCTGGGGAAACAGTCACAGGCTAGCTCTGATCAAAGCAATGCGCTGAAAGGAGCCGGGCGTGGCGACGGCCGCGTGGGCCTACTGCTCAGGCGTGTCCTTAGGATCTCAGATGGGATCGGACTCAGGTGCCAAGCCCAAGCTGCCGTCAGAGCTCTCCCATGTATGTCGGCAACCGGATGCTGCGTTGACGTACCGTTCGAAGAGCCAACGTTGCTCTCCAGTTGACTGAGTCTCCGTGTTATGGAGATTTGGGTAACTGAGATTTCAGGTGTCCTGCGCACATAAGCATCTACCTGCGAGGACCCATCTAGACGTCTTCCCCCTCCCCTAAATACACTTGCTCTTATTAACCCCCTCCACACCCAGTAAGCAGCCGGTCATCCTCTGCGAGCTATCCAGGGTCAGTGGAGAACAATTCTCCTTTGCACAAAACCTGCTGCTGTGCGTCTTTGGAGCCAACGCTACGGCACTTCTGCTCAAAATTGCTAGTTAAGAAAGAGGGCGGCCGTGGGGGCGGGGGTGAGGGGGACGGTGTGCGGGGAGAAAAAAAATGTAGAGGCCGGTGGCTGTAATCATCCTTGTTGCTGTCTATTTCCTCAGACTAATAGCAGAGCGCTGAGAGCCTGGGAGTTCAAACAGAGGTTATCTTTCCCAGGTACCATCTCGTCCAACGAGAATTTGATTTTTTTCTATGGGACTTTACTCCATTAGATTAATGAAATTTCAATTGGAGCCTGGCGCCCCCCCGAAGCTTTGTTAACAAAACAAATGGTGATTCTGTAGGTGTGACAGCTTGCTCGGAGAGTTACGAGAAGGTGAATACATCCTCTCAATCCGCCCGGCCTGCAACACATTGATCTCTATTTAAAGCACCAATCGGATTTTTGTTAATTATAAATGATTGATCTGCAGGTTTTTGCCCCCCCTCCCCTTCCTTCTCCTCTTACACGTGTCCCCACCACCACCCCCTTCCCCCAACGCGTACACACTTCTGACTTCTTTGCATGCTGCATGTGGTGCTTTCAGTTTAAAAAGACAGCCGTTGATGGCAAATTGTTGCAACATCCAATAGCAGTATGTTCACTTTACTGTTACTGTCAGCGGTTTCATTGCAAACTGCGTGTTTTTCATGGATTATCAGCTGGACGTTAAAATTAACTCCAGGCACAGAGCGTATTTTATAGTTGTTGGGTTTTCTTTGCTTCTTTTTTTTAAAAAAACCTTTAAAACAAACTGAAGTGCAGTAATTAAACCAGAAAATACAGTTGGCTTGTATTAGATTCCGATTTAAAATCTACAAGAGCCAGGAAATGGAACTGCCATGCTTAAATCACCATTTTAAGTCTAGGTTTTATGGGGGTCATTGTAGGGAACATGGTCTTACATACTGTACAGTCCAAGTGTGAGCCAATACCCAGTTGAAGGTGACATTTCAACCTTCCCTGATTCTTCTGGTAAGAGGGGGCTGAATTCTGCTCTGTTCGAGCTTTCTACATTGTTGGAGTTGCTCCAGAAGAACAAACAAAAGTAGAATTTGGCCCTTTATGGGCTGGGTGGGTATGTGTGCGGGGGGTGGCTTTTTTAAAAATTGTATCCTTAACACTGCTCAAATACTGCATATATTTTTGTGGCTTAATTTTGCAAATTGTTTGAAACTGATCACCAACATAAGACACCTGGACAAGTAACTATTGCTAAGGCCTAGGTCGGGAAGCCAAAATAAACACTGCCAACGTAGTTCCTCTTAGCCAACCCAGGAGCAGTATTTTTCTGAGATAAATTCTTAAACGTGGAATAATTTCATGTCACAGTTGTCTCCTTTTATTTTATGGGTTTTTTTCCAAGCACAGATCTTGAGTGGCGGGAATGACCTGGCATAAGGGAGACCACAGTTGAGAACAGAAATATGGCATTCACCCACCACCAAAGGATACTATTAAATGCACACAAGAGGCTGTATGAATTACAGGAATATAACATATGGCATCGTTCTGCATTCCTTGTGTGCCAAAAATCTCTCATGGTTGTGTATGTTGAGGGCTAGAGTTTGCAGGACACTCTCTAAAAAATCGAAACAACCCTCCCCTCTGTTTGTTTAGGAAGTTGGAACAGGTTGACCAATACTGGCCTTGTAAATAGCAGAGACAAAACCACGAATCATTACAGCAGCAAGGTTTTTGTTTCGAGAAACATTATACAGTAATAGAATCATCCGATCTATTTAACAGGCTGTTACCATATTACAGAAGGAGCATCTTCATGCTACCCGCGACATGACTCCCTTCTTAATAGCAGCTTGCAAAATTTAGGGGGTGGGGGTAGGTTGAGTTTCTGTAGTGGCCTGGTTTCTTGAAAAACATCCTGAAATCCAGTTCTTTTCCCAAACGCTCTTTCAAAGGCTGGGGCACTCTGAATGCGCAGAATTTGTTGTTGTTTTTTTTTTATTGCAAGGTTCAAAATTCTGCCTTTTTTTTTTTTTTAAAAAAAAAGCCAGACAAAAGACGGGTGACTTGAATTAATATGGCAACAAGTGCAGTAGTATTGATATGGATGGGGAAGGTGTTATTAAAGATCTCCCTCGTGAGATACTTAGTGGGGGAGAAGCTAAATTAAACATGCAGTTTTTATTACTTAATGTTCAAATAACAATCCGACGCAAATGTATTTAATTTTACTCTCCGCCCCTCTTGCCTGCCCCCCTCTCCCCCACACACTGCTTCACTTTGCCCTGCATGGGACCCGATCCTTTTCCCCATGGGGGTTTTGCATTCAGCAGGAACAAGATTTGGCCTTTACTTTTTTTAAACAGAAATTCCTCAGATGGCTGTAGCTGGATTCCATGTTCTGTTTTTGAAGAAGACTACACGGGTGTTGGTCATAAATATCCGTAATTGGAACTAAATTCTGCCCCATTGATGGTGACGAAAACAGATTGTTCAGTAGAGTCTGCTTGCTTTAGGAAGGCAGCAGAAAAGCTTTTAAGGGGATTCTGGAAATTGGGGGGAAAAAAGTGCATTCTGCAAAAAAATATAATATACTATTGCCTCAGCCGTGACTCTATTGGAGTCACAGCCAACAGTAGTCCGAGAAAATGGATGAGTGCCCCGAATGATCAAATCTCAAATTGGAAAGAAAAAAAGTTGATTTTAAAATATATTTAATTCCGTTCCTGTTGTCTTTTTGAATAGCCTAACTAATGATTTTCATTAGTGTGGCTGTAATTTATGTGGTCCCGGTGGGCTCTACCAAGGTTAAATAATTTAAAGAAATAAAAACCCTTATTTGATGTAATATAGCTAATGAAGTATATTAGACATTTTGCACCATTGCCTCGTGAAATAGATCTCTGAAGCAAAACGGCAGCTTTGGCGCGGGGACACAAATCTCGACATAAACATCCAAATGGAGCAAGATGTTGCAAATTTTTAAAGATATGCCATAAAAACAGATTAACGCAGGGAGGCAGCCCCTGTGTGCCTGAATTACGAAAGGATATCATGGGATTGCGAGTGACATTCACATAAATAAAAAATCAATTCTTAATGATGAGGCAGCCTTGTTTTAGCGCATTACCCAGGTTAAATGGGAGCACGCAGCAACATCAAGTCCTATAAGACTAGTGGAATCATTGTATATTAATATGATTTAGAGAGCTGCATACCTCAATGGAATAATTGTTATTATATCTATACAGCCAGATGGCACTTGGAGTAAACAGCCATCCAGCACCCCCCACACAAGTGCTGCCAGTAGATCTTTCAGGTGTTCTCGCCACGTCCTGTTTGCTCATCTTATCGTTGAAATCGCCATTTCTGTTTGAGGGGAAATGGTTAAAGCCTGAGAAGTAGACACATTTCTTTCAGCCTTGTCCTCTGGTTAGTCTGTTTATGTATCTATTTCATCTCGGCTACATGTCACTCATCCTAAGTAAACTTATGGAGAATGACAACGTTGCTTCACCAACGAGCGGAAAAAGACTGCGAATCCACCCCGGTTTTTTATTTTATGTATTTATGGAGGCGGGTGTCTTGTGTGTCCCTTAAACTCAGCACCTTTGGACTTCCCCCTTCCTCCTCCTTACAAAAATGTGGGAAATGAACCTCCAAAAACTTGCATGAAGGTTACAAAATGAAAAGTACAAAGTCAAGATGTATAACGCTGATAATTTGTAATAACAATAACTTGGTTCCCGGGCATTCTTGAATGTCCTACGGTGTGTGCTGTACACAAATATAATTTTTTTTTTTTGCTTCTAAGTTGCTCAGGCTTGAACAGAAGTTTTTAAAAATGGAAAGAAACTTTATAAGCAGGGGATTGTGCATGAGTTTTTTATTCTACGACACACCCGTACCCTTCCTGGCTTTTTCTTTTTTAATGCCTCACAAAGGCATTTTGGGTGCTGAAAAAACAAGAGGCCGCATCTTCATCCAGGAATTAAAATAGCAGGAGGGATTTCCCATTATTTTGTGCTTTGTAAATATCTGCCTTATGCAAAAATAACCTATGAGGGGAGGAAGGAAATTCTGAGATGCTTTGGTTTATTTGGGTTCACCTGAATACATAACTTTATGTATACCACAGGGGTAGGCTACATATGGCCTGCATGCCAAAGGCGTCACGCGAGCTGATTTTCGGTGGCACTCATCTCGCCACTGATCCGGGGGGGGGCTCTGCATTTGAATTTAATTTTAAATGAAGCTTCTTAAACATTTTAAAAACCTTTATTTACTTTACAGACAACAACTGTTGAGTTCTATATTATAGACTTACAGAAAGAGACCTTCTAAAAACGTTAAAATGTATTACTGACGCGCAAAATCTTAAATTCGAGTGAATAAATGAAGACTCAGCACAGCACTTCTGAAAGGTAGCTGACCCCGGTACACCATATATAACTGAAGGAGTCTTAGTATTTATTATTATGGTTCTTTAGCACCTTTGGCAAGAAATAAGGTCTACATATGTGTTTCATATATATACTATATCATATTTTTATATATGTTACATACATGCATGGACTATCATATAAGGAAGGGACCATTTTCCTATTAGTTCATCTACCGGTCAAAGTACAATCCTGAGTTAAGTCTAATATGTAACATACACTCTACTAACGTAGTGTCCACATATAAACTTTATATGTTCTTTGTTTAACATGGGACAGAATGACTTTGATGTGGACTTTCCCATGTAAAACACGCAGGATTCTGAGACTGCTCCATCGAGAGCACCGGAGGAAGAAAACAAACGCGCGGCTGTTTTCTGTTGATCTTGTCGGGTTGTGAAACGCCCTGTGTATTTGTGACCCTGGTCAGTAGCACGGTGCTATTGTTTCGGTGATGGAGGGGACTGTCACCTTTTGAAATATTGGCCAGCGTGCCTGGCTTTCCTGTTTTGAGGGAAACGGGGAAAAAAAACAACCCAGAGACCAGAAGAAAAGTGAAGTCCTGTTGCCTCATTTACAGCTTTATTTACTAGTAGATACTTTTTTCTTTTTCTCAGGCTCGGAGAGAATCATCCCTTGAATTCCACCCTTCACTTTAAGGGGGAAAAATATCCATCTGCTTGGAAATGATCTTTCTTTTTCTTTCTTTCACTCTCTCTCTCTCTCTCTTTTTTTCTTTCACTCCCTCTTTTTTTTAAAAAAAGCTGCTTAGCACACTCTTAAAGTTAAGCGTGTGTGTTTGTTTGAACCAGGTCTGCTTGCAACATGGTCTCACATAAAACTGAATCCTCGCATCCTCCTGCTATTCCTATTCCGCAGATCCTCAGCTGGCGTAAATTGTCATTGTGCCGTTAGAGAGCTGTGACAAATTTCAACCAGCTGAGGATCTGCCTCCAGGAGTTTTGCCGGGGTAAAGGAAGGATCCAGTGTGTCGCTCTGCGACCCTGGGCATTGCAAATATCTCGGGTGCTATATGAAGCATATATACAACTCACAGGCGTCAGCGTTCAATGCGATGAGGCACGGATAGATTTTTAGCCTTAATTCTGAATTTCTTGGCTTCTGTGGCTTTTTTTTTCTTTCTCTGCTTTGGTCCTACTGTTCCTAGAAGTTGTTACTAGGGGTTATTTAATTTCCTCTCCTCTTATGGTTGTGTTCAAGGTTTGCATCGAAGTAAACTTTGAGAAATGCTATTGGGGGGGGAAAAGAGGTGGGTGAATACTCCCAATTTCCTCATCACCCCTTGAAGCATGGGGAAACTGAGGCACAGCACCGAGACATGCAAGGTCACATAATGAATCCTAGAATTGTCAAGACCTCTGGGTTCTACTTTCAACTCTTAATCTTTTTACCTCCTCCCATTCAGTGGTGTCCTGATTTATTCCCACCAGGCTAGTAAGGGGAAGCACACCCCTTTTAATTAAAGGTGAAAAAGACATAAAATCAGGGATACTGCTGTTTAGCTCATTAAATCCTGCTCAGCCTGCAAATAACCAGTGGATTTGTTTAAGGTCTGTATACCGAAGTATCACCCGCACCATCACTTCTCTGAGATAAGAAATCCCAGGCAGGTCTGTGAACCAGACAGCCTCACCACGGAGGGAAAGCTTTGGAGTTACAAAAAGGCAGGAGGCATGATACCTCCAGCTTTGTGATTCAACAAGAATTTTCTCTCCTCTCTCCCGCCCTCTTCCTGGATTGATTTCTAAAGTTTTTAGAAGGACATGCCCTGGCTTTGGAAGCTCTAGCTGTGGCCTCTTCCCCTCTCTTTCTGGCCCCCGGTTGGTAACTCTCCATGAAAATTGTTCTTGTTAATTTAGAATATTGTATTAAACATTCACACACGAACCTCGCTCAGGCAAGCCCTTCTAAGCCTACCCCAGCAAGCCCTGTTTAGCTCAATAGAACGACTCGGCATTGTAAGCCCTGTGGTCCCCATTCAGCAAAACACTTTGGCATGTGTTTAAGACAATCCCTTTTTCAGTAAATTGTCGGTGGGGCCGGGGATGCTGGAACAATTCATACAGTGGGGGTGCTGAAAGCCATTGAACCAAACTGTAAAACCTGTATGGAATAGACACCATGTCCCATCAGGGGATATAGTGTCACCCTTACTTCCAGCACCTACTAGTGGGGCTTTAAATATGTGCAGAAGTACTTTGCTCATGTTTTGCAGAATCCAAGTCCATGCCTGTTAAGGACTTGTCTACACACAAAGTTGTACTAGTTGAAGTATAGTTAAAATTGGTACGTCTCCCCCTAGTGCGGATGCAGTTATATGGGTATAAAAGGGCCTTGTACCAGTATAGCTTATGTCCACGTGGGAAGGAGAATACATTATACCAATATTAAGGCACTTTTATCTGGGGATCCACACTGGAGCCACGTCTTACACTACAGATTTCTGTTGGCATAGTTTTGTCGGGCGGGGCTCCGAAGAGATGTGATCTCAGACCAACATAGCTACGCCAGCAGAAATCCCTAGTGTAGAAGCAGTTCTACTGGCAAAGCTGCCCAGTGTAGCTTGTTTTGTTTGGAGGAGGTGGGGGCGTGGAATAAGCTCTACTGGTAAAAGCAGAGCTTAAAGTGATCCTGATGTAGACATGGCCTGGAAGGTTGGACTAGTATAAGTATTTTGGTTTAAAAAAACAAAATCACAACCCTGAACTATAATGATATTGGTATGAAATCTGTTTATAGGCCAGACTTAAGAATGTACAGGATAGGGCCCATTGATAAGCTATCATTCTGTGTATGTGAGATCTAGTGTTTATTTTAAATGCTTCATTATGTTGCCTTCTCCCTTACCCCCCTACCTGAACACAGCCATGAACACCTCCACCAGCACTGAACAGGTGAACGCTCCTCCGCTGGATGGAGAAAAGGTAGTTTGACAAAGAAGCATTTTTAATGTTGAAAAAATTTCTCACCCAAGTGGGTGAGAAAATGATTTAAAAAAAAATAAAATTGTGGTGTGTCCCTTTATTTAAAAGACAAAGAAAAATTCAGAAATTTTGACTAAGATTTAGCCAACCCAAGGCCTTGACTCTGTAAACATTCCTCCCCTTGTGATTTGGATTCTACCTCACCGTGTGCTCAAGAGGGAGGAAACTGTTGTTAACTTCAGTGAAATTAACTTACATTGTTTTGCTGGTAGGTCATAATTTTTACCCAGTGCCCCGGGGGTAGCTCTGTTCTCTGTTATAAGATGTCACAGTCTCTGGGATACAGTATCGCTGTTCAGCTTGACTTCTCGTTTCTGTTGCCTAGAGCTCAACTGCTCCACCGAAACCTGATCATATAAATCGAGGCCTCTCTGGGCAGTGTATACACTTATATATAATTTATCTATTTTTAAATATTTTATGTATACTCTTTAAAAGCTGTGTGTTTCCATCGCACCTTCCTCACCTCCAATTATTTTGGAGGTGCCTGCGGGCCTAATTCAGCTTTTGTCTTGCCAGTGCAACCCCGGTGACGTCAGTCACTTTGCACCATTGTCAACAAGAGCAGAATTTGCCCCCGCGTATCTGTGCAGAGGTGCACCAGCTGTTTTTTTCCCGTGGTGCTTGGCAGTAGATTTATTACAGAATAGTACCTAGCTGATAAACATGATCTTGTGGATGAGGCTCTGGACTTGAACGTGGAAGAGTTGGGTTCAGTCCGTGGCTCCGCAACAAACTCCTGATGCGCCGCTTGTGCAAATCCTCTTTATGCTTCGCCGTGTGTTTACACTGGAGGGGTAATTTCTGGTGCACGTGCTAGCTTTGATTGAGCTAATGTGCTAAAAATTAGTAATATGGCTGTAGCATCGTAGGCTGGTGCCCTGAGTACACATCTAGGGTCTTGAATGAGATTGTATTCAGAACATCTACCCCAGCTTGCCATCTGCACCACCAGGGCTATACAGCTATAGTTTAGCACATTATCTAGATCATAGCTAACCCAGGTGCATCTACCCAGGTTGGAAATTACGCCTCCCACTCCTGTATAGACGGATCCTCAGTTTCACACCTGCAAAATGTGGATAATGATTTGTCTTGTCTATTCATCATGTAAACGCTTCTGAAGACAGACTGTCTCTGGCTACGTATTTTGGAACACCCAGTGCAAGGGGGCCTGGGTCTCAGCTGGAGCGTCTGGGTGCAGCTGTGACGTGAATTTCGATTTTTCTTTTTTTTCCCAGTATTTGTAAGTGCTCTGGAAGTTAATCTACCCTTTTGCCCTGATGACAGCTAATATTGCTTTCCCTGTGATTCAGTAGGTTGCAAGTGCCTTATTTCTCAATAAACAAGGATGGCCATAAACTCCACTACATACTTTCCCTATGTCCCAAAGGGGACAATCTCTAAGAGAAAGGCGGGAAGTTAATTCTCCATCCTTTTTCCAGACCTTGGCCCCTGCGTGCCCATAGGGGTGTCGGTTAGTGTCACTTCTCACAGTGGTTCATACAATGTGGACACCCATCCACTGTGAACTGGATTGAGAGCCATTAACATCATATTGGATAAAGCCACTAGCCCCCCATCAGGTGGTGACAACTCGAGGTCAGTGCAAACCGTGGCTACATTTGAACAGGCAAGGTAGGGGTGAAAGGCTGTATATCTCATTACCAACCCCTTTGCCTATCCTGTGCTTGGGCGTGTGTACACACACACATTGTACTGATTGATCTAAATCCAGTTTCTGATTCGGTGCAGCCTGCCCCCTACCCTGGCGTGGACGCTCTTGAGGGATGAACGTTGATTTTTATCTTAAACTAAAAGCCCAAAGAGATTAAGGGGCTCCAGTTTGAGCTAATTGATCCTGCGGCGTCTTAAACCCATTTAGTAGTATCCACACAAGCAGGTTGCACTCATTTTACTACATCTATTTGGAACCTGATTTAGTTAAATGGGTCCAATTTCTGTGTAGACCAGGTTTCATTCCAAGAAACTTCCTCCACGGGACTGGTCTATTCCAATCTTGGCTGGCATGCAAGCCAGGAACAATCATTTGTCCTTCATGGTGTTTCTTGCACCTTCCTTGGAAGCGTTTGGTACGAGCCGCTGGCAGAGAGGGACTAGATGGGTCCCTGGTAGCTTCTGCGAAAGTCGTTTCAATGATCTGGGTCCGTTTCCTCCTCTGGCCGATGGATATGATGATGCTTGTACACCGGAGCAGGGCTGGTAAGAATTCGATGGAGTAACAGCTCCCGCGGTGTGTAGAACACTTGATGTGAAGGTTTGTAGGGAACCACCTATCTTAGCACTTGCACAGTCTTGAAGTCAGGAGCTAGACAACGGCAGCTGGTCCCAAGCCACATACGTTTACCTCCAGTGCCTTTGTTCCACGCACAGCGTTGAGACAGGTTGATTTTCCTCTTCCAGGCAGGAAAAATTCCAAAGTGCAGCTTTGTGTTGCTAATGTTGCAGGCTTGGGAGGTCCTGGGGGTAGAATCTACACGGTGCTTGGATTTAGGATGGTGCCGCTTTTACAATCTGCTTATGCAACCGGAGTTTCCAAAAATCAGATATGTAAACTGGTCTTGCTGTTGAAACCATAGGACTGGAAGGGATCTCGAGAGGTCGTCTAGTCGAGTCCCCTGCACTCACGGCAGGACTAATTAATGAACTAATGAACAAATTCTGTTCATCTATGTGTCTGACAATTTTGTTCTTACTATAGTTTCAACCAGTTTGCCCAGTACTGAAGTCAGGCTTACCAGCCTGTAATTGCCAGGATAACCTGTGGAGACCTTTTTAGTAATAGGCATCATGTTAGCTATCCTCCAGTCATTTGGTACAGAAGCTGATTTAAATTATAAGTTACAGACAACAGTTAGTAGTCCTGCAATTTCACATTTGAGTTCCTTCAGAACTCTTGGGCGAATACTATCTGATCCTGATGACTTATTACTGTTTAGTAATACTGTTCAGTTTGTTCCAAAACCTCTTCTAACGACACTTCAGTCTGGGACAGTTCCTCAGATTTGTCACCTTAAAAAAATGGCTCAGGTTTGGGAATCTCCCTCACATCCTCAGCTGTGAAGACCGATGCAAAGAATTCATTTAGTTTCTCCACAACGTCCTTATCATCCTTCAGTGGTCCTTTAGCATCTCGATCATCCAGTGGCCCCACTGGTTGATTAGCATGCTTCCTGCATCTGATGTACTTAAAAAAAAATTGGCTATTACCTTTTGAGTCTTCAGCTAACTGTTCTTCAGATTATTTTTCGGCCTTTCTAAATATGTTTACACTTAATTTGCCAGTGTTTATTCTCCTTTCTATTTTCCTCGCTAGGATTTAACTTCCACTTTTTAAAGGATGCCTTTTGCCTCTCACTGCTTCTTTCACTTTGTTGTTTGGCTACAGAGGTCCTTTTTTGGTTCTCTTACTGTGTTTTTTAATTTGGGGTATACATTTAAGTTGAGCCTCTATTATGGTGTCTTTAAAAAGTTTCCATGCAGTTTGCAGGGATTTCACTTTTGGTCCTGTACCTTTTAATTTCTGTTTAACTAACTTCCTTGTTTTTGTGTAGTCTCCCTTTCTGAAGTTAAATGCTACAATGTTGGACTGCTGTGGTGTTTTCCCCACTGCAAGAATGTTACATTTAATTATATTATGGTCACGATTACCAAGCGGTCCAACTATATTCACCACTTAAATCAGATCTTGTCCTCCACTTAGGACTAAATCAAGAATTCACTTTCTTCTTGTGGGTTCCAGGACTAGCTGCTCCAAGATGCAGTGATTTCAGGTGTCAAGAAACTTTATCTCTGCATCCTGTCCTGAGGTCACATGTACCCAGTTAATATGGGGATAGTTGAAATCCCCCATTATTATTGAGTTTTTTTTATTTTTATAGCCTCTGTAATCTCCCCAAGCATTTCACAATCACGATCACCATCCTGGTCAGGTGGTCAGTAATAGATCCCTACTGCTATATGCTTGTTATTAATGAGCTTCTGTGGTACAGTTTGGTTCATTTAATATTTTTACTTCATTTGGTCCTACACTTTCTTTCACATATAGTGCCACTCCCCAACCAGCACAACCCATTCTATCCTTCTGATATATTTTGTACCCTGGAATTACTGTGTCTCATTGATTATTCTTATTCCACCAAATTTCTGTGTTGCCTACTATATCAATATCCGCATTTAATATGAGGCACTCTAGTTCACCCATCTTATTATTTAGACTTCTAGCATTGTAAATTCTAGCATTTAGACTTCTAGCATTTAAAAACGTGTCACTTTTTAGCTGTCTGCCATTACATGATGTAATTGAATGGGACTCTTTTTTGTTCGATTGTTTCTCATCAGATCTGACCCATATTTTATCATCATCCGTTCTTTCCTCTTTACTAGGACATAGAGAATCTCCATTAGTAGATCCTCCCCTAAGAGATGCCTCTGTCTGAACCATGTGCTCCTCACACCTGTTGGTTTTCCCCCAGCCCCTGGGTTAAAAGACTTTTAAATTTAAGTGCCAATAATCTGGTTCCATTTTGGTTTAGATGGAGCCTCTCCTTCCTGTATAGACTCCCCTTTTTCCCAAGTTTCCCCGCTTTCTAGTAAATCTAAACCCCAGCACCTTTGGAGTTGACTGTTCTGGGTTTGTACTAGACTTGGTCAAAATGATTTTGTCAGGGTGGGTTTTTTTTTCTTTTAAAATTTGTTCCAGTTAAAAATGGCTTTGCAACAAAAGGACATTTTTTGGTTTGGTTGAACATTTCAAGATTTTTTTAAAAATGGGAAATACGGCGTAAAAAAGAATGTGGAGGAATATTGTCCCAAATTGCAGCCTAGAAACTGGACTGGGTTTTTTCGTTTCGTTTCTTTTAGTTTCATTTCGTTTATAATGGCACAAAAGCAAAATACGCCATTTTTCCCCTTCTAAAAATTGCTTTTTTTTTAAATAGATCTTTCTGACAAATAATTCACAGTGTGGCGTAATCCCCTTTTTGTATTAAAAGCAGGCGAGGTAAATGATCCTGATGTTTCATTTCCAAGCAGGTCACAGTGCAAGAGCAGTAAACTTCCTCATGTGAAATTTTCATGAGATTTCTTAGCGTCCGGCCTCGTTGCTGGAGTGCGACAGCTGCATCGATCCAATTTGGAGCTGTTACTGTCTATCAGATCAATGATCAGCAAACTAAAAAGTCACTTAGCTCCCGTGACACAGCCTGCGTAGTTAGGCCCCCAGCGTGTCAAGGAGCCTCGTTTTATTAACTCTGTAATTACCTGTTAAGCTAAACCAGCCAGTTTTATTGCACATTTTCTCCTACCTGAGTGGGGACCTTTGTATTCCTATCAGAACCTCGGGTGTCCCCTCATCTTTCTTGAATCGCTGTCCCTTTGGCGGAGAACAATGGGATGAGTCTTTATCTTCCGCTGGGTCTTTCTTGCATCTCAGCAGGCGTCTACCCCTCCTGCCTAGGACTCCTGCTACCTGCCAGTTTGGAGGGTCTGCCCCTGCCTCCAGCTGCTGCCGTGGGTTTATGCCTTTTAAAAGGGAGCTTTTAAGTTGGGCCACGTGGCAGTGGGGACTCAGTGCTCTGTCACTCAAGAAGCAAGAGAATGGGACCAGCCCCTGGTGGAGTATTGGTATGTACCGTTAGATGAGCCCAAGAGCAGGCCTGTTTCTTCACAGGCTTTGAGGCTGGCCAAGCCCATGAAGTCACACCTAATCTCCTTTTCTGATTGGGATGGGAGGATGGTCCCATGGTTAGGGCATTAGCCTGGACTTACCAAGCCTGAGTTATCTTCTCTGCTCCACTACAAGCATCTTTTGTCATCCTGGGCAAGTCTCTTTCCCTCTGTACCTTCCCCTGCAGCGCTGGGTCACTTGCTGGTTTGGCGTAGAGCCGTGGTTCTCAATCTGTTCTATAGTGTGTTACGTGGGCAGCTGGCTGAGAACCACGGTGCCCCAAATCCCTCAGTGATCCCCTGTGTCTAGCGCCCCCGCCCAGAGTGGGGCCGGGAGCAGAGCCCCGAGTGCTGGGCTGGGTAGTCACAGCCTGGACTCCCATGTCAGACCTGGCAGCTGGAGCCTGGACCCTAGTGGGGCCAGACCCCAGGTTGAGAACCGCTGACCTAGAGTAAATGGTGGATCCGCTGTAACTCGAATTCTTTAAATCAAGATCTGAGGACTTCAGTAACTCAGCCAGATGTTAAGGGCCTATTACAGATGTGGGTGGGTGAGGTTCTGTGGCCTGCGATGTGTGGGAGGTCACACTAGACCAGTGGGGGGGCAACCTGCCGTCCACAGCCTGTCAGGGTAATCCGCTGGTGGGCCACGAGACACACATCCCTGTGGCCTGCACTGCTTCCCACAGCTCCCATTGTCTGGGAACGGCAAACCACGACCACTGGGAGCTGTGGGTGGCCATGACTGCGGATGGTCAATGTAAACAAATTGTCTCGCATCCACCAGCGGATTACCCTGCTGGGCTGCAGGTTGCCCACCACTGGACTAGATGATCGAGATGGTCCTTTGTGTCCTTAAAAGTTATGAGTTCCCATCTGTAAAATGGGCACGTTAGCACTGCCCAGCTTCTGGGGTGTTCTGAGGATAAATACATTAAAGATTGTGAAGTGCTTGAGGTGTTGATCAGCTCGCTGGTTGCTGCCATTAGCTGTTGAAATGTGGCTCTTGGCAGTACCTTGGTTCTCTCTACTACCATCAAGGTCTTGAAACTTTAGAGAACCCACACCCCTCAAATAAGGGAATTCAGCAGCTCATCGTCCAGTATAACATGTAGAAAACTAGATATTTTTATCTCTAATCTGTGCTCTGGGCTTTGCAGAAGACCTAGGAGCTGGCGATCTGCTGTCATTTATGGATGAGCTAATTCTTGCTGTGCTAAAATTAGACAGTAAAGTCGTCCCGGTTTAGACCTAGCATGCATACAGAATTTCTGTTCGGGAGCCAGCTGCAGAGACAGAAAACCTGGGAGCTCAGAATTAAATTTCTCTGTCGGACTCGAGGGATTGCAGCAGGATTCTGCAAACAACCCACGCTGCGAAGAGCAGCTTGCAAAAAGATATTAAAGCTTTTGCTCTTTGCATTGGATGCTCTGGCCAGGCAAAGAAAAACCAAAGCAACCCCAGGATCTGGTAATGCTGACAAAATCTTGTTAAAGAGTTGATGGTTCCATTCAATTCCTGAGAGCTCCAGGCCTGGGCCTTGTGTTTCCCAGGTTTGTATTAGGGCGCTTACAGATTTGGAGGATAGAATAATCGCCGTCAAGGTGCTTTAGATAAAGACATTGGTACGAAGATCAGACCTTTCTATAGAGGAGCGGTGTTGAACTTTCTAAAGCGACTCCTAATTTTGGAGGGCTCCATTCTTATATTCTGGCTATTTCCATCTGATCTGTTTCCTGAGCATCAGAATTTGAGCCTTAACCAATCCGGGGAGAAATTTCTGTGGCCGAATTAGGAAGAGAACCACAATTTCTGGCTCAAGTCTTGCGCCTTCACCCTACCGCGGTTGGCCGTCTGCCCTTTTAAGGCTCTGGAAAGTTACTCTGGATCTCCCTTCCAGATTTTGGCCAAACAGAATGGCTGACAGTGCCGGTGACTCCATCTCTAGGATCAGCGGAGTTTGATTATAGCAGGGCTGTTAAATCACACACGATGACGAGTCCTTGCTTTTAATAGCGAGGCAAAGGGGGAGGCTACAGCCAGCACTGAACAAACTTGCTGTAGAATAACCCAAGCTGCCCACCCCTGAGTGTTTACTCTGGGCATGTTTTAGTGCTGCTGGGGTCATTGTCGCTGACCCAGGGGCTAGTCTATCTAGCATTGATGTCAAGAGACTGACATCCATAAAAAATGAACAGATCCCCGTGCACCTACAGACGGTTTCTTGTCCCAACGTCAAGACAGGAAGAAAGGGGAAGGCAACCCAGGCAGAGTACCAAAGCAACATCTGTATCCCGGCACACAGACTCGGGAGGAAGCGTTGAAACCTTAAAAGACCCATTTTAAAAGGCGGTTGCCTTAGGCAGGGCCGTGCTAATCATAAGGATGGCGGCTTGCTTCAGTGATTTGTGAGCAAGCGGGAAATTAGGATGGAACGCAGTTAAAAAAAAAAAAATCTGGACATGTTGATCTGCCTGAAGTGCAAAAACCAGCCTTCCTCTTGCATGTTCCTGTGTTGACTCTGTGACAATAGCACTTAAAGGCCTCACTCCGTCGTGCTGGGTGCTCTAGGCAGAGTTGCCACCTGTCCCGCATTGGGCGGGACAGGCCCCAAGTGCAGAATTTGTGTCCCGGTCCAGATGACCGCAAGATAGCATGTGTTCCAACTTCCTCTGGTGCCACGTCACCCCTGCCAGTCTCTTCCCAGTGGTGGGAGGGGGAGCTGAGGTGGCCCTTAGTCCCTCCCCCTTGCCACGAAGGCCCCGCCCCCTGCGCCTCTTCTTCTGCCCCAGCCAAGCCAGAAGCCGGAGCCAGGCCATAGTAAAAGCCCCTTGGGCCACTGTGGGGAACCCAGACCCTCCACCTGCCCTGGGCTGGTCACTCCAGGGGCCAAAGTCAAGGGCTGGGGGCTGCTCTCAGGACTCCTACCCAGGGCAGATGGAGGGTCTGGGTTTCCCCACAGTGGCCTGGGTTGCCTCGACGCCTCTTACCATGGCCCAGCTCTGACTTCTGGCCTGGCCAGAGGGCGGAGCGGGGGGGAAAAGGAGTAGGGGTGGGGCCACAGGCAGGCTACTGCATGTGTCCCATTTTTACCTGTTTAAAAAGTGGTCACCCTACACTGGGGTAGTCGATAGGTGGACTGCCAGCCACATCCGGACTGTGAGATGCTTTTGAATGGACCGCAATATCTTTTTATTCACTTGTTATCATCATTGGTGTTATTTTGGTGGTGTTTTCTCTGGCATACGGACCTTGACTACAGCCTGACCAAGAAATTTGTACCGTGGCAAAAAAATAAATCACTCCTGCCCTACACCCGGATACATCTGCACAGCAAAAAAAAAAGAAAAACCCCGCGTGCTCGGGCTAGAACCAACTCTGAAACCTAGTCAGTGGGCAAGGCCTCCGAGCCCTGGGTGGGAACATCTACACAGCTATTTTTAGCCTCATCAAGCCGGAGTCGGTTGATTTGGGCTCTGAGATTTGCTGCTGTGGGTTTTGGCGGGGACAGGGTTGGTAGTGTAGACATACCCTTTATAAGAGACACTCCGTGCCCCAAAGAGCTTACAGCCCAAACAGACCAAGGCAGAAAGAAGTGACATGCCCAAGGTCATACAATAGGCCAGTGGCAGAGCTGGGAATAGAACCCTATTCTCCTAACATCTAGTCCAATGCCAGGTCCATGAGACCCTGAGTTAGGGCCATGCAGATCCCACTGTGCATCATCTACATTTCCCATAGGCTCTTAAGGTGGCATGCAAGTGGTAGGAGGCCTTCTCCTAGCTAGTTCAGGGCTAGGATCCTGTTCTTATTGTAGGGAATGGCTGAAACTTCCCTGGGAGCAGGATCTAACCTCTGTTCTTCTAGGTAGTGTGACCATTAACATATGCTCCTACACTGTGTCTTTGCAGTCATCCTCCCTGTTCGTTCTCTCTCTCTCTCTCTCTCATTTTTTTCACCCTCTGCTTAATGGGCTTCCTACCTTAGGCCAATGGGGTCTGTTTATCAGGGCCAAATTTGCAGAACGTTCTCAATGATCTGTAACCTACAAGCGCATCTCTGCTATAGCGTAAAGCGTATAAAGCCGTTTGCAGGCGATGAATCTGCAATTAAAACGGTTATCGTTAATTTAAATAGTTGAAAATGAGGTTGATTGAATGCTTATTGATTTGATAATGGGAGCCAGCTGCATCTGACCCACTGACTCGGGGTCACAGCCACGCATGTAAAATATCATTGCTCTTTTTGCATCTTATTTGCCCCAAACAAAAACGAAATCCAGCTTTTAGGGAATGATAATCCCTAAAGTTAATTATGGAGGGTTCAAGGCATAAGAGGGTTGGTCTCGCCTTGACACAGGCAGGATTTCCATGCAGGTTTCTGACGCTAATTCCTAGTATAAACCCTCCCTGCACATCAGTGGCGAAGTAGAATCTCCGGCCCAGCTACCAACAGCAATGGTAAAAATGACCATGTTCAACATTAAAGCGGAGTGCTTTTAATTAAAATTGATTTTCGGCTAAGTCCCTAACTACTGTTTTTAATGGCTGCCATTTTTTTTCTTTGATTGCCAAAACCTGACGTTAAAAACAAACCAAAGCAGCAATAGTCCGTTACAAAGGAAGGAGTGGTGAAATCAGTTCTGAGCTGAGAAGTTGCCTCTGGTTATTTTCTTCCAGTGCCAACCTGTAACGGGTGGGCGTTCTGTAGGGGTCTGCTTTTGTAATCCAACTTTGCTTTCCCTGTGTAAAGTTTTTGTAACATCTGAGTGCCCAGCCTGCTGGGGAGAGAGATACGGTGAAAGGCATGGATTGTCAGACGCACAGCTGTAGGCCCTAAGAAAGGAAATCTTTCTCTGATGCCAGTCTTGCCCCTTTGGGTGATGCCGCGCTGTATTTTTCTGGGGTTGCTTTTAAAAGGATTTAAGAGAGGCAGGGCCGTACTCTTTATCAAGATGCTTTGGGTTGTCAACCACTGTAAAGGTTAACTCTATGAACACGCAGAAGGTAATTCTCTAGTTACTGAGCAAACCAGAGTGGTAGAAGTGCAGCTGTGTTAGCAAATGCTGGAGATTTTCAAAGTAGCCGAAGGAAGGTAAGCACCTATTTCCAAAGTCAATGGGAGTTTTGGTGCTTTTCTTCCTGAATTGCCTTTGAACAATTCTATCCTAAATCTTAAGGGCTGATTCTGCTTCCATTGACCTCCGTGGGAGTTTTTCCTAGGTCCCCAAGGCCTAATCCTGGAAGGGTACGGTGAATATTCGGCTTCTATTGACATTGGTAATTCCACCCTGCCCTGCTAGTGCTTTCCTGAGGGTAATGGAAATCAGGGCTTGCGTTTGTTTTTAAATGTTACTCATCTCAATGGAGCAGAGAAATAGGAATTTCTCGAGGGCCACTGAATGTGTGTGAATGTTTATGCTCGTTCCTTAAGCCGTCCGGGGATTTGTGGCAGCGGAGTTGAGGAGAAGGGGGGAAAAGGTCCCAAGTTTGCAAGGTACTATGAATCAAGAGAACAGTAGGATATTGGAGCAAATACAAGCAGTTCCATAATTCCCCTTTCCTTCTTATTTTACGATGAAGCCATCTCTTTAACGTGCAACGGCCTCCCCACTGTCTAAAGCCCAGCCTCTGGGTTTGCGGGTGCAGTTTTGTACCGACAGAAACGAGGCGCGTATTTTTGGGGTGTCTTCATGTTTCACTGCCGTCGCTAAGAACCCTCCCCTGGCTGATCCCTGTGCCGATCAAACAGGGTCTGGATTCCCAAAGGTGGCCTCTTGCCGTTTTGACATTTTGTTAATGCGCCGATTGCGGTCGGCGCGATCCTGGTGCAGTACTAAGAGTGTTACAGTCTTCCTCCAAGAATCAGGGCGTGTCTTTGTCTGGATCGGAAGAGAAATGTGCGTGGAGTACGGTATGATTCCCGCCAACTGCTCGTTCATGTAATATCCCTCCTGATCACAGTTTATAGTGGCATTTGGACAAAACTAATTTCTTCGATTGCTTCTTAAGTAACACCAGCAGCAGCTTAGTCCCCACACAATGGTGTCAGCAAAACCAAATGCTGACAGGCGCCAAGGGGGAAAGGGGAAAGTATGCCAGGAGAGAAATTAAGGTGCAAGTTTAACCTTCAGTCACATTTAGGGTGACTAGATGCCCCGATTTTATAGGGACAGGCCTGATTTTTGGGTCTTTTTCTTATATAGGCTCCTATTACCCACTCACCCACCCCCGTTCCGATTTTTCACACTGCTGTCTGGTCACCCTAGTGACCCCAGTGTAAATTCAGAGTAACTCATGCACCAGAACGGAGAGCCTAAATCATAATCCGCTTTGATTAAAATGGGGAAAAATTCCATCTCTGGGTGGAAAGGGTTAATTTAAGTGCGTGGTGGGGGGGAGCGTGTTCCGCAAACTGGGATAAAGCCTACAAAAATGCAGATGGAGGGTCTTGGAGACGGCATTCTAGGTGCAGGCCAGCTGGCTTTTCCACATGCCTCAGGAGTTAGTCTTTGGACAGATGGAACTCCGGGGTCACCCGGGAAAGGTCTGGTGAAAAGGTTACCTTCTGGCCCATTAGACACACCTCAAGCCGGTAGCACAGGGGTCATGCCCACGCCACTGGACAGCCACAGCGCCAGAGAAAACAAACAGCCAAAGCCGCCTGCAGAACATCAGGAGCTGTGGGAAGCAACTTAATAAATAAATAAATAAATACGGGCTTTTATACACTTTCCCCGAAACATATAGCGCGGTAGGTATAGTACCGGGGTTTCGTTCTGACTCCTGTTAATAATAAAGGGCTTCTATATTTTTTCATATCCCTGGCAGAAACCAAAGGGTGGCAAAGGAAGTTGTGTGTCTAAATGGGCATCACGTGGCCTTTGAATTCCAACCCCCGCCTGGGAAAGGCCATTAACCAGCCGCCCCTAAATGAGCATGTGCGCCAAATAGCAGGAACGACCCAGGGCTTGCGATCCCACCAAACCTGGGAGCTGCCTTGTCTGCTCCGGCAAGGCCGTTCCCACGGGGAGAGCCGTTCCCGTGAAAGTGGCATTCATGAATCAGCCTTCAGTGCCCCGTGCCAGGTGTTGGAAAATCCGCTATTTCCTCCCTTCGTGTGGTGGAGTTTGTCCGTCACCCCCAGAGGAAGATTGAGGGGCCTGGGGATCTGCAGAGACAGAGGCAGCCACTGAAAATACAGATGACCGCTTTAATTTTTATGTCTGCATTTCTTTGGCGTGTGTTTGACTTACGTACTTATTCCCTCATTATATTTTTAGAGCGAATAAATCGTGCCTTGCGGGGCTGCGGTGGGGAGGTGAAGTTTTCTTTCTTTTCCTCTCAACCTCAAACACATGTGCGTGTGTGTTTGTCTTTCGAGCAGAATTGGCCCTTTTAAGTGATAATTCTGAGCAGAGTAAGATCACTCAATACGATGCCTGGATTTATATAATAAATATAAAATCATTAATAAATTGTGCTTCCCCGGCCATAATGTGCGACCCTCCAGAGTGTTTCGCAGACATAATTCAACGGCTACTAGCCAGGATGGGCAGGGATGGTGCCCCTAGCCTGTTTGCCAGAAGCCAGGAATGGGTGGCAGGGGATGGATCACTTGATGATGGCGTGTTCTGTTCATTCCCTCTTGGGCATTGGCCCCTGTTTGGAAGACAGGATACCGGGCTAGATGGCCCTTTGGGCTGACCCAGTCTGGCCATTCTTATTGTTAAGGGAGAGGGATTAAATATGCCCCTCCTTTTGCAAGCTGGGAAACTGAGGCACACGTGGCATTCAGTGACTTGCGTACGATCATACAGCAAGACCTTGGTGAGGCCAGGAAGAGAACTGATATCCTGGCTGTGTTGAAGTCAATGGCAGAACTCCTGTGGACCCCAGTAGAGCCAGAACCACACCCCTCATATTTTAGGGTCTGCTGCAAAGCCCATTGAAATCCATGTGAAGGCGCCCGTTGTCCTCACTGGGTTTTTGGATCAGGCTTTTTAGTCTGCCTGTTCCTCCACCTCAGGACCACAGTTTTCCTAACCTTTGCACCACTTGATTTTGCTGTGGATTAATAGGTTGTTCTGGACTATTAGCAGCCGGGCTCATTCGCGCTTTGCTTCATTTTGCATGAAATAATAAGCCCCGAAATTATGACTCGACACACGAGCGAGGCAAATAAAACATACTGGAGTCTCGCGTGCCCCGGTGCAGCAAGCCGGGAAGCACAGCCAGTGCCCACGAGGATCCTGGCGGAGGTTTATCATTTCATTTGCTTAGAAAATAAATAGCATCGGAAAGCACAAAGAGAGGAGACTTGAAATATTTCCTTTTGTTGCTCCAGTCGTGCAGGGCACAGTGGTGAGAAAGGAGAGCTGTGTACAGTCTTTTTCCAGCGGCTGCCTTAGTATGATTTTTTTTCTCAGGCTTCAGAGAATGCTTGGGGTTCGGGGGCTCTTTGTGCTCTGAATTCCCCTAGCCTTAGGCCCATAACCCAGCGGGCAGGGTCATGGCTGGTTTAGATGGTGCGCTCTCTGCGAGCGAGCGGAGTGATGTCTGTGTTTCAGGAAAAGAATGTGTGTTTAAAAGGACTAATGGTCCGACTGTCCATCAGGCGGGGCAGCCCTTCAGGTCATCTGGCGGTCAAAACCAAATCATTCCAGCTTGTTCCCGAAGCCCAATGCTGCTGGCTGGCTGCTCGGAGTTCACTGCCTCTTGTTGCTTCAAGGGCCTCTGAAACCTAGCAGGGTTTTTTTTGTTTTAATTATTATTTTTTGGGAGACGAGAACGGACATATTTGCTCCTTAGCAACTGTGTTTGCACAACGCTCGCGATTCAGAATGCGCTCAGTATTCCCGGCGCTAAAGCATATTCAGCGTTCGCCTCTTTTTCAAAAAAAAAAAAAAAAAATCTCCTAGTGCTTTGTGCAGATGAATAGACAATGGATCTAATCTCAGGACCTGTGCAAGTCTTGAGAGAGTTTTGGAATGACTTGAGTGTGTGTGTGTGTGTGTGTGTGTGTGTGTGAAGGAAGTTTTTATTACAAAGAAAAGCATAAATGCATTTACAATGGAACGAATTCGCTCCCTCTGCTCTGCCCTTTTATAAACGTGCAAAAAATATTAAGCCATATAAAACTTTACATTGTCAGAGGGCCCAGAATCCTCGTGTCCGAGATGGACTGGATGAAAATGGAGGCAGTGGTAGCTCCACGTTTTTAGCTGGAAGAGGGAGGAATCTATCCTATATCAGGTTAGTCTAGATGTCCCAGTGGGGGATGTGTTTGGTTCTGTGTTTTCTGGGCCTTGTTTGCCTATAGCGCCTCCTGCTGGTGACAGCGGAATTTTTCATCTGTGTAGTTAAAGGTCTTGGCGCCTCTTCCGCCACAAAGGTGGATAGCGGAGTTAGACCCGAACAAAAGTGAGGAGACAAACATCTGATGAGTGGAGGTGTTTGAAATCCAAATCTGGATCCGGATCCAAATTTTGCCAGTGGCCCCTGCCTTTCAGATGGGCCAATCCAAGCCTCTGAGAGCCCAGCATCTTTGAAATGTGGCTCCAGATGCAGATTTTACAGCTGATGACCCTCTCTAATAATCAAATCTCATTGGAAGTGGCAGAACGGCAGATATGGACGCAGTGTCGCTGTCTCCCTCCTGTTTCAAATTCTGGAACTCAATTATTTTCATTTAGCGATACAGTCAACACACGGGATGTGCCGCTTCCCCCACTGCATTAAAATCAAACAGGCGGACAGACAAAGTTGCTCTGCACGTCCTGGGGACACGCTGCACCCCAGAGGCCTTTTCTACTTGAGGAATCCTATTGACTTCTTCAGGGGAGTGATTCAAAGAGCAAGAATCGTTCGTCTTAGTGTGTTCAGGAGACTGTGGCCTCAGACAAAATTTAGACTGAGCCATGAAAATGGACAAACAAATCTAAAATGCCTAAAACTTAAAGCTGTTCAGATGTAAGATATAAAAATGAGATTCTGAGCACTTATGGCCATTAAATATCCTATGAGAAAACCTAGGGGCTATAACACTGATTTCCTGGCCAAATTCTTAATCAAATAATTATTTTTTCCTCCCTAAATGTCCCTTATGCATCCTTTCCTTCCTGTCTTGAAGTGCTCTGTGAGGTTGCTGTGTGCTGTTACTCTTTCCATGTCGTGCCCCAGAAGAAGCTGCATTCCGTGATGGGAGAGCGTGATCCCTGCATATGTGTTCTTTATCCATCTCTTGCATTTAAGGAGAACAGACTGTGAGTTCATCATTGGATTCAGTTCTTTAAAAGGGCTAGTGAATTGCACAATGGATTAGAATACAGCCGTGGTTTTCAACATGTGGTCTGTGAGCCCTGGAGACCTGCCGACTATGTCTAAGATTTCCAACAGGGTCTGTGCCTCCATTTGAAATTTTTTAGGGGCCCGCAAATGGAAAAAGAGGTTGAAAACCACTGGAATACAGTACGGCCTCTGATTGTAAAAGGCCTGGTATTAGTTATGATTAAAATTGAATTTATGAATGTACTGGAATACAGTGCATAGAAGAAAACCCTGCTATTTTTGTTATAGTAATACTTGGCTGTTCGACAGTGCCGTGTGTTTCTTCCCATATTACTCTTTAAAATGTTTGTACAGTACTTTGAAAACACCATTAGTCCTCAAAAACCCCGTGAGCCTGGCAGCCTCCCCATTTCACAGATGGTGAAGTAGGGACTGCGGAGTTTCCATGCCCTGTCCCTACTCACAAAGAGCTGCTGTCTCAGGTGGGGAAGTATCACTTTAGCAAGAGCTGTACGGGGCCTAAAGTCGTGAGGTTTCATCCGCTTCCTTTTGCGCCATTTTAGCTCCATCCTTCCACTTGACCCATTAAGTCTTCCAAATCCAGGGTGGTCTTCCCCAAGCGTTCAAAAATGAAGTCATGGGGGCAAAGGGCTTGTCTTAAAAATCATGGCATTTAAAAAGAAACAATGTTGGGTCTTGTATTTGTCTTCTAATTTGTGAGCTTCAAGGGTTCCCATTTCAAGCTTTTCTTTGCAACTGCAAGGGCTAAACCCATCTGAATATATTTAAATGGCAGCCAAGAGTCACGTGACTAAAGGAGGTGGGTCTTTAAGAAAAAGCACCAAACGTGATGAACTTTGCAACCCCTCCAATCCGGCTCCCAGGGTTTCTCCTGATTAGCGTGGCTGTGTGCCCGGGGACCTTCCCCGGAAGCTGGGCTGAGCCGGATCCTTCCCGCCAGAATGAGTCACAGAATCGGAGCTTCTCTGAAGCTGCTGTCCAGTGGCAGAGAGGGAATAACATCTGCACTTTTCCTCTTACCTAGAAGGCCTCATCTCTTCATGGGGTGGGTCCATGTAGCAGCGGATGCGCTATCTCTGTGCATTTCCCGCAATGCAAGCTGGGCTCTGCGGTGCATAGGACCTTGCGCTTGTCTGCGCAGAAGAATTGGTCCAGCTTTGTGGGCTAGAGGGGGTCAAAACGGGAAGGCAAGACCAGGGCATGCCCACTGCAATGTCTCTCTTAGTTTCCTTCTTGCAGCATATCCAGTCAGAGCAAGGCTGGGCTGCCCCTTTAATTTGGTCCTGGGCCAAAACCCAGACAATAAGAGACCTTCCCCTGAGGCTGCTTTCCAGAATTTGTGGATGTAACTGGCAGACATCCTGAGTCCTCTCCAGCCTGCGAATGCCAGCAGATCGCGTCATCCCGAAGGCAGCTTCCTTCTCCTCTGTTCCTGGTATTTCAAACTCCTTCGTCATTAACATCCAAATAGGCTAAATGTCGTTAGCCACCTGGAGTCCTGGGAGTTGTGATGCTCAGATCTTCATCTGGCGCATGCTGCATGGGGGAAGATGCCGTCCATCCAGTGCAATAAACAATGGGAGGTTTATGGCCTCCCTCCCTGTAAACGCACGTGGTTTTGCGAGCGAGCGGATTTTTGAGGGGATCTGTAGGACTGGTAGCCAGGACTCTTGGGTTCTGTTCTCGGCTGTGCTTGCCAAAGAGTCACTTGTGCTCAGTACCTCGGTTTCCCCATCTGTGAAACGGGTGTGACGACATCCCCCGTGCCAGGGTGAGTTTGTTAAAGTTTATAAAGGGCTTTGAGATCCTCTGGGAGATGCTAGAGGGGGAAAAAAGACGAACCAACATCAGCTGGAGAAACGTGCCCACAGTTAGCAATCCCTCAGAACCCTCCCAAGGCAGGCGTGGCTCCAGACTGATTGCGGCAGGGGGAGGTCCTGCTTGGGGCCTTCTTGTCTTTGCCAGGTGTTTGTTACTTGCCTCCTCCTGCGGCAATGGAGCTACGGATGTAGGCCCCGAGAGCCTTCGCGCCCGTGTTACAGGCCTTCCTACTAGGCGCCCCTGTGTGCTCACGTCGCCAGGACACTCCAGCTCCGTGCAGCCCCTACTGCTCGCTCAAGGCAAGTTGTGTAGCTGCTGCAGGCTCGCTCTCTGCACGCCCATTAAGACTGGGGACCATGATTGCTAACGACTTTCCTGCCTCTTGCTTGTGTAGGACAGGCGTTTCCGTTATCCTTCCATTGCCTCCGTCTTGCCGTGAGTGTGTGCGGCCTTACCTAGTTGGCTGCAGTCCACTTTTGCTTTCTTTCCTCTCCCTCACTCCCAAGCGGTACCTATTCTGCCAGTCCATCATTGTGTCCTCCTAAGCCTGGTGTCTGATCCAAAGCTTGTTCAAATCACTGGAAAGGCTTTGGTTGACTTCAGTGGTCTTTGGATCAGACCTTAATAAAGGGACCTGATTCCCACACCAGCTCTCCCAGAGAACGTCTGGCACCTTGTTTCCTACCCCATCAGTCCTGCTCTTCTGTCATCTCCCTGTCCGCTTCCCACTTCTCCTTATTCTTCTGTCCCATTCACTGGAAGTCATCATAGTCCAGGATAAAAACCGTGGTCAACTGGGTGATGTTCACGGCCCTACCGCTGACCTGCTGTGTGAGTTTGGACAAGTGACCTCTCCTCTGTCTAGGATGGGAGATAATGGTATTTAACTGCCTCGTTCTAACACATGAATTAAACGTGCGCGACAACAACCAAGAATTATTAAGATAATCCCCAGATTGCGTGCGTTGACTTGCTTTGTGTACCTGTAGAGGTAACTGTTCCACATTCAAAGATCACATTTTCCGTCCTCCTTTGGCCATATTGGTAGCCCTGTCGAAAGGCATTGCTTTCTGCTGCTCATTTTAGCCTGAGAACGTGTAATGAGTTTTCAACTGGTCATCAGTCTTAAGCTTCCCTCTCCGCTTTCCTCCCAGCGGCACGTTCTGCCAATTAAAACAATGAGTAAGTTGCTCCTCAGATAATGGAGGTGGCTGTGTTACTCTTCCGTTAACACTTGTTCTGCTCATCACATGGTGGTTATTATATGCGTGGTATATCTTCCCCCTCTGTCAGTCCATTTACCTGTCTCCTTTTGTCTCCTGTGACAGATATATGTTGTCAAGTGTGTCCTCATGCTCTCTCCAGATTCCAGTCTGACGTCCACTAGCCTATTCAATTAGACTGAATTGGGAGTATAATTTACTGACCCCAGTCTCTCCTTAGCAGGTAAACTAGAAAATCATATACATACATCTCCTGCACTCCTTGACCTTGGCAGGCAAATTTAAGAGGATTTATTGTCCAGGGCTGCAGGCAAATATTGAAAATGGTATATTTTGTTTGGAGAGAATGCTATATTTGTACGTTTGCATTGTTTAATAACATTTCACGTAGCCCATTATAATCAATTCAATTGATATTAATTACGGTACATTATAAGAGCACCGACTGTAATGCTTTGTCATATGGTTTTCCATGGATGAATCATTTAAAATATGGCATTTTGCTAGTGGGTGCATCTTAAAAATGGTAACCAGCAGTTCTAATAGGTATGCTAGGAGCTGGTTCTACCCCTCCTAGGGATCGGTGACTCATTAGCTCCTGCAGACTCCACTTCTAATTTTGCAGGAAGCAATTGTTCAAATCTTCTGACCCCTCCGTTTCCCCGAATGGTGTAAAAACCAATGGATCACTTTTCATTTCTGCAATTCTCTTTATTAGGGGTGGGTTATATCTTGGGTCCCCGCAGACAGATATTTTATGAGCTGTTAACTTCTTTCCCTGTATCAGATCATTGTTAACGTTTCGAGCGGTTATTTATTTTTGTGTGTTTGTTACTATCTGAGGATTATTTTATCTCCCCGCCCCCTTCTCCTTGTACATTTCCTGCTGAGAAGACTCATCCAGGAATGTCTCCACTGCCACCTACTTGCGGTTTGGAGACTGACATGCACCTGGATTTTATTTTTTCTGTGTGCAGGATGCTTTGAGCTAGCACTGTAGACAGATCTCTTGGTTTTAAAAGTTAGAGGCAGTGGTGATGGGCTTTATACAAAAACCTTAAGAGAGTTAACTAGTTAGATGATAGTGGAGAGAGAGATTTTGTTTTCTGGTCTGTTAGGAAGATATTCCCCCATTCTCTTCAAAAACTGGGATGAAAAACTCTTCTGGGATTTAGGTTAATAGAAAGTAGCAGAACTAAGATGAAAATGTTATCTCTGCTCTCTCCCTCGCCCTCAGTGTTTGCCCTCCCTCACCACACACACACACACACACACACACACACACACACACACACACACAC
>ML677404.1:4488496-4591782 GCA_007922305.1 Dermatemys mawii | reverse complement strand
CACACACACACACACACACACACACACACACACACACACACACACACCCTCCATTGTTGTTTTTATGGAGTACCCAAAATTGTATTTAGCTGCCTCCATAAAGACATGATCCCTGTTTCATAGAGCGTGATCCTCCGCCCGCTGTCGTCAATGAGAAATTCGCTCTTGACATCAGCAGGCACAGAATCAAGCCCCTAAATGATTCAGCGAAAGGGTGACGGAAGAGTGAGGTTGGCCGGGAGGAGAGATCAGAAATGCAGCAACGAGAGGACACAGATCCTTGGTGGCAGCCCGTGCACAGCGTGCTTGAACCTCTTAAAATTTATGATGCTATTTTATAAAATAAATGACGTATAACATAGAAGGAAACAGTCTGATGGGAAGGTGAAAGTAGGTCTTAAGGGTAATGATGAATGAACTGGTAGGTTACTCTCTCTCCCAGGGAAAAAAAAAATCCGGATGTCAAAATTTTGCAAGGCTGGGATGCATTCAGGGAGATGGGGGTCATTCCTCCAAATGTGCATGCGTCTCCTATGTTATGTATAAAGCTACAGTGTTCCCGGTTAACAGTTTAAACAAAGGGGCCATTTCTTAAATGCTTTATTCATATTGTACAATGATTACCCGCTATAGCCATATTCCTTAATAACCTCTTATAAAGCACGTTATAAAATCCATTAGTGATGATCCTAGGAAAAGCTGTTACAAAGCATAACACACTGTAATGAGGCCGGTGAGAAAGCGACAAAAATGTTTGTAGTTTCATGCCGAGGTTTGTGGAAGAGCTAAAGAATTTCTCTGTTATTTTGTGACCCCGATATTTTGGGTGGTTTTTCTTTTTCACAACATGTTTGCAGAACCGCCTTTTGAACACTGAAAGAGAGCACGTTTAATCAAAATCAATTTGCACTTAGAACATTTAAAGGAAATATTGGGGGGTTTTAAACTTGTTTTTTCCCCTCACCAAAATAGAATCATTTGGGAGTAAAATAAAAGGACCCCTTTTCCTTTTAAATTGTTTTATTTTACAGTGAGAAAAAGGACTTCTTTTCTTGTGAAAAATTTGGACCATTTTCAAAAATTCAAAATTTCAGTTTTTATTTCAATGTTTTCAGACATGTCTAAGTGTAATGTATAGAAATGAATAAAGCCATGCATTTGTACATCTAAAAATGGCATTATGCAATTGTGCTCCTTCATTTCATTTTTAAAAAGACCCAATGTTTATAAACTGCTCCTTGATCCTTGAAGGCAGCTACACCTCTTGGATGAATGAGAGCTCGTTTTCGGTGTGTTGTACTTGTAGAAATCAAGATATAAAAATAACACCATGGAGTTCAACTGGGTTGAATCTAGACACAGATGTTGGTCCTGATTATACCTGCCTAAATCAGAAGCATTGCAGTGAAAGAAATTAAAACCAGTGTGAAACTGATATAAATGGAGACAGAATCAGGCTGTTTGAGTGCTGTATTCTGAGTTTCAGCTGGAGTACAGGAGATGTATATACCCCCATGCTTAGTGGATTTAGTTAGGATTGTTTGTGGGCTGTAGTCTTCTAGGCCTTCCGAACGTGGTTGGGGAAATGTTCTGACCGACCAGATTTCTGTTGGTAGCAACAGCACACACTGGTAAGATTTCAGCTACCCAGAGTCTCCTATGTCCATGGAAAAGATGTAAAATTGGCAGGGTGAAAATCATACCCAAAAATGGGAGATTAGCCAGCCAAAAATGCCCTTCTTTGGGCATTTATAAAGATCCTCGTTGTTTTAATATCTATCTCCTTCCAAACCCAAAGTTGACTATAAAACCTCTGGTGGCTGTAGGCTGGTTTTGTTTGCTTCACATTGATTTGTGGGGCAGGAGGCAGGATTTTCAAAAACAGGGACTAAAATTGCTCTCCAGCTAACTGTGCTCATGCAGGTTAGGGACCTGCATGAAACTAACCCCCTTTCTTCCCACCCACACAGATGCAGTTTGGACAGGCAGATTGGGGTTTGTGCATGCAAATTTGAGGGTCAGTGGGAGGTAAAATTTGACCTTTAGTGAATGAATGTGTTCGTGCCCCTGTGTAAAGTTAAACACACAGGGTAAGTTGCTTTGGAATCTGAAGAGGAGACAAAGGGAGGGGAGTTTCACACTGTTGTTGCTTTATATCTCATTGGTCCTTTTTGGACTAAATTCTGCAGGCAGTTACACAGGTATAAGCCTGGAGTGACTCCCATGAAGTTAAGATGGAATTACCCTGGATTTGCTCCTATTTCATTGACAGAAGAATTTGCATCCTGCTACTAAGTAACAATTTTAAAACAGTGATACCTTTTAATAGCTGCTTAGGATCAGTAACTGCCGAAAAGTGTCTGGGAGAGCATTATTATTTTATTTGCAGTGTGACAGCAGCTAGGAACCCTAGTCACAGACCAAGACCCTGTTGTGCTAGGCACTGGATAAACCCAGAACAAAAAGACAGTCCCTGCCCCAAAGAGCGTACAGTGTAAGTGTAAGACAAGGGACAACACATAAGAAGGGGAAGCTTTGAGCAGGGGGTTGGGCTAGATGACCTCCTGAAGTCTCTTCCAACCCTAATCTTCTACGAGTCTATGAAGGAAATGCTTTTGGTTGGCAGGATGAGCA
The DNA here is from genome assembly GCA_007922305.1 of Dermatemys mawii. NCBI lineage: Eukaryota > Metazoa > Chordata > Testudines > Dermatemydidae > Dermatemys > Dermatemys mawii. The sequence goes on along the minus strand of ML677404.1, from coordinate 4,589,148 downwards.
GTGGTCTCAGCTTGTTAGCTAACAAACCATTATCAAGTTTTTATAGGAATCACAGTAAAGGTGAATCTTTAGTCCCGGGCTGAGATGGTACAGTAGAGACTATTGGATGGTTAGATATCAGGTATTCTGTGGCTAATGATCTGCTGATGCTTAAGGGGAGATGATGGTTAAGGTCCCTTTCACTTGCTGCTCTAAAGAAGCCTTAATGTAAACAAGAATCAGGCCCGGTATTTTAAAGACATTCAGTCTGCTTATATGGTGTAGACCACGGTGAGGTTTTCAGAAGAACGCCGTCCAGAGAAAGCGCTGATGTATCTCTTCCCTGCAGCACTGATGTATCTAAACCCTGTACAGATTCCTCACCTTGCAGACCTCCCAAAGTGAAAAGATACCCAATCCCCACTTTGTTGTGAAGTTTGTGAAGTCCTCTTGAAGTGAAACATTCGAGAGTGGAAAGAAAACCCTGTGTGTGTCTGCTTTCAAGTGCACCTGTGACCAGATTTCTTGGGTTTCTTGCGTATGGTAGGTGAGAACTTCATATAGCAACACTAAACCACAGTAAATGTCTGCTACCTCTAGGGACAGGGCTAGGTTTTGGTGCATGGTGGTACAGTAAAATGCTAGCTCTTCAAGTTTTCGTGAGGCAGCATATGGCTGGAGGGAGGAGGAGGGGGGAAATTAAACTGTGCAATATGCTCCATTGGTTTACAGCTGTGTTAGGGTGCACGGTCTTCAAAACCAAAAGCACCAGCCGTAGAGGACTATACTACTGGGACTAGCATCCGTCGCTTACATGGGGATGAGGCCAACACTGAAAGCTGACTCTGAATTTTTACAAGATCATTGCTGTGTGCTGGCATTGGGAGCAGGGTGAGGGTCTTCTGTGTGGCTCTCTCTTCCCTCCCACTTGTGTTCTCTCCCACCTGGCCCGGTCCCACAGCCTCTTCCCTGGTTTGGGAGCGTTTAAGCCTCTTGGGGGGGAATTCAGGAGCAACAAAGGCAGCCCCCGAGTTTCTCCTTGTCTGCTCCCAGAGAAACAAAGAAGCTGCCTCCACCACTGCAATATGTTACGGTTATGGGTCATTGCAGGGATTTTTTTTTACGCTGTTTATTACCATTATTATCCTCTCCAGCAGTAAATATTGATCGGTGGGATGAGCGGTGTGTGAGACCCTCTGATTCTGGCTGTGGGACTGAATCTCGCTCTCCAGGTGCAGCAGCGGAATGAGAGAGGCAGCCCTTCCTGGCCTCCGCCCCTCCGCGGGAGTTTCCTTTGCACTCGTGTATTTTGTTGGCATCCATAGGAAACCTGAACAGTTTCAAAGATCCAAGCAGTGAACCTGCTGTGTGTAGCTGCCGGCCACGTGCCGGGGTCTCGTTTGCCCAGGTCTGAGTTGTTGGCTGACTGCAGCCTTGCAGCAACAGGAGCTGGAGAGAAAACGGAGTAGGAATTTGGCCCAGAATTTCCAAGTCAATAAATAAGGTGCCTGTTCTTGACGTATGTTTTGTATTTGTAATGCAGGAGTTGCACGCCGTGTGTGTCTGTCTGTCCACACACGCATGCTTCTCCGAGAGAGAGAGAGAGACTGGAATGGTTTGAATACCAGGAGGCAGAAGCATTGTGTCTAGTGGGTAGAATAATCTAGGGATGTCTCTAAGTAACGGGGTTGCAATATATCCCCTATAATAATACTACATAGCATGCATGCAGCATATTTTTATCTGCAGATTAAAAGGTGATGAAGCATTATCATCAGTGGTTTATCATGAGGGGAAACTGAGGCAAGGAAAGGCTGACTGATCTACCCGTGCTCAGATAGCAAATCACTGTCAGAGCTGGGAATAGAACACAGGAGTCCCGGCTGCCACCCTTCCTGCACAATCCACTAAGCTACGGCTGCCCCGAAGCTGGGGATGGAACTTAGGCATCTCCCTCTGTTCTCGCGGCCCCATACAAAGTCAGAAAATGATTGTATCCATTCTGGTTAGATCTCCGCAGACTCCAGCGGGGGCAGGCTGCATCTGGAACTCTCTGGGTGTACAATCGTTCACAGAACGTGTGATCCAGCAAAATATAGACTAAATCCTAGGTCCTCTCGGCACGGGACCCTTCCCTGATCATTGCTGACGACTCCATCGCCAGCAGTGACGGATGATGTTGGTGCCCTATGGAGATGCTTAGATTTTTGCTATTTTAGGAGGTATGGGGAGGGTGGAGAGTTTGCCCCTTCCTTGCCAGCATTCTGGGGAACGCTCCAGTTTTCCCCCTGCTTATACTGCGCTGTCCAAGCCCCACGTCACGGCCACCGGCACCGTCTTTCTGCTGAACTGGACGGCTGTGGTTCTGGGCTCTCTCTTCGGTTTGCTTGGGGTGCTTTTTAACCGGCTAGGAGGGTTGCTACTTAGCAATGCCTGGCCGTTCCCTCCTCCTGGGATCTGAGTGCTCTGTTTCAAGAGCACTTTTCTCATCTCAAGATGCAAGGCGTGCTGGTCCTGGGAAGTCATCTGCTGCAGAGGATAGTGCGTCCCTGGGTTCTCTTCCCAGCTGTGCCACTGACGCACTGCGTGACCTTGGGGCAAGTCAAGTCACTCCGTGCCTCAGTTTCCCCACCTGAAAAATGAGGATGTTGGTCATGCAGTCCCACCTTTGTGACGTTCTGTGGACATGAAACAGTAGGTCAGTTCACCCCCGGGGCAACTTTCAGTGGACTTAGACCTGGGATGAATTTGGATCCCAGTTCAGCAACACAAAGGCTGAGGTCCCTTTGCCTCAGGTTAAAGATAATCATGTGCTCGAGTGCTTTGCTGAATTGGGGTCTTGGTCCCTGGTCAGGAAGTCCTGTGCCATGCAGGGGCCCAGAGTTAATCTTCAGAACTGATGCCCTGCGATGAAGGTGTATAATCCGAGGGGATCATGGATTCATTAGTGTGGATACTATAGGACGGTGCAAACCCTTTTGATTTTGTCATGTTGTTTGTGCAACCGTCCAACTGAGGCCAGAGACACCTCTTCAGAAAACCATCACTTCACCGCCTGTCATAAGGATCCAAACACAATTTCAGTGCAACGCTAACATGCTGTTTTAAAAGAGAAACCCCAATCCCGAGTGGTGCTGAGTACATTCAGATGCCACTGTCCTTAGAAGGTGTTGAGGGCTAACTCATTATTTGCAAGCTATAATTATTGTCTTTAACTTTTATGGTCATATTATTGGAAACGAAGCCATCGTCAAACAGTGAGGCCTGGGTCCTCTCGAAACATGCAAAGTCTGGTTGTTATGTAACCCTGTTTGTATTGATTTGAAAAATATACCACACAGATACCTTTCTCCCTCTGCTCTTTCTCCTGCTTTCAAATAAAATAAAATAAACGGAGAAAACCTCAGGGAAAAATCTCTGACAGCGCTGAGTGCCGCACGGAGACGCGGGCTAGTTAGGAAATATTGCCATGTCAGCCTGATTTCATTTATACAATTTATTTTATTGAGAAATATCGGCTAAAATAAATTTCCAAAACAAATGTTATGACTTTCCATCCTCCTCCGGTGAGCTGACTGGATTTCTCATCAGCTGCGAGCGCAGATCTCTCAGTAGGTGGAAATGTGGGGCTGAAATAACTGCATGTCTCCTAACGGGGCAAAAATGGAGAGAAGACGAAAGAGATTGGGGAAAGCTAGAATAACACCGGGGCACGTTCTTTAAGGATCATGCTGTCTGATCACACTATTATTATTACTTTTATTAATATTACCACCGAGGGCCATAACCTAGAATGCTGTAGATGGAATATGTGGCTGCCTTAACGTGGGAGAATGGCTGAGATAAATTTCCTTTTAGAGGAATCGCTTTGTGTTTATGGGTATTCCTCCATTCACCTAAGCCCATATCTGTTCACTTTATTTATCTCTACATTTGTATTTATAAATATGGATGCATACGCATGGGCTGTGGACTACTCTTATTTTCATGAGCCAGAAGGTGGGGGAAGTGTAAAGCATGGGGGGAACTGGAGCACGTGGGAATGTATTCTTGCACCTCCTGACATCAGTGGGTTTGGTGGTGACTCGTCACCTCTTGGAAGGGGTTCCACACAGGGGAGGTGGGAGGGCAGATGTAAAGCCCCCTTGTAACACTGCATGAACCTGAGGGTCAGAGCTAAATGGGGGCTGGGAATCCAAGTGCAACCCCAGTATGGCCTGAGGGGGCCCCCAAGGATGCAGGTTTGAATCCAGGGTGAGGGGGCAAAATTTTCAAAGAGCTCAGGGCCAGAGATTGAGGGAGTCGCTTCTGTGCCTGGACTGTGAGCACTTTGGAAAATCCTGGCCTTTGATTTCTTTTGTTTTTCCTCAACTCCTCCCTGTTGAGCGGAAATTCTCCCCGTCTCTTAATTACGATAATTGAAAGTTAAGCCTAATTAAAACCAGAAAGATGAAGGGTTTTCATGCCATTTTATGTTCAGCTTCTTTCTACTACAGAATGAACTCCCAGTCCAGTCTGCCTTTAAATAATCTAGGTGTGAATAACACCTAGGCACGATGCCCCATGTGAGTATTCAGCGTTTACAGCGGGGCTGCGTCCATCAATTTCAAAAAGCTTTAAAAGGTCTCCTAGGCCTCATTTTTAGAGACTGAATAACTGAGGAAGCAACCACATGCTTAACTTTTAAGCATTGACTTCAGTGGGACCATTGGGGTCTGTCGCTTGAAACTTCCTAATGCTTCATTGGCAGGGGCAAGAATTAGAGCCCAGCTTTCCTCTGCCCTAACCTCCAAACCACAACTGCCCTATAACCAGAAGTCGACTTTGCGCCTTTCTGTCATTTTAAGGGAGGAGGCTAGTTCAACTGCAGGGTGAAACTTATGGCTCTGGGTAGAGTGACCAGATAGCACATGTGAAAAATCAGGACAGGGGGTGGGAGGTACCTATATAAGAAAAAGACCCTATAAAATTGGGACATCTGGTCACCCTAGCTCTGGACGGGGCAAGGTCTCTTTGTCAGATGTAAGACTCGCTTCATAAATGAACGGGGGAGGAAATACATTCTCAGATGATTACCAAGCCCAGAACGTGGTCCAAAATTGTGTGTGTGTGTATGTATATATGTGTGTATGTATATTGCCTGGGTGTCAATGATTTACACAACGTGCAGGTCAGAGAAGAATCAGGCTCTTGTTGAATAATTCAAACCTAGAGAAATGTAAAGACATTTAAAAAAAAAAAAAAAGTATGCAAACCATACTGAAAATCTGATTAATTAATTACAACCAGAGGACTAAATTCTGCTCTCAATTAACACGGGCAGTCCCACTGAAATTAATGGTCTTGCACATGTGTGAGGGCAGAAATTGGTGAGATAGGTTTATTACAACCAGTAAATGGCAATTAATAATAGCCCTCCTTTTATATATTCTATTACAGCCTATTAATATTTCCAAACCTTGGAATCGCGCCGTTACCATGACAGCTGTTATGAATTAGGAGCTGGGGGAAACCCTATTTTTCCCCCTCCCCCCCCACATGAAGTTTCTGTTACCAAAAGTTTGCCTAGTGTTGTTTTTATAGCCGAGTGAGAGAGAATTTACAGGGAGCTGAAATCATTGAAGCTAATTAGTTGAATGGCCCTATTATTTATCCAGGGACACGTAGTACAATAATTGCTATTGCAGGTTTGAAGCATCCCAGGGATATTAATTCCAGAGGTTTCATGTCATCTCAGTACAGTAAAACTTCCTAATGGCACCCTGAAGGTGCATAATCTCATTTTAAACCTACTTTTTCTTCTTTTTTTCTGGGGGAACTGGCAGAATCTCCTTCCATAAAAGCTGAAAAAGGGGAAGAACTCATAATATTTTCCTCATAAGAAAGCAGTTATATTTTCTTATTATTTTTTCCACACTCTGACCTTTCCTGCCTCCCGATGATGGGCTTCTGCTCTGGCACTTCATCAAAAGTTTCCCCTGAACTTTAATCCTCCGCTTCCCCCTTCGTGCCGGTGGCGGTGATGACAGCTTTACCGCCACCCCGTAGGGGAGGGAGAGGGGCGGTGGGAGGGGCGTTCTGCCCTGGGCACTCCGTTTCAGAGACAAGGAGGAAGGTTGCACTGAGTTTGGATGCCCTCGTTGGAGTGACGCTGCAGGGTTCAGCTCAAGTAGGGAGAGGCAGTTGTTCCTGGTGCTGGTTATCTTCTGGATTTGGAGGTCCACCTCAGCCCAGGTCCCCATGGAGAGTGCAACCTTACAGGGCCCGCTACCAACTCGCACTGAGGGACGTCGAGCCGTTTGGGAGCAAAGCACGTGAGATGGTGGGATGGGCCACCTTGACCCCTTTGCACTCCCACACCAGGATTGCTACCATCCACATGGGCCTCTGGGAGCTGACGGCACCAAGGACAAAGCTCTTGGGAGCTGGAAGCAGTGTGGGAGATGTGCCAGGTGGTGGAGCATTCCTATCTCATGTCTTCACTGCCAGGTGCAACGCCTGATACATCTTGTTACACAGGCCTTTCCTGAGCTATTGTTTGTATTACAGTAGCTGCCTCAACCACACCTGAAGGCCCCTCATGGAATGTGCTGTGCAACCACATCATAAGAGAGAGTCCTCGCCCCATAGAGCTGATGATCTAAGTTTCCAAGTCTAAGAGGAGAAACAGAAGCACAGAGCATCTCAGCAGCAGATCTGGGCCAAGAATCCAGGTACCCACTGCTCCCCAGCGGAGGCTGCAACATACTGGCTGACCATCTTTCTCCTTCCCAGAGTTGTCTCCCTCTGAAGCAGGGCCATGAAAGAAAGCTTCCCTGAAAGAGGATAGGAGCTGTGATGCTGAAACATATTAAGGCTTTTATATGGCACTTACCATGGCTGGTCCTTTAGAGAGAGGTGTCCAGGGGAATAGTGAGAGCATGTGCTACATAAAATTCCTTCCTCCCATCTTGCCAGTGAGCCTCCAGTCCTGGCATGGAAAACCACACTCCTATCCTCTTGCACTGAGCCTCTTCCCGCTGGGTCTCTTCAAGGAGGAGGCTGATGAATTGGAGAGGGTTCAGAGAAGAACCATATGAACGATCAAAAGATTCGAGAACCAGCCTTATCGTGATAGACTCATGGAGCTCCATGTTTAGCTTAACAAAGAGAGGGCCAGAGGGTGACTTGATTACAGTCTAAAAGTATCTTCATGGGCCACAAATATTTAATAATGGGCTCTTCAGTCGAGTGGAGAAAGGTCCAACATGGTCCAATGGCCGGAAGTTGAAGCTAGACCAATTCAGACTAGAAATAAGATGCATGTTTTTAAGAGTGAGCGTAATTAACCATTCAAAAAATTCACAACGTGTCAATGCGGATACCTCCTTAAATCACGACTGGATGTTCTTCTAAAAGCTCTGTTCTAGGAATTGTTTTGGGGAAGTTCCCTGGCCTCCATTATGCAGGAGGTCAAACTATAGTATCGCAGTGGTGCCTTCTGGCCTTGGAAGAGATGAATTCTCGACTCCCAGGGGCATGATCCACTGGAAGGATCGGGCCCCCTGGATTTTTCTTTGTTACAGCCAAAACTGTATCTCCCCCCCGCCCCGCCCCTCAACATTGCGCCCCCGCAAAAAGGCTGCTCAGCGGTTTGAGACCTCGTCCTCTTCTAGGCCCAAACCCTGGCTCCTCCTCTGTCTTTTACTCGACAGGCCTGCGACATGAGGAAAAAAGAAGTAACTCAGAGGCCTGGCAGGATGAGTGGACAAGCCCAGATGCTGGGTAATACGTGCAGCAGGGCTCCTAGCTTAGCTGTGTGCTGGGACTGTTTGGGGACAGGACTCAAGGATCTTCCAGTCCTTCCTTACCTGTTTTCTGGAGAGACAGGTTTCAGGGCCTACTCCTTGGATGGATAGAGGTCCCCTCCACCGCTAGGACTCAGGGCTTGGACAATTGGGTGGAGTAAAGCATTGTTGTTGTTTTTTATAACCAGCCAAGGTCTGTCATTAAAATGCTGCTAAGCCCTTAACTGTAACCACATGAATGGCCAGGTTTGTGCTTTCATTCAGTGTGATTTCTATGAGGCTGGCAGGCCAGATGCACCTAGGTCGTTGGGGCTTACACCGATTTTGCACCCAGCTGAGGATCTGGCTTTAAATGGATTTCCCTACACTTTGTTTGAACCCGGCAGTCTTTACAACCTTCCATTCAGGCACTCCACCAGGCGTTTCTCCTGCTGCAGGAGAGGGCTCAGCGGAAGAAATAAAACCGCAAAGATTCAGTTTTCACTTTGTTCCTCGTAAAGACAGTCAACCTCCAACATAAACAACAATTTACACCCAGCATTTATTCTGGAAATTACAGTATCGTGCCGCTAACGCACACAGATAAATAATGTTTTATGGGATTCTGTGGAGTTTTTTCAGAGGAGCGGATGTTTAGTAGAATGAGAAGATTTAGACAACGGAGAGCGTGGGTTCTAGCTGTTAATCCTGGAAAGTACAAATGCAGAATAATCTCCTGCAATTAAAAAGATAAAAATAAATTCCTCAATATCCTATTTACTTATTTTTTGAAACCCTCTTTATTAAATACTGTGGGGGCAGGAACTCAAACCTTGCCGCGCAGCAAGAGACTCAGGAAGTGAAGAAGAAATTGTAAATGCAAATACTCTTTTGAACTGCTTTGTCACAGATCGATGTGCACAATTATATGATGCCTGTGAATATTCCTTCTCTCCTGTCGTTTGTATGTCTCTTTCAATTGTGCAGCCTCCAGCCTGTTGGGGAGGAAGGGATACTGGCTGGAGCTGTTAGGTGTTGCCTGAATAATTATTAACAACACTGATTTCATTTGCCCTAGTTTTAAACACACCAGGACTTCAGTGACGTTATCTTGATGGATGCCAGGTTTACTTGTGAGCAGAATTGGACCGTTGGTGCTTGAAATGCTGCCGTTTGCAATCAAAAGTGTACGATTCTGGCTTAGTCTTTACTGTGGGGGAAGGCAAAAATTTATACTGAGATGGACAACCTGAGTCTGTTCTCTCATGTAAAATCTTAGTGGAGACCAGCCATGGGTGTTTTTTAATCTTGATGCAGATAGCAGAGGGCCTTGAGCCGTGTAAGGGCCAGAGACAAGGTGCGTGAGGTGATCTCTTTTATTGGGCCAACTTCTGTTGTTGATGGGATGGATTAAGGTTTTGTGGGGCCCCTGGGCCTGAGCAAGTGGGGGTCCTTCCCCACCGCTTCCCCCTGCCCCTGCGCTCCTGCCAGGGAAATGGGGTCAGGGCATAGGGGCTTGCCCTGCTCTGCACGCCCGTGCCAGACAGGCAGGTGGAGTGGGGCCAGTCCTCGTGCCCCGACCAGAGTGCTGGGTGGGTGGAGCGGGGCCCATCTCCACTCCCCTGCTGGAGCTCCGGGCCAGCCCTCACACCAAGACCCCGCTTCCCAGCTGGAGCACGTGGCGGGCAGAATTGTTTGGGGCACAGGGCCCCTCCAGTTGGCTGGGGCCCCTGGGCACAGGCCCTATTGGCCCGCTGCCAAATCTGCCCCTAGATAGTGAAAGAGAGAAGCTTCTGAGGTACACAGAGCTCTTCTTCTGGTCTGGGAAAGGGAGTCAGTGTACCAAGGTGGAACAGACTATTAAGTGTAACACCTCTGCAAAGGTAAGACAAAGGCGGGCTAGTGGGTTACGACCCATGTGTTACCTGCCCACAGTAGTGGGTGATTTCGCGGGTCTCTTTTGGCAAGCATTCTCCCAGTGGCTGGGTTGCAAAATGTCCCTGGTAATGTGGCCTAGGAAATAAACCATGTTTTACTTCCTAAACTAAACAGCCAGGTACGTACTCCGGTGGCTACCTCCTCCCGCCGCTCTCACCACTGCGGCTACCTGTCCATTTTTCATGGGCATGTTAGGGGAAATCCCACCTGGTTTACACTGTAGGAGATGGGTCGGGGGTGGGGCAGGTACTGATCCACCTGAATATCGTTCAAACAGATGTGGTGGGCTTCATGGAGGAATTACCGGCCAAGGTTCTTTTTGAAGGAGATCAGGTGAGGTGATCCTACTGGTTCCTCTTGGCCTTAAAATCTCAGAAGGAATTGATACACTTCTGACTATCGGCCGCAATGGTCAGACGCTATGGGGGATTGATGCCTTATGAAGGATGATCTAATTGGAGCCCTCTTGTGGGACAAACCTAGATGGACCTCGGGAAAGGGTAAATTCCAGCATTAGTGGATGTGCCTGTGAAAAATCAATGTGTGAGTCGCAGGAGCAGGTGAAGGTCTTGGATGGGATTGTATTTGAAATGGCTAATTCATCTCCCCCTCCCTCCCTTGTGCTGCCGCAGCTGTGCCACTATTTTTGGGTTCATTAACTCAGTCAGAGCTAGCACAGGTATGACCACCAGACGTGGAAATTATACCTCCAGTCTGGTATAGCCATATCCCTAGTTAGTGACTTTTGGCCCTAGGAGGGCAGCTTCACTGCAACCAGCATGGAGATGCATGTCACATGTACCCACTACGATGCATGTAGCAATTCAGGACATTCAGATAAAGAGCTACAGAGAGCTGAAAATAACGTCCATGAATGCTGAGTTGGAACATCGAGTATTAGGGCTTCAGTGGACCTCTTGTTATAAACCACCCTTCCCCCCACGAACCCTGCGCCCGGTTAGCCAGGATGCACACAAAAAACAATATATGTAAAATCAAAGGTCAGGGCCCAGTGTAATAACCCAGCACAGGGCTTCCATTCTCCAGGCAGGATGAAGCCGCCTTTAGTAAACTGCTGTTTAAACAAGAGTCCACTTGTTCTAATTAATGTCAGCCTGTCACTATTATTATTAGTTAGGGAGTTTTAACGGCTTTGCCAGAATTTGTTCTTTGAAGCCCAGTGTCTTACAGCTGATGGCAGCTTTGTGGTACAAGGGTTACCGCCTCTCCACAAATATTGCAAGGGTCAAAAGCATGCTGTCTTCTGTCAGGACAGCCCTCTTTGCTGGATGGTGGAGAATGAACGTTACCCATGTTTATGCCTGGGTTTTGCTTCCTGTTAGTTTGTCAGTGGCCACAGAGAGGAAGCATTGTCTGACAGCTAGGATAGGGATTCTTGGCTTCCGTTCCTGACTTGGTGTGGGACCCCGCACAAGTCTCCCTATATATGTGACTCAGTTTTCTCCATGTCTAATATGAGGATCTGGAGAGGAGGGAGTTGGTAGTATTGTATGCCAGCTACTATGTCAAAATAGCAAGCTATGTCTGCCAAAATGATAGGCAGTAAATGTAACCATTGATGCCTTTGTTTTGTTTACATGGTACATAATTAACTTGTGGAACTCATTGCTGTAAGATATTGTTCCAGCTCTAGAACGTGGCAGTATGCAGAACCAAACATGCCTTTAGAGGTAGGCTCCTGCAGTTTCTGCAGCACTTTTAAGCATTCAATGCCAAAAAATAACTCTCGTTCCTGTAGCTGAAAGAGGAAACTTTCAGAGCGTCGCCTGGATGCAGAGCTGCTGCCTGAGTCTTCAGACAGAAGGACCAGGTTGGAGGGAGTTGTGAATTTTCCCCATCCTGCTCCAAAGGGTGTTAATTCTGAAAGCTGCAGATGTCAGTTTCAGCACAAGAAATTAGAATATAAAATCTTCATGACAGATGCTGTCATCTTGTATTTGTATGGTACCAAGCAAGATGCAGACACTGAGGCTGACTGAGGTATTTGGGTGCTTCCCCGATGTAAATAATAATAGGAACATGGGAATTGCCATGCTGTCTGATAGACCATTGGCTTAGTCCAGTAACTTGTCTCTACAAGTGATCCATACCAGCTGCTTTCAAGAAAGGTGCAAGGAGCCCCATAAAAGGCAATGGTGGAATACTTTGCCCGTAGCACAGATTTCTTTCTCGCCCTCCTCACGGATTGGCTTATGACTCAAAGCGTAAAGTTTTACGATCCTTATTACTCTCTTATCCTGTCTGTGGCAGCTGCAGATGTTCATGCTATCTGTGTAAATGTCAAACTCATCTCTGAGCTCAGTTTCAGCCCTGCTGCAGCTCCTGGAGTTAACTGGGGATGGCTGTGACCCTGGGATTGGAAGATGATCCTTTTAATCAGAAGCCACCATGGTAGCTGGCTGACTTTCTAGGCCCTGGCTCTACTACCGTGGAAACCTCAAACATTGCCGTTTAAATATGAAACTCAGAGAGAACCCACTTGGGGATGCTTCATATATTGGGTGTGGGGGGGAACGCTTCCTTCCTTGCCCTTTTGTTTTTAAGATCCTCCTCTGATTGCACCCCCTTTTCACCTCGGTTGTTTAAAATGAACCTCAACAGGAAGTAAACGGGCCTGGCCCAGTTGTGAAGGATGGAGCGGGAGGTATTTACGACCTGACAGAAAGATAAAGATAAAGATGAATCCGAAGCTGCTGTGGCTGTTAGCAAAGGGAGGAGGAAACGTTTATGGCCCCATCTGCTGGCGTTTCAATAGGATGGAACCAGCTTTATGGCATCAGCCTCCACGGAGACTTCCTTCCTTTTGGGGACCGATATCTTCTTTCAAGATGTTCCCACGGGACTCCGCGGTTTGCCCCCTTTGTCCAGGGATGAGGACAGGAAGGAAGGAAAGAGGGGATGACTGGATGTGGGCACTATTTACATTTCCAGCCCGGGATGTAGAACAGTCTGCTTTTGAGATTATAGGGCAGGGCAAGAAAAACGGGGTTATTTTTCTGCTGGTTTCTTAGACTTCAGACCTGCTCTGGAATCTATTTGTGCTGGAATCCACAAGCAACAGGGGCATTTCTCATTACAGCCCAGAGAGAGTGAGGCGGCTCCATCTCTAAGTAAACCGGCCTGTCGCTTCTTGTCTTTCTCCAGACCTGATGGGTGCTCTCCCATTCTGACCTGTAACCTGTGAAATTTACACCTTCGGCCAATTCACACAAATTGAGTCTCCTGCTACTCCGATATCATTATTTTGCTTGGGTCTTCTGCAGAACCCCTTAGAAAAATGCTCTGCGGCTTTCTCCGAGCAGATCCTCCGCCCCTACCCCAAAGAACGGTCTCTTTGCTTAGCCCTTGCAATGGGCTTGACTGCAGCTTCCACAAACATTTACTCAGTCATATTATTAGGTGCCAAAGAGATGCAGAGCAGCATGGCAATCCCAGGGAGAAACAATTACAACACACCTGGGACTTCCCCCGCATCCCCTCCCAGTAACCATGGTGATAATCTTTCATACTGAAGGGTTACTGGGCAGCTCTTCAAAGAGTTTTGGGCAGCATCGCCAAGGGCACAGTCCCGCCAGGTGCTGAGTGCCCTCGGTTTGCCGGGCGGCTAGCAGGAACAGAGCCCTGAATGATTTTCAACTCCATAACCTCCCACCTTGTGGTCTCAGCGTGTGCGTAGCCCTCCCTTGAAGTGGTTAACTCAGCTGTGAAGCCTTCTATCAGCCGTAATAGCTTCAAGGTGGGGAATAAAAAATGGAGAGTGTTTAAATTGTTAATGGGTTTCATGTTCTTGTCACTGTCGAGGGTTTGTTCCCTTTTATAAACTCATAGTTTTTGGTTGACATTGCTTTTATGTGAGCCATCAGCCGGTCGGTGATGGTGTTCCTGTGTTAGACCATTACTGCCAGATTGTATTTGCAGTAAAGAAAGAGAATGGAGGCTGTAAATCTACAGCCAGAGATTTAGGGGCCTGTTACTCTACAGTTTAGGCCTGTGTGCTCAGGAAGTCCATTCTCCTCCGGCAGAATTACACCCCTCAGAACATTCCTTCTCAGGCACTGATCGACGATGTTCATTGCCTAGGCTGCTTTGGGGCACTTAATACAGCTAATTCAGTTTAAAGGAGCCTGGAGGACAGAGGGAGATGGGCCTCTTTTGCAGCGGGAAGTCAAACGCCCGGCAGGTTAGCTGCCCTCCGCTGTTCTATTCCTAGGTTCTCCGTCTGTTAAGTTTTAGATGCAGAGGGGACTGAAATCGTAGAGGAGAAGAATCCAGAGACCAGCACACCTGCAGCTGTAGGCATGGGGGCCAAGTGGTGTAAATCCAGAGGAACACCTATTGACGTCGGGGAGTTACTCCACATTTGCACCGACGGAACTCAGAAGATTAGAATCTGGACCACAGGTCTTAATGCTCCCTTGGGCAATACTTTAACTGAAGGACATTAACCCTGGTAGCGTGGAGCAGTGTACCAGAGAAGTCCAAAGGCCACAGCCTTTCCATGCGGCTGTTGTGGATGGTGCTTGTTCCGGGTGTTCCTGAGGTACAGACCCACTCTGGAACAGGCAGAAGGGTCAAACTGGATAGACCTGCCCCAGAAAGGTTCATTGCTGCGTCGCCCTAGGGGGGAAATAGGACTTGGCTAGTCACAGCATTATGGGTCATTCCGTTGACTGGAGAACAGGCAAACCTCCCATGACGTACAACCTGGATTCGGGCAACTCTCAGGACAATCTCGTTCCTTACCAGATCTTCAGCACTGGACAGTTTTAGACCAAATTGTGTCCTGGTGTGTGTCAATTGCTCATCCAACAGTGACTTAATGGTAGGGTGACCAGACGTCCCTATTTTATAGGGACAGTCCTGATTTTTGAGTCTTTCTCTTATATAGGGCTCCTATTACCCCCCTACTCCCTGTCCCGATTTTTCACACTTGCTGTCTGGTCACTCTACTTAATGGGCAGCCCGGAGCTGAGACCCAAAAACTCCTGAGTTGTAACCATGGCTTAGCAATCTGACTTGCTTCACCTCTATTCCCGTCTGTAAGGGGGATGGGACGATCTTCATCGGGTTACCGCGAGTTCTAATAGAACACGTGGGGCCAAGTTCTGATCTCTGATACCCAGAGGCAGATTTAATCTGGATTTATACTAGCACGCATGGGGTTAGAATCTGGCCTGTTAAATGCCGTCCTATATAAGTGCTTAGTGTTGTAAGTGAGGGCAGAATCAGGGCCGGTGAAAGTGGCGTCCCAAAATATTTGCCTTATTTTTTCCCAGAGATGAGCAGGATGCTCTGTATAGAACAGTCCCTGCTCCCACTCCTAGCACATCTGGGTCTGCTTCCCCGTCTCTCTGTGTCAGCTGCGTCACCAGTGTGCATGATTTAACTCCGCACAGCCACTGAACCTGTGTTAGCCCATTAAGGACGTCGGATGATCTCTTCCTGAGCTGTCAGTCCAAAATGAGCCTAAAGTCGGGGGCTTAAAAGATCTAATTTTCATAATTACCCAGGACTGTCGCCCGCTCCCTCCCTCCCGCCCGTCCACACGCACAGAAGGGCACAGTTGTCAGGGGACTCTTTGCTCCCTTTGCCTAAAGATGCATCAGGGTTCATCCAGGGGTCAGACCCGGATTCTGCTTCCTTTCTGTCGGACCGGAGCGCGTGCGTTGTCAGGGATGTGGTTGGCAGAGAGTCGGTGGTTAAGTAACCTCTTCGTGCTGCCCTATTGCACCCAGTGACTTTTAAGGAAGGAGTCCCCATGGGTTGAAATACCTCAATAAAGCTAGGGTGACCAGTGCCACGAATGCTACTTCATTGTGGTCAGGGTCTCAGGTGATGCCACGGGCAGTGTTGCAAAAGTATGAGTCGGCCTTCCCTCAGAATCATGAGATGGGCTTAAAAATAATAAATCTGGGGTTCTTTTTGTTTGCCCTTCCAGGTTTTGTGCCTTTTGGGTTCACGCTGTCAAGTTTTATTTTTTCTCCTGAGGCACAAATGCTGGAAACTTTTATTTTTTTTAAATGAAAACTGAGAGTGCCACATTTTCCCAGGACTCCAGGAGCTGTGACTTTAAGAAAAGCAACAACCGTTGCTAGATGCGGGGTAAAGTTGTGAGGGTTTGCAGCACTGCCATGGGGATGGGGGTTCTGGAATTACCGGTAGATGCTTGTTCAGCGCTGGTTTCAGGGAGATTTTGGGCACTGCCTTCAGAGCTGGGCAACCAGAGAGTGGAAGCTGCTAGCCGCGGGCCCAGCTCCGAAGTAATGGTGACAATTCCACAAATGCCCCATTTCTGGCATCCCAGCCCCCACCCTCTTTTGGGTCAGGATCCCTACAGTTACGACACTGTGACCTTTCAGGTTTAAATATCAGAAATCCCGAAATTCCCCATTTTTAAAATCCTAGGACCGTGAAACGGACAGCGAATTGACTAGGGCCTTCCTTCCAGATTTCAACCCGCCCATACCAGGAGTGTCTGCACTCCGAGGTTTGGGTTGTTTGTCCGACACCTGCAATCGTTTTGGCAGCCTCACAGGCGGGCATTGGAGAAGTGCAAAGAGCTGCCCACAAATGCCAGGAGCGGTGGATGGCAAATCTGCACTTAGAGCCTTACAAGCAGAGGTCCCTGAACCTGCTCAGATTTAAATTCCTTGTCTAAGCCCCAGCTGAGTGTATTTCCAAGGCTGGCAGGCAGGCATGGTTTCCCCCCTCAAGTGCAGGCAATGTCCAGCAGACCGAACCAGGATGTTTATTTCTGGCATTTACTGCTTTCTTTCTTTTCTTTTTATCATCATGCGAAGGCCGAGGACGTTCCGCAAACCTCCGCTTTCCCCCTGTTGTTTACAGAGACCGTGTCAGTCCCTGGGGCACTCTCGCCCATAAAACCTGATCGTAGATTTCAGGGGCTAAGCCTCAGATGTCAGCTCGGGAAGGCTGTCTCCGAAACAATGGCTGCCCTTGTTTACCCTCCATTTTATTTTTGCTCTGGTTTATCTTTCTGCGGCGGCTTTTATTTTCCTTACGGTGCTTGACTTTTACAGGGATGCACTCCTTATCCCTCTAATGAGACAGAAAGTCTTAGGAGGCTGTTCCCGGACCCCAAGCACCTTTCTCAGAACCACGAAAGCTTTAAATACTGCACAGATGTTGCAAGTACTAAAAATCCTTTTGATTTCCTCCAGCGAGGCTGTAATCTGGTTTGTGTTGTGCTAGCGTTAACCACAGACTTGGTCCATCAGTGGAGTTGCTCCTGTTTTACCCTGAGATCAGAGCTGTCATTTAATGCCTTCATTTCGCCTCTCATTTAATATTACTGATGGCCAGAATTGACGAATGCCTCCCGCCCCCTCCCAGCTCCATGTTCATGTTATCCATAACTGTTATTTAGTGAGGCTGATTTCCACACACACACACACCCCCGCCCCCCGCTCTTTGCATTACTGTCACCGATCGGTTCCATGCTGCTGGTTTTCCGTTGTTTTATTGTTGCCGATGACCAGGGCTCATTGATGCTTGTGTTTCTGTTTGTGGGAGGGGGGGATTTGCCTTCATTGATTCTCTCTGCTGATACCACAAAAAGAGCTGAGATCTTTGTATGGACTGAAAACCTGTCTCCCCTCAACAGAAGAATCATCCAGCATTTTAATACAGTAACTGCAAAAAGACACCTCCCCCCCCACAACAGCCCTGCTTCATTCTCTTCCTTTCTCTTTTCTTAATTCACTGTCTAGTGAGTTTCTGATTGACTCAAAGACCAATTAAAGTAAAATTTAATGGGAGAATAGATTACCTCCCCGAGGTTTCCCCGCCATCCATCACCATTTTATAGCAGGCGCTGGGTAGAAGCTCATAACTTCATGCTGTGAATGCGATAATAAAGAGGGCACGGAGAGGATTCCGATTTACTGCCGGGCCAATGTGCTCTGGGGTGGGAATTACTGACCCCCCCCCCCCCCGTCCCGTCCCCATTTTATGGAGGGGGAGGTCACTGGATCAGCACCGGCTCGGAGACGCTGAAGGATGGGATGTCAAGGGGCGATCTTTTCTCTTCGTGGTGGGAGAGGAGGCGGGGGGAAAAGGTTGGATGTCTGTGCAATTTGTGCGGAGTCCAGGGGTGCGCAGTGTTCCTCTTTGTGCTTGAGGGGCTACTGTTGCCCCAGGCCATGCTTGTGTTAAAAGCCCCCCATTCCATGCACAGAAATTTCGGGTGAACCCCACCAGCTGGCAGATTCTGAATCACCCATGACACTTCCCCCTCCACCCATGTGATTGTTTGCTGAATTAGCCGAGGTTAGTTGTCCAGCCTGGCCTTTTCAGGGCGTCATTAACATCTTCGAGGAGCTCGTTTGCAGAAAATGAGACTCTGGAGTCAGGAGATGGCAAGGAAATGCCAGGAACATACATCTGGGTTTATTAATATAGAATATATATATAGTGTGTGTGTATTCAGACTCTGGCCCTTTAAAACTCCTCCTGTTTCCCTTTTTACTTCCCAGGATGTCAGTATAGTTCAATGGAATTCACCCTGTAAGAGCAGAGGGATTTTAAAGGGCCAGGACCATAAATCAGCTTAAAACATTTCGGCCGAGGGGGTGGGGTGATTTTTTTCTGATTGTGGGTGTTGACCCTGTTATGAATCTTGTCCTCGGGACCCCGTTTGTCAAGCCCCCTGCACTGTTAGGGGAAAGATGAGAACAGGCTGAGGCAGCCTTTGGGGGCATGTTGAGGTCTAAGCTGTTGGCACTGGTGAGTTGCTAGTATTCATCCTCGCACCATCACGGTTTGCCCACAGTTGCCATTCAGGAGCTTGTGAAATTCTGCACTTGGGTCCTTCCTGAAGCATAAGGAGATGCTAGGATGTCCCTTCCTCAGCCAGTAACGCCCTACGAGAACTTAGGTAAATGTTGGCTTCTTGGTGGCAACCACTGGGTTCTTGATTGACATCCGTCGGGCTCCCGGTGCCTGCCTTTCCCCTGCGGGAGTTAAAAAACCAA
Organism: Dermatemys mawii; assembly: GCA_007922305.1. Taxonomy (NCBI): domain Eukaryota; kingdom Metazoa; phylum Chordata; order Testudines; family Dermatemydidae; genus Dermatemys; species Dermatemys mawii. The sequence goes on along the minus strand of ML677404.1, from coordinate 4,570,451 downwards.
AACAAAAGTGGTGGAGCATCATTACAACCGTGCCAAGCGATGGCAAGCAGACCCTGCCTGGGAAGGCATGCCCCCAGGAGTACCACATTGGCAATTTGTCAGGTCCGAGCTCTGCCACCCCCTGGGAGGGAGATAACGGCTAGACTGGAGCAAATCTGAGGGCCCTCTAGCTCTGACGGTGGCCAGGACCAGATGCTTCAGAGGAAGGTGGGAGGAAGCCCAGCAGCAGGCGGAGAATCACCCCACACTCAAGTGTCTTCCAGATCATTAATAGTCTGAGAGCTCTGCTATGTTGAAGGGCAGGGTTGCTACAGGCTGCATCCCAGAGCTCTATCAGCTGCATTCAGCTCACGGACTGTACAGGAGCCCACTGTGCTAGGGGCTGTACAAACACATTGAGGCAGGCGCTCTCTCTCCCTGTCTATGATGGCATAAGCATCAGGGGCAGGGAAATAAAGGCACAAAGAAGGGAAGTTACTGGCCCTTGGTCATGCAGCAGAGCTGGGACTAGAACCCAGGTATCCTGACTCCCAGGCCAGCCCCCTTTCCGTTGGACCGTGCTGCCTCTCGGCCTGTGGCTCCTCTTAGTCCTATGTATTGCAAAGGGGATGCATTTGCCTTAGCCGAGGGGCCAAAGGAAGCGAGAAGCTTATAAAAAGCTGTTTCCTCTTGGGTGGTGTATAAGGAGCCAGGGGCTCGAGGAAAAGATGCATCTCCCCTAGTGAGTTTCGGAGAAAAGGTCTGTGTATGAAACCGCGACGAGGCGAAGAAGGGAAGAGAATTTATCTGGAATTAATAGAAGCTGTTTGTTGGATGTTCTAGGCTGGAGATCTGGAGTTAATCATTATTCCAGGAAACCCTGAATGATGTTTCCCGCGGCTTTTCCTACAACGAGCGTCCCGGTGGGAGCACTCTGAGCGGTATTTTGTCAGGCACTCTCAGCAGTATTGAACCAACCTGAGCACCCTAATATTAATCCCTTTCTCCTGATGACATGACGGCAATCGATGGCTGAACAAGCTATTGAAACTGCAGCGATCAGCTGGCCTCCCGTTAATCCAATGGGAGGCAGACTCTGGGCCGGGTAGCGGGACAGGGAGTGTAAGGAACTCTGTACTGGTTTCTCTCTGGGACTTTATGCCCAGGACTCTGAGCGTGGCTATGCACGAGGAGGGACGGTGTCCTGCAAAGCAGGGGCGTTGCAGGTTAGAAGGAGCGTTTGCAGCCCGGAGAGTGTTGTTCTCGTTCATGTGCATCGGCTGTGATGCATTTTGTTACCCCAGCGGCAAAGAAGGAGAGTGGGGAGTTCGTGCCCATGCCCGGGTAGAGGGCACCACGCTGTGGACACAGCCCTGTAGAAGCAGTTGTGTGCCAAGGTACCGCTGCAGGGGAGTGCATGCCAGGATGCATTCCCTGATTGTGTGTGTGCCTTCGGCCGCTGCAGGGATGCATGTGTGCCTGCACTTAGAGATGGGCGGTTGTGCAAAAAAAGGAAAAAAGAAAGTGCCACCTGCTGGTGAATTGTTTGATTCTTAACTGTGGGTTTTCAGACCCTTGTACAAGCAGAACTTGCTTTATCCCCTAGGCTAATAATTCATGCACAGCCTCCACTGTCAACAAGCCGGCTGGGTGGACTCTCTGCTACTCGGCTTTGTCCTCGTCCCCAGGTGCGGTCGCTGAAGTCTTCAGACGATCTCAACGGACGATAAGCGCAGAGAGAAATGGGAATTAGCTTTTGCTAATTGGTTCCGACCTGTCCTGCTTTGCATGGAGACCTGTATCCAGGCTGCTTCCCTGCAGCTACGGCCCACGTCCATCCAGGGCTTGAGGCCTTTGGTCTCTCTTGGTCAGAGCCCCATTGGTCTGTTCAGTTCCAGACTTCTGCTGAGGCCACCAGCAAAGGGGAGCAGTTGTGGCAGTGATATTGGCAGTGTGGATGGAGAGTAGGGTGACCAGACAGCAAATGTGAAAAATCGGGATGGGGATCTGGGGGTGGGGGTTAATAGGAGCCTGTATAAGAAAAAGACCCAAAAATCGGGACAGTTCCTGTAAAATTGGGACATCTGGTCACCCTAATGTAGAGTGAAATTTGTCACCCATAGGCCAAGGGGCAGTACGAAGCGAGTGTCTCACTTGAGCCCTCTAGTGGCTTAGGATCCTCGGGAAGTCCCATGTGAGCACTTTAGTGATACATAGGCTTTGAGCCAGCCCCTTGCATACGATGAATTTTATCTAAGACCTGAACTAAGACCTGCCAAAGTCCCTTCACTTACCAGAGGCCACTAAACAGACCTCAGCTTGTAAAGACCTGATCTTGATCTGGCTCTGAACCGGTGACCTGGAGGTGAAGGCCTGGCCTAGTCCCACTCTGGGCTCTCCAGTTCTTTACTCTCGCTGCTTCTTGGACTGGCACATACTCGCCTGAAGAGGAAGGCTTTACCGCTCTGCGACGCCTTTAAAGGGGCTTGGCTTTCAGAAAGGGTCGAGTGCCTGGGCTCTGAAAATCAAGCTGGGCCCCCAAAACCTAGTCACCTTTGAAAATGTGGGGTACAGCTCCAACCGGAGGTCCTCTCCGTTGCCAGATGGTGAACGGTTCCATCCTGTGGTGGCGGTGGAGTTGGAGACACCACCAAGAGGGCCCTTCGGGTTTGGAATTGCTTGGGGATTCTTTTGATCCTTATTCTATGCAACTTGTGCGCACACACAAAGCAATAAGCACGTAGGCATTTAAAAATGTCGTTCGAACATCAGTGCGTTGAACTTCCCCTGCCGGCTGTGAGGTTGGGCTGGCGTCATCTCTCCCCTTATCAGGTGGGGAAACTGAGGCCCAAAGAGGTGATGGGACTTGCCTGGGCTGCTGAGAGAGGTCAGTGGAAGGGAGGCAGGGTTTAGAACTCGGAGGTTTGCGGTTCACGCGCTCGATGCCCCCCCGCATGTAACAATAAACCTGCTGTGACCGGGCAGGGCATGGAGTCGATGCGATTCTGGAGGCAGGGGTGCATTTTGCGGTTTGGTTTTGCCCCGGCGCCTTGCACAGTGAGGTCCTGGTTCGTGTTGGACGTTCCTAGGCGCTACGATGGTACTTTTACCTGCTGCAGTTCACAGACACTCTCACACACTTCCCTAGCTAAAATCGGAGAGATGCCCCCCCATGAGTAAGTGGGGGGCACTAGCCCGTGCTCTCCCCAGCACCGTCCTGGGTCAGGGTTCCAGGGGAAGCAGGGCATTGTGGGGTTCAGAGGGAGGCTCCCGCCCACACGTTCAGGCCTGGGGAGCGTTTACTAATCGGACTGGCCATTAAGGTGAGTCAGTGATGGATGGAGTGTTTTCTCGTGCCCTCGCCCTGCGTGTGCTTAGACACTCCCTGACCGGCAGCTGTTGTCTTGGCTGCCTTGTTAAGGGTGTCGCTCGGTGACATCAGCTATACATCAACCTGGCTGATGCCTTTGATTATTTGGACAGCTCTTGGCGTGATGAATTGTCGGGATTGATCTGTCTTCGTTCCCATGCGCCCCTCATCCTGGCCCTCCCAGCTCCTAAACTACAAAGCCTTTAAAGGTTCGCTTCTTCCGGGGTGCCCCGTTTGAAGATCCCCGGCAGGTAAAGTGCGATGGTGAGAAATCAGAGACAAACACTGAACTGGAATTGGAGGAAAGCATCTAGAGCACCTAAAATGACTAAGAGGCAGCCCTGGGGATGGAGAATCTTACAGCAGCTGAACGCTAAGATGGAGAAACTTTTCCTGTGGTTGCAGGGAACTCTGGGTCTGGAGGACGCAGACTTGCTGGCTTCTTCATGACCCGGGAGTCTCTGTAATGGTAGTGGGCAACGCAGAACAATCCATCAGTGAATCAGATTCCCATCGACTCCTGTAGTCTAGGGAGAATAACACACACAATTTGTTCTGTTACCTCCAAATTCCTTTCAGGTCTAGGTTATCACTGCACTTTACCCACCTCTACTAAATCTCCCATTATGACAAACACCCGTGTGTTACGGTAAGTTTGTTTCCTTGCCAGTTATAGCCATATGTTGGCATGCGTCTGCCTATCAAAGCCCTGATCCAAGGTCCACGACCCTAACTGAGAACCCCCACGTTGGAACAAGGGCTTTCCAGAGCAGCTGTGGGAATCCCCCCACTTAGCAGGGCAAGTGGGGTCTCAGAAAGCCACAGTCCCCTTTGGCCCAGTCCGAGCTAGAGTTAGAAATATCTGAAATGCTCATCGGCCAGTTATGCTTATAGATCAGTCCAGTGGAGCAGTCCATGGAATTGGATAGAGGAGAACATAGCCCTCTGTCGGATGGTACAAAAACTCTCTCAGGAAGAACTCCGCTCTCTATTAAATTCTTTTGGCTTTTAGAGTAATTTCTATTGAACCCTATTAAAAATCTAGAGAGCCCCCGCCCCCCGGGTTCTCTCCTACTAAACTCTATGGGGCTTTCCCGTAAGGGATGGCGTACACACCCCAGTTTGTTCGCCAGCCAGCACCAGTTCACCTGCTGCACCGGTCCTGGTTTGTCTCTCCTTGCCCTGCTGCATGGCGGCATTATGGGAAAATCTGGACAGTGCTCCCATCCTGCCTCAGCTGCTGGTGCCAGGGGCAAATTCTGGGGGGTGGACACTGGATGCATTGTAGGCTGGCCAGGAAAGCGGTTAAGTTGCTCCCAGAGGCCTGGCCTGTCTGCACAGCAGCCCCACTGTGTTAGGACTCTTGACTGTGCTCACGGCCCTGCTCCAGCAATCTCCTCCCTTCCCCCCACGGTTAGGAGCCTTCTCATGTTTGGACACAGCTTGGGCATGAACTCCTCTGGGTTTAAAAACCTGCTTACAAACGGCAGTGAAGCCAGGGCCCTTGCCGGAGTTGGTCTCTGCGCAGAGACTCCCTTCTCTGTGAGCTCCATCCTGCAAAACGGTGACTGTCCTCCACTCCTCTTAGAATCAGGGAGGCCTTCAAGCAGCTCACCAGGCCCCGTTCGTGTCGCCCGCCTCCCAGAGCTCCTGTTCTGCTGGGCCCCAGGATCTAGCCCCTCTGCGGAGCCATTACGGATTGGCTCGTGGCCTCGTTTGCACAGTGCTGAACTCTTCTTAGTGGCATCTACTGATCCTTGCCAGGGCAGATTTTGGAGGCTCGGGATGGGGCCAGCTGACCTTTCCCCTGTTCATTAAGGTCCTGCTCAGTGCTCCGTGGGACGGACGTGAGACAGCCGGGAAAAGCCGCGCTGAACGTTTATGGCCGTGAAATGCAAACCTGGCCGCTAAGCATCCAAATGCTAGCGCAGAATCGAACTAGCATTGAGATGGTGACGTTAGCCCACAAAAGTACTGCTTCTCTCCCCCGCCACACCAAAAAAAGGTTAAGACAAACTCTCTTCATGTCCTTGCCGTGCCTACATAGGATTCGTTTGCATGGCAAAGTTTTTAGGGACACCTCTGGTACCAGGGCAGGCTGGCAGGTCTTTGGGGCAGGGCCCACTGGGGCCGACGGATAGAGCAACGGGCTGGAACTCAGGAGAGTTCCCCTCCCGCTCTTTGTCACACTTGTCCGTTCAGACTGTAAGCTCTGTGTTTGGACAGCCCCAAGCACAACTGGGGTGGGGGCTGCTCAGTCTGGGCTACCGTCACTGGCTTCCTCTGTGACCTCGTGCAATCAATTTCCCCTCTCCGTGCCTCACTCTCCTCCTCTGTAAAATGGAGCGATACCGACGCTGACTTTCCTCGGAGGGATCTAAAGTGCTTTGAGGTCCCATGGTGGGAAGGGTTGCAGGAGCGCAAATATACTGATCATTGCAACATATTATCAATGTGCTCCTTCAAAGTGGCTGCTTGTTGGGGGCGGGGGAGGGTTTCTCCCTTGCTGCCAATGGCGGGGAGCATTGCTGAAGACAGTCTGCAAAAGTCACGTTGGCCTGTCTTTGATCGGCGGATGGTGCGGAGAATTATATCACAGGCCAAGCGTCGTGTTGTGACCCAGTTACTAATAACTATGCAGATGCGTTGGCAGTGACTGCATGCATATGGAAGTCGAGGGGGGCTGCGGGGGACTCAGATGTGGTTACACTGGCAGCAAGAAGGTGGGGTCCCTGTCCAGCAAAGTATTTAAATGCCATGAAGTGATTTGCTGAACCGAGGTCCAAGTTTCCTTGGCTCAGAACGTAGGCGCTAGATTCCCCCCGACTTGTGCTGATTTTTGGTCCAAAGGGAACTGAGGGCGGGAAATGCCCCCCTCCCGCTCCAAAAAAAATTGGCTGTGTAATGGAAACAGCCTTAAACTATCGTATTTCAAGCATAACGCTGTAATAAAAGTAACAGGATAATGATTTTTTTCAGTGCAGATATTAGAGACCTGGATATTGATTGGTTGTTTCCCTTGTCGTTCTAACCTCTGATGGAACTGCATTTTTTTGACAGAGAGGGCAATAAAATGTATGGTTTCCAATTTGAGAGCCCTATAAATGTCATCTCTGCATGCACGGTTACAAATTCTTCATGATGTTCCCTTTCTCTCCCCTCTGTACCAAGAGGATCTTCCGGGATCAGAGCAGTGGTACAGTACGTCTTTTTCCTGAGAAGAAAGTTCACATGACCTGAAAATCCTTCACACCATATTTATAGGCAATGATGTCCCAAAATAAAAGGATAATGTGTCTGTCCTTGGGAGCTGCAGGGAGTTCTCTTGGCAATGGGTATTTTAGAAAAAACTAGCTTATGGAATTAATTTTATTATTAATAATAATACAATTATTTTATTATTTGAGCAAGGCTCCAATCAGAGCCGTATAAATACATACTGGCCCAAATTCTCAGGTTCCCCTGCAAGGCACCAAATTTTGCAAAGAGCTCAGCTCACCCCTATTGTAACGCTCCCGTTCAGTACCCAACATACCAAGTTCTTCTGCAGATCTGACCCACTTCCTCTGGTGTTCAGTGGGCTCTCAGCTCTTTTGAAAATCTGACCATGGGCGTCACGAACAGGGGGCCACTGGGAGCTTGAGGTCTTTGGAAGATCCGGCCCCAAGCATGGATGCTAAGATCTTGCCAAGCACTATGGGCTGGTCTACACTACTAAGTTAGGTCTTAACTACATGGCTCGGGGCTGTGAAAAATTTCACTCCTGGCATGAAGTAATTAAGCCAACCTAAGCCTCTGTGTAGACGCCACTAGGTTGTAGGAAGATGCGGCGTCTTCCTACATGATTTGGCTAACGGCCCAGAAAGTGCACTTACAAAGTCTGCAGCTGGTGGCAAGCACGGTGGAGGGCAGGGTTAGAATTCGAAATCATCTTGACGAACTGGAGAAACGGACTGAAATAGGCTGAGATTCAGTCAGGTCTGAACCTGGAATAACGTTCCTGTCTCGTCTCCAAGCAATGCCTGCCCTTGATCATTGCCGCTCGGTGACGTAGCTGATTGGAAGCTCTTGGGAGCAGGGATGGTCTTTTTGTTCTGTGTTTGCCCAGCCCCTAGCACCTTGTCTGTGACTGGATTGCCTAGTGCGCTACTGAACTCTCAGTGGAATAAATAGTCCTATGCACTAGCCTGAGGCCACCAAACTCGTTGCACTTGTGACTAAAGAGAGGTGTGGGTCCAGGTCACCGGAGGAAGGCAAGTTGCTGTGTTAACCCAACATGCCTTCTGTAAAAATTAATCCTTTTTTAGATTAATGTCCTCCCTGGCAAAGACCTGAAACCTCTAGCTACATCCCCAAGGTGCACAATGACACAACAGCCCACATTATCAGCGCGGTCACCCTGCGTGAGCTCAACCGGTGACCTTCCCTTAGGTTTACTGCGAGCTTTTTATTTATCTTCAATAACTCTCCAAGCAGGCAGTGCTCCGCCAGGTTTTCTCTAACCTCCGATGATGGTCTCATAACCGGGTTTGGTGCCTTTATTGGTCTCGGAGGTAGCTGGAGTTGTTAGGTCCGGTGTTTCGATTTGAGGAGAGACATTTCAAGGGTCTCAATGTTTCTCCCCTTTTGCCTAAACATTTCAGCCCCGTCTCCACTGGGACTGGGACCCAGATGTCAGCTATGGGTCTCTCTTAGCTTCCCATCAGCCAGACTTGACGTTCAAGCTCTCACGTGCACACTTTTCAGAACTCGTCACGTCCCCTGCGACGGGTATTGCTTTGGTTTGGTGTGGTCTTTTTCCAACACCCAGGCCATTATTAGGCAAGTATAATGAAGGCGTCCAGGTGAACAGGAAATTCCTAGGCAAGAGGGAAGCTGGGAGATTCCTCTGAAGTTTGGGGAAGTTGCTTCAGTATCGCCCAACCTGTTCTGAAATCCTGAAACGAGTCTGGATTTCTAGCTGGGGACCCACAGTTCTGACCTGATTAACCACATGTGATGCCTTTTTATAATAAACTCCAGATCTGTATGGTCCTGGATTTATCACTGCTGATGGGTGACGGAAAGCTAATAAGAAGAGACGCTTATTTTTATTTTTATTTTTATTTTTTTTTTGAGCAAGCATTTTTTATACTACGCTGTCACTTTCTCGCGTTTCCAGAGGTGGGATACAACCAGTGCAATCAATATTTTCTTTAATCTCTTTTTACCAATAATTTTTTTTAAATCAGAGAATCATTCTCTTTCCCTATTTCCCCCTACCCCCACCCTTTGGATAAATAATTGAGAGGGACGCTGTGCTGCCTTCAGCACTTTCTCGAAAAGTTTACCAAGGCAAAGGCTGAGGTCGGGGAAAGTAGTCGTCTGGGAGAAGGGAGGCAAGGCCTTCCACTCTGCTTTAGCGTCCTGGTCGTGCGGGGAAATGGAAGTTGGGGAGTGGATGAGTGTTGGGTCAGGTGACTCATAAGAACGGCCGTACTGGGTCAGACCAAAGATCCAACTAGCCCAGGATTCTGTCTTCATAAGTGGCCAATGCCTGTTGCCCCAGAGGTGGGAGGCGGGGGCTAGAGATCTCTGGAGCGCGGATCAAGCTTGTCCTTGGAAAGCCCCTGAGAACAGAATTTCTCCGAATGGTGTAATGCAGCCCGCCTGCCGCAAACCCACTTAGCAGTGCTGGAAATCCCAGCTGAGTCCCATATGTTTGCAGCCTGGGATCCCTGGGATAAACAACGTCCTTCGAAGCCAGCGGCGTGAGAGCAGGGCCCCTGCAACCACTAGGCGAACTAGGCAGCTGCCTAGGGTGCCAAGTGGTTGGGGGCACCAAAAAGGGCACTCAGGGGAGGCGGTGGAGCAGAGGTGAGCTGGGGCGGGTGGGGGGGTGTGTGGGGAGGGCCGCCCGCAGCAAGTAACGGGGGTGGGGCATGCAGGGGTACTGCTTCCCGCCCCAGCTCCCCTCCGCTCCGCCTCCTCCCCTGAGCCATGCTACCCCAGTTCTGTTTCTCCTCCCCTCCCAGGCTTGCTGCCAAACAGCTGATTGGCACCCTAGGCCTGGGGGGCGGGAGAAGTGGAGGGGCGGCGGCGTGCTCAGGGAAGGAGGCGGAGCAGAGGTGAGCTGGGGCGGGGAGCTGCCGCGGGGCTCCCCCGGCAGAGAGGGCCTGGGAGCTACTGCAAGGCTCCCGGGGAGCGACGGGGGCACAAGGTGGAAGCTGTACCTAGGGCGTGAAATATCCTTGCACCGGCCCTGCATGAGAGAAGCATCGTGGCGACAGTGTCGAGGGAGAGACCTATGGCTGGGGAGGGGACGCAAGACGCGGGCTGTGACCGGCTTGGAGAGAGCAGGGCAAAGGGACAGCCGCCTGGGTCTGTGAAATTGCAGCAAGTGAAACCCACTAGAATGTCCCTTCCTTTGGAACAGCCGCACACAGCAACCAGCAAACAGTGCTAGTGATGCGGGCAGAAGCGGGCAAGGCCAGGTTGGCACTGATTGTGGTGCATTTGCTTGGGCTTTTATTTCTTCCCGTCTCGGTGAACCCCTGGGAGGAGTGTGAGGAGGGTGCCAGATGTCCCGATTTTAAAGGGACAGTCCCGATATTTGGGGCCTTTTCTTATATAGGCTCCTGTTACCCCCGACCCCCGTCCCGATTTTTCACACTTGCTGCCTGGTTGCCCTAAGCGTGAGCCTGGGCGTGGATACACTCACATGTGTGCTGGGGAGGGGGAGTTTCCCTGCCCCTGCTGCCCATCTGACACCCAGCCGGGAAAGCAGGATAGGTCCTGAAATCAGCTGCAGGGCCGGGGCGGGGAGACTAGATGGGGCTGAGCGACTCTGATCTTAAATCCTGAGCTTACGCTGCTTCCCTGTGGCCGAGCTTTGGAACTGCACCTTCCCCCTGCAGGCCTCTCTGCCCTTGCTAGAGGCCGGTTTGTGAGCAGCACCAAGGCCTTCCTCGCTGTGCCGGACCCAGCAGGCGCCCGCCGCCCCAGGTTGGCAGCGCCCTGGTTTCAAAGCCATTGGCGCTGCCGGCCTCGAGTCCCTGCTTCCCCAGGCTCACCACAGAGGCACTTCACCCCCGTCCAGCCATCTGTTGACCTTTGCCGGGCCCTTTATAAGTCAAAGTCAGATTTCCATCGGAGAGCCCTTTTCTAGTGCCCATAAATATGCCAGAAAAGCCAATGGAAGCGCTTCGTTTTATTCATATGTGTTTTTAAAGCCCCTGAAACGCAGCCCTGGTGTCAGGATGGGGATTCATGAGATCTTCATGGCACAGACATGTTTGTTTGTTTGCTTTTTGCCCTTTTCACCCTAATTTAACTCAAGTGCAGCTTGGAAACAAACAGGATTGTGTTATGCATGAAGGCACACCACTCCCCCGAAACTGGAGTCTCTCCCTCCCTCCAGATCATCAAAAATCCTAATAGACTCTCTGCTGGCCCATGATTTCTCTGTAGCATGCACGCTACGATACACATGCTAATTGCTCGTGACCCCTTCTGCCGACCCACCCTATTGGCGTACGTACGGGGTGTTCTCTAATCTCCTCCCACCCAGGGACACAGGCATGGTGTTTCCCTGATTGGGGACCTGTCAGGTGGAAATCAGGAGATAGGTACAAGGAGCGGAGTGGCATGGCCCACTGGAGACTTGCAACCTGGGCAGGGATGTTCAAAGTCGTGTGTGATGGGAAGATTGTCTGGTCACGTAACACGAGGTGGGTTGGGAAAGAGTGTTAAAAAGAAACAGTTCCTTCTGCGTCATGTCTCGGTAAAGAACAGTGATCGGTGTAGGATAGGGGAAGGGGACACCATATGAGCATGTTAAAGCCCATTGGGGCAAGGACAGTCTTTGTGTTTTGTGTTTGTACAGCACCATGCACAGTGGGGTCCTAGGACCATCATCCATATCTGGTGGAGGAAGAGGGGAACGGGTAACGTAGAGGCTTGTTCCGCACACAGATCTGTGAGCACCAATGGGTGGGTAGGCGCCACAGAGTGACAGCTTCCAGGCAGCCTGGGAGCAAAGATGCTTGCTGGAGGGGAGGAGGGTGATGCTGGCATCACCGGGCACGTCTCAGTGACCCGCCAGCGCCCTCTTTCCCCGTTCGCTCGCCCGGTGGCTGCAGGGTGAAAGCTGAAAGTTGAAGAGTCCAAAAGCGTCAACCCCCGGCGCTCGGCCGGTGATGGGAAATGAAAATATTTGGATAAGCCGTGATACGGGGCCGCTGCTATTTACAAATCTTGATCCCGCAGCCGGCACATCAAACGCTCGCCTTTTCCACAGCGCGCTTGGCACTCCCGGCTCTGTTTTCAGGCTGTCACGGGCATTATTTGATGTTCCTCTTCTGTTTGTTTACATTAATTAAGGCGGTCAGATCCATCATTGAGATTTTCTTCCCCCTGCCCCCACCTCCTGGTAAAAGCGTGCAGGGGCGGGGGAGGAGCGCTGAAGGGGCGCGCGCCAGCCGCAGGTGTTAGGCTGCTCTTGTTCGGCTGGTGATAAGACACACATTTGCTCTTCAGGGGGTGTGGACAGAGTGAGGCTTTCTTGATAAAAACCCTTCTCCCTCCTCTCAAAGTGACGAATGACATTCTTATCTGGAACTAGTCAAAGTGGTGGCCAGGTTTCATCCCCACTTGACACAGCGGGCAGCGGAGACCGCGTGACTGGCGCTGCCTCTCGGCCAGGGTCCTGATTGGTGGCTGGCTCTTTCTGCTAGATGAAAAAAAAAGAGCCCCAGATACTTGTCATTATTAGGCTTCAGAGTCAACACTGAAGGGGGCTCGTTCATGCTGCTGTCAAATCAGATTGTAACCCAAGCACTGCATCAGGGTCTTGTTTGGAAGGCTTTCTCTGCAACTATAAGCACTCAAAAGCTTAAACACCGAGCCCAACACAGAAATTTTGGGGCACTGTAATAACAGTAATACCTAGTTCTGATATAGGTCAATGTTGAAGCCATGTTGGTCATAGGTTATTAGAGAGACAAAGTGGGTGAGACAATATCGTTCACTGGGCCAACTTCTGTTGGGAAAAAGACAAACTTTCGAGCTTGCACGGAGCTCTTCTTTGGGTCTGCCCGCAGAGCGGCAGAAGTCTCCTGTTCCGGTCCACTTCCTGAGCTTGTATTGTCCTGGAGAGCCGCTCTCGAGATGGTTGATGTTGGTACTGTCTGCTCTCTGTCTGACTGATGACCTCCACAGCAGTAACACCTCCCATTCCCTTAGTTGCTAGTCGCCTCTTGCAATCGTTATTGGCTTTACACGTCCGCTCCTCAGATCATGGATCATGGGCCACATCCAGCTTAAAGGAAGATGGGCAACCTGTGGGTCTTGGGGACAAATGAATGGTGATGTAAATGGTGCTGGAAGTTGTTCGTTGGCTCAGAAAGGCGGTGTGAGCCACAAAAAGGGGTAACGGGCACCAGTTTGGCACCCGGTGGGCCTGATTCTCCTATTTTGCCAAGTTTACACCAGTATCCTGCCATTGGCTCCTGCCTCGCAGGACTGTGTGTGCCGCACCGGGCACGATCGGGGTCCTGGGGCCAGGCTGGAACTCCTAGGTGTTCCCACAATGGAGCTAATCAATCATAATGCTCATGTGTTGTAAAAAGCCATCATTCCTACTGTTGGAACTGCAGCCACGTTGAACCCTGCCTTGGCTTTGCCCCGGATTGGGTGTCAGAAGTAACAGCGGTTCTCTGCAAATGCAGGACAAATTTAGGACGTCGCTGAGCTGAGCTTAGAAATGATATACAGCCACAGTGACCAGTCATGTTAATGGAAAGAGGAGACACAACGTGGTCTAATGAATTTAGAATGGCATGGGGATCTCTGCCAGTGACTTCCTGGGTGAGGGAAAGTCACTTCAGTTCTGTTCTGAGAGCTCTGTGCCTTAGTGTCCACATCTGTGAAATGGGCCTAATAAGATCTGCTCCCCCTTCACCACCAAATGGGGAGACGGAAGAACATTTGTGCAGGGGTTAGAAGCTGAAAACTGAGGTTCCCAAAGCTTCTTGCGAAAACCGATCACCCCAATTTCCCTTCAGAAACTAACGGCTTTGAAAATTCCACCCAATGCCGTGGGTTAGGACTACAGTTAGATCCCCCCTTTCAATCTGCTCTGTCGCTGTCGTTTCCTAGGGCAACTCGGGTGCTGATGGCTGGCGCATTTTCTTTACATGCGCCGCTTTACCAGGAATTGATTGACAAGGGTCCGGTCCAGCTCGAAATTCCAGCCGTTCCCAGCGGGAATTCGGAGCCCCAGTAATTCTGAGAGGAAACAGCATCTTTTTTTTTTTTCTTTCTTTTTTTTAAGGGAGTAATTGGCACTTCATTTATCTGGGAGGTTTGTTATGACTCTGTGCTAACAGATAACCGCACTTAGCAAACTCTCACTCTTCACTAATGGAAGAGACTTTAATCTAATAGCCATGTATCATCTGACGCGGGCGGGGGGGCCTTTGGGAACCTCCTCCCACCACGCACGCGATGGTCGTCCTTCCCTGGAACGAGTCCCTGGCTTCCCGACTCCGGAATGGCTTGATGCCAGACGCCAGGAAGCATTGGGGAGTTTGACTGGCGAAGGAGATTGGAGCAGATGCATTGAGGCAAAGGGCAGGTGTCTGAAGGTTTGGCCGATCACAGCTCCCACTGGCTTGAGTGGAAAAATCCACAACCCTGAGCAACGTTGTTGGGTCGACCTAACTTTTTGGCATAGACCAGGCCTAAGCTTCGTACTCTGCGTCTCCGTCGCTGGACTGCTGGGCAGCTGTCTGCTGCGAGGCTGTGTGGTTACAGGCCAGCCGTTCCCTCGTGCGACAGCAGGGTTGTTTGTTTGCTGTGAAGTTTCTTCTGGCAGCCAAACGGTAAAAGCCATTAGGCCTAATTGCCCTTCCAAATTTGTTTTTGCAGAAGGATGATGGGTTAGAATGATGAAATAATGCCCCCGCTTAGCACTTCTCTGGGGCTTCCCATTTGCAAAACCCTGTACAAACGTCTGCTTATTAACCCCTACAGCACCACTCTCCCCTCGTCACTTGGGCTGGAGGCGCCCATTTTACAGATGGGGAATGAGATGAGGCAGATTCGGTCAAGCGCTCTTGGAGTCAGCTGGTTCGAGCCCCAAGGATTCCCTTTGCCAGCTTCTCACGTGGTCACCTCTGTGCCCTTTTCCATGCACCTTTCCCAGGCCCACCGGCAATGTCCCAGATCCTCAAAGACATTTAGGTGCCTAATTCCCATTGATTTCCTGCTCCCTTTGAATCGCTCCTAGAGGCCCACTTCTGCCAAGCTGCTTACAGTGAACCTGGATGATTTGTATGTAAATGGTCCTGGTCTCCTTGTCTGCCTTGACTGACAGCTTCTCCGAGAAGGTGCTGTCCTTGACTGTCTGCAAAGCATTTTGAGGGTGCTGCTGTTGGTAAATATATTTGTAATAATAATAATAATGGAACTATGAAAATGCAGATTTTCTGTCTGTCAGGCTGGGCTCATCTGGGATCTGCTGCAGGCTTCCAGCTCAGATGGAGAGGGAGGTTTTGCAGGAAATACTGTCCAACCTCTTAATCCCAGCGGTGTGGTGCGAAAGGTGCCACCAGCAGAGAGCAGCGACTAGACTAAGCCCAGTCTCCATGCATTGTTAGGTTTTTGTTCCGCGCCCCTCTCCAAAAAGCTGGAAGCTGGTGGTTTGACTTATTTCTCTAGTTCATTCTATACCCAAATTGAGGTCCCGAGGGACGGTGATTCTTTATGTGCAACACAGCTCTACAGTTACAGGAGAGGAACAATCAAAACCCTCGGGGAAATCATTTAATATTTTCAGCCTTCTCACATGGGTTCTTGACACTCGGGTCGGCGGAGGGGAAACGCTGATTTATGCCGTCAGTCATTAGACGATGCAGAGGTGAGGTCAGGCGCGGGCATTCTTCATCTCTTCTCCGGGGCGCGAAGATCCCTCGGGCAAGGTGGAATCAAAGCATTTCAAATGGTAGAGGTCAGGAGAGTGACACCGTAAGAGGTAAAAAAGCACAGTCGCCCGCCTCCTCCTGTATGGTTGACACCTATATATCTTCATACTGCCATTGTTTCCGCTTGAAAAATTGCAGCCGTTTGTTTCACTTTTTCCTACCCTCCTCTGTCCTTAAATCCTCTTGATTTTCCACCCTGATCTATAGGAATCGTTTGGGTCAAGGCTGACGATGATGTGCCACAGAATTTTTATAGACATGATGGGCTAAGCCAGGAGATGGGCTTCAAACAACAGGTGTCTGGTCTTTTGGGAGCTGGCAGAGACCCGGCCCATTAAAATCACGTCTGCGGCGTTGGTTTCGTGGTCGCCGAGTGTTCCGGGATACAGGGCCGGCCCGCGGGAGGACAGAACACACGGGGAGGTAGAGGGCGATCCAGAAACGGGTGACGTGTCAGTTCCCAAAACCCAAGTACAGCTCTGCATGACCTTGACTACAGCATGGCTATCAAGAGACTTGCTTCTGGTCTACTCGCAGCTCCACTGCTCGACATTCCTCCGCTTTCTTCCCATCTCCAGATTTTCTGTCCTGTCCATTCAGAACACACCCTGGGGAAGGTGGGCAAGGAGGGATCATTTGGGCTTGTACAACACAAGGCTAGATGGTGACGGTATCCTGTTACCATTCCGCGCCCATGTGGCTATGCCCGTGGGGACGCACCGCCACAGTAGATTCTCATCCAGTGAGACCCGCTTATCGGGCAAATGGTTTAGAAGACGTTCTAGAGATGGCCCCAAGCTGTGAAGCTGAGACTTGGATCAAACTCCTCCAAAAGCCTGGGGCTGTTTGGAGCCACCAAAACTGCATATTTCCAGGGTGAAACTCAAGAGGGCAGAGCATCTCCATGGAGGAACCGTAGCAGTTGGATTTGCTCCTAGTAGGGATCAAGATGAGGCCGAAACCAGCTGCTTTCTGAATACATTGTAAGAACCATCTGTATACCGGGTCCTGTTAGATCCACGAGTGAGTATTTAATAAAGGCAGAGAGCAACAAAGCAATATTTCTCCAGACAGGAGGATCCAGTATTACTCAGCCACTCTCTGCATCAGTAACCGTTAGTGCGCTAATTCCAGAAGTGGAGGATTCGCGCTTTGGTCGCTTAGTAGCCAAATTGATTACTCCTCCTTTGTGGAGAGGGTATTGAGAGTGGGTCTGTATCTGGGCTCCTCCGCCGATCTGGTCCGGATCGGCGCCAAGGGAAAGGAGAGGAGAAATGGTTCTAAAGAGCCCCAAAGCAGACATGGGGCAGAGGGTATGAGAGGCAATTGTCAGGGATCAGCCTTTTGGTCTGTGTTTGTACAGCCCCTAGCACTGTGGGAGTCCTGGTCCATGAGTGAAGGCTGTGGTGTGCTACCACAGTACACATAATTGCTAATGTCTGTGGGGTGTGCAGGCGTTCCCTATGTGTTTTGGGGGGTCCGATCCTGGGGCAGCTCTGCAGACCAGACGCTGGTAGAACTTAGCCCAGTTTAGTCTTAATTGTGAGCAATCCTCCAATAGCCGGCCCTGGCGTATGTATGATGATGACAGAACAAGGAGTAATGGTCTCAAGTTGCAGTGGGGGAGGTTTAGGTTGGATATTAGGAAAAACTTTTTCTCTAGGAGGGTGGTAAAGCACTGGAATGGGTGACTTGGGGAGGCGGTGGAATCTCCTTCCTTAGCGGTTTTTAAGGTCAGGCTTGACAGAGCCCTGGCTGGGATGACTTAGTTGGGGCTGGTCCTGCTTTGAGCAGGGGGTTGGACTAGATACCTCCTGAGGTCCCTTCCAACCATGACATTCTATGATTCTATGAGGAGCCAGATTCTAAACTCCCATGGAAGCCAATGGGCGTTTTTAACTGAGGAGAGACGTCGGTTTTTG
This sequence comes from Dermatemys mawii, assembly GCA_007922305.1. Taxonomy (NCBI): domain Eukaryota; kingdom Metazoa; phylum Chordata; order Testudines; family Dermatemydidae; genus Dermatemys; species Dermatemys mawii. Next base: position 4,553,217 of record ML677404.1, on the reverse strand, counting down.
GTCACTAATTAATAACGTTATATTATTCCATGTTTTTCCTAGGAGAGAGGGTACTATACAGGGAACTGTGAGCTCCTCTCTGCTCCTTTTGAAATGAGGTGAGAGAAAAATTCAGTAAGGCCTCAGGTTTCAGGCTCAGGTTTCCAAGGTGGTGGTGGAACCTCAGTGAGAAGCAAATATTTGACCAAGTGCACCCTGAAGTGAGCTGGTATCCAGTGTAACTGCACAGCTGGCCCATATGTTGTTACTTATACATCAGCCTTTTTGAGTAATGACGTAGGGGGCCCGGGCGAGGGTTGGCTTTTGTCAAGCATATATTTCAGTGGCGTTTAAATAAACCCATCGAGCTGCACGTCTTGTGAACTTTTTTCTTCCATCCATCTGCACCGAGCCGCCCACGAAACGAAATGGATGAGGCTTTCACGCCTTCTTCAGTCCCCGGAAAATGAGCCAGTCCAGTTAACAATAAATGGTGGCCCAACTGGCACACACATGACTGGTCTAGTGAAGAAGAAAAGAAAGTTGAGCCTAATGAAGTCCCTGCATCCGTGTCCCTGTGCGTGGACAGGAAAGGACGGGTGGTTTATAACTGTTTATTGGAGTTAATGGTAATAAATTCCTCACTTGTGAGGCATTAACTTTAATGTTTTCATTCTGTGATGATTTAGGTTTTCCCTTTTCACGTTGTAAATCATGCTGTCCCGGTAGCACAGCAGGTCGCGTGGCTGACCTAATGTTATGTTTGGGGGACAGAAGTAACAGGGGAGTGAGATATCTCCCTCTATATGGGTATATGAAAAGAAGACTTGTTTAAAAAAGTATCCTCATAAACTCCTCGGACGGACGGACAGACGAACAAGCGCACCAGAGCTGAAATGTGCAAGTCTCAGTTGCAAAGCCAGAGCAAAGGGCTAGTTTCCATAGCAACTTCCAAAAGGTACTTGGTGCTGAAGGGTTGTTGGGTTGTTGTTTTTTTCCACCCGCCCTCTTTGCTGAGTGTGAGCCCTCAGCTAATGAGCTGTGCAAATAGATAGTGAGATCTAGTGTTTTTTATTTTGCAATTATAGACTTAGTGGTTTGGATGGAAACTTTTGGGCCAAAGGCGCTGCCTCCTTTCTGGATTCCATTTTTGCTTTTTGCAAAGTTGGTTTAACTTCAGACTTGCTGTGAAATTTTCCAGGCAGAATAAAAGACATTGAGAGTCTCCCTGCATGCCCCAGGCCATGCCTATACTAGTCCAATATGAAGTCATGGAAGTCTTGTTTCGTTGTCAGTCATAGATACCTCACGGACACCTTAGGAAACCCTACACTAACTAGCTAGCTCTCTAGACAGAGATCTGTCTCTATCTGTCTGTCTTTCCGATCTACTGATAACTATGTGGCATCTCCAAGAATTTCACAGTACAAGATCGTTCCATTAGGACAATCTTCCGTTCTTGGGTGGCTTTGTAACTTCCTAGGATGACTTTAAGGGAACTAGCATTTAGTCCTTTATGTCAAGAGCTGCGATAGGAACACAGAAATTGCCACAAGCCACTTAGCCTTGGATCCAGCATTGACGGGTCGCAGATGCTTTAAAAGCAGACATAGAAAACTCGCCCTGTGGCCAGTTCTACGCTCACATCCCCCTGAGGACCTTCTTGTCTCTGACTTTGAATGCAAACTCTAGCTGGATTGTTTGTATTCAGACAAAACAGCATTGCAAATTGGGATACCATGCGTTATTGAGGAGAACAGGACCAAGGTCTGTTCCCTCAGAAATTTCACTTGATAACTCCCTCCATGTGATTTGCGGCTTTTGAATGTAAACTGCCCCTTGGTTATTAGCTACCTTTGAATCCAGGGAGCTATCCTAAGGTAGATGCCTATCCTTCGAACTTGACTTACTAGCCTCTTATGAAAAGTCTTGCTGAAGCCCCAGTAAATCACCTCCACTGCCTTCGCTTCATCTACTTTCTTATTAACTTCCTCAAAAGGGGGGGAAAAAAGCAATACAATTAGTCTGGCGCAAGATCTATTTCAGACGATGCACGCTGACAATTGTTTAGTTTCCCATTTTCTGTGAAACAATTGCTCATTTCGTTCCCTTTTTTTAAAAAACAAACGATTCAAAGTTTTCAAGGCTCTGAAAAGTTAGACTAAGTTCCGGAGCTGGGAGACAGAGTGAGGCATGGCTGCAAGAAAACGAGGGGCAAGGAGGAAGAGAGAGAGTAAAGACAACAATGGGATGAGGAGCAGCAAGATGAGAGAAGAAAGAGAGAGCGGGGGACATGAGGCAGATATTTTAATTAAGCAAAGGAATGGTGGAGGGCAAGGAAAAGGTGCAGGAGATGAGCTTGGGGGTGCAGAGAACACAGGCCCACCCGCTGCCATTTGCAGCGAGCAAGCGTGCAGGAAATGTGCAGGTGATTTTTGAGTGCCGCTCGTTAAACCACGTTTTTTTACTAGTGTAACTCTGTTGACGTCAGTTGAACACCACCAGGTCCAGGGTGGTCTGCTTAACTCCGGCTCTCCAGCTTCTTCAGCTTGTGAATGGCTTTGTGAGAAAGACGGCCTCTCGTGGGCCTCCTCGTCCACCATCATCCTGTTTTCTCCCCCACACACGCGCGCGCATCACTGCTGTTTGTCTCGCCAGGTGCTCCATTCTGCAGGCCACCAAGGAGGGCTTTATGGACCACAACCCTCCATAGGCCTGTGTCTTAGCAACATGGGGCCTCCTAGAGAACCCCCTGGAGTTTGAGAGAGATGGAGGTTCAGCAGCTTAAATAAAGGGAGACTCACCGTCTTATATGGCAGCCCCTAAGATGCTCAACAGCAAAACTCCCTCTTCGAACATGCAGGTAACACGGCGGGGTGAGGGCCGCCATTTGCTCCAGGCCTCTTTGGCTGTAGCTACCGCGACACTGCGTGCGGCTGCTCGGGGTCACTCAGTCCACACTGACACCAACGTGACGAGAGCTGAGAAGCACCCTCTGGGACGTGGTCACTAGATTCTGGCAGCCTGTATTTCTGGGCTCTTTTCTGAGAGGTAGCGTGGTCCAATGGGCAGAGCCCTGGACTGGCCATCAGAAGTCCAAGGTTCTATTCCTGGTTCTACCCCTGATCTTCGGAGGCTTTGTCTATCCTAAGACTTCTCTCTGTCAGGGGTGTGAAGAAAACACACCACTGACTGAAAAGACGTTTCACCAACAAAAGTGCTGGTGCCGACCGCTTGTGTAAAAGGTGAAATGAAAAGGAAAAAGCCCTGTGATTTTCTTGTCCAGTTAATTTAGCCATCCGCTGCCGGCTTGCTCTGTAGAGACCCCCCTCCGCACTGATGCCCTGTTGCAATCCAAGCCAGGTGGCCTCTTGTGCTCTTAGCCCTGTGGCCTGGTGTTGCCAGCCGATTGTCCCTGATTCTCACTGATTGTCAGCTCCTTGGGGCAGGGACCATGTTCTTGGTGTGTGTTTGTACAGCACCTAGCACAGTGGGGGCCTGGTTCATGCCTGGGAGAATAAGCCCGGTGAAACAGGCCAGAATGCCAGAGGCTCTGCTTCCTCGGGTACACAATGCCTGCTGGGGAGGGCTCTCCCGGGGCAGCCTGAGTCCGTGGCTGGCTTGGAGAGTCTGCCGAGAGTCGGGATCTTGCTCAGCGCTTGTGTGGCAACCTTGGGCACGGGCGCTCGGGGCAAATCTGGAGGGAGAAGACGCTTTGCCTGCCAGCTTTGGTCTTCTCTGCATCTCCCCCGGTAGGGCAGGGGGGCGGAACTACTACGTCCTCTGCAGTAGCAGGCTGCACCCCAGATTTCATCTTCATGGCTCCGAGCGTGTTACGAGGGTTGGCTCTGGGTCATGTAGCATTTACAAAGGAGGGTAAGTATCATGATTCCTATTTTACCATTGGGGAAACTGAGTCACAGAACGGCATTGCCCAAAGAGAGGCGTCATTATTAGTTGTCTTGCAGCCGTGTCTAGGAGTCCCAGGCATGAACCAGGCCCCCACTGCGCTAGGCGCTATACAAACACATACCAAGAACATGGTCCCCGTCCCGAGGAGCTTACAATCAGAGACAACAGGTGGATGCAGCGAGATGGGCGGAGCGCGACACAATGCGGACACAGGGAGTCCAGTGACGGAGCCGGGTTACGCACGGATGATCCTGGCTCCCGGCCCTGTGCTCTGTCTCCTAGGTCATGCTACCTTGTTTCTCCCCCCTTCTTGGGGGTGTTTGAACGGACCCTGTATAGCTCCCCCGAATCCTCCTTGACAACAAGCAAAAGACAGTGCAGGTTCTGCTTGCTCTCGAAGGATGAGCAGACGGGGCAGGAGTGGATGGGAAAGATCTGTAGCTTGCAGATGGCCCCTGAAGCATTCAGGCAACCCTTCTCTGCAGCCTTATTTCTTGGAGGGGGAGGCTGAGGGAAGCCCCATGCTGATAATGTACTGAAAGTAAATGAAATTAAATAAGCAAACCAGCGCGCACTGCTCCTGCCTTTCCCCCTGGGTAATTCAATTCAAACACTCGCGCTGATGGGCTCTCACAGAGGCGGCCCGCGTCACCCCGCTGGGGCCTGGAATCTTAACGTCTAAATAAAAGTTTCACTCGAGCATTTTTTATGCGCCTGCCAGCGGGATCAGTGCGCCGGCATCGGGCACGCTAATGTAATATTCATACTTGTGGGTTCCCCCTGTGTACCAAGCAGTGTCGGCCCATTTTCATAATTATAAATGTCCCATAAAATGACATTTAGATTTGCATTCGCGAAAGGGGCCTGGATTCCGATGGGGAAAAAAACACGCTTACCGTGCCTTTTTTTTCCCCCCAGCAAGTCGGAAGTTCAGCATCTCCAAACGAACCCCCTGCGAGGTGTCGGTAACAAAGGTGCGGCTCCCTGGTGGGTGGGTGGGGAGCAGAGATGCCAGGTGGATGACCCCTGCACTGGGGTTCTGAGCAGCTAGTCTCTTGGAAAGTCGTGGATTCGGATCCAAACTGTTCAGCCGGCCCCAGATCAATAATGGGCTTCCGGCAGCAAAACCCACATGTCCCGCTTTAGGAATGTAGTGGGTCAGACCAGTGCAGAGTCCTGTGACTGGCAGTGCCTGATACCATCTGCTTCAGAGGAAGGGGCCAAATTTCCACCAAATAGCTGTTGGTCCGGTTATGCCCTGAAGCTTGAGGCCTTAGATCCCTTCCAAACGGATGTCCCCTCTTGGTTTTGAATGCTGCTGGACTCTAGGCCTCAGCAATATCTTGCGGCAGTGAGTTCCATGGGTTAAATGCGGACAAAGCATTTGGTTTTAATTTGCCACCTTTCTGTTTCATGGGGAAAGGTCAGGTCTCCTGAATAGGGGTGAAATTCACCCCTGGCCCGAGGGCCGATGTGAGGCCAATACACAACTCAAGCCTTCAAACTAGAATTTAAGCGCTGGGCCTCTCTCCAGAGGTCAGCTTCACCCTAGGACCCAGATCCTCATCTGGCATAAACTGACCTCAGCAGCACAATAAGGATTTTATCCCAGCTACGGATCTGCCCCTGGGGCTGGCTCCAGTTCCCATGTAATAACGAACCCAGAGGGGGTTGCCCGCCGAGGGGGGATGTTTGTACAAATCAGACTTTGTGCCTTTGGTGCCGCGCTCCTGTCTGGCGTTGCAAACGAGAAAACACCAAAATGAAGAGAGTCTGCAAAGGAGGGAGCTGACACCAGGGGTGGATTGGGCCGGGCGAGAGACACGCTAAGAAAACAGGAGCGACCCTTCTGGTCTGGGATTCTGGGAAGTTACTCATACTTAAAAGGCTGCCAACGCTCAGGCACTGGGGAGATGATTAGTGGCGTTGACTGAGTCATTTTTTATTGCGTTTCAGTACAAATTATTAAGACATAAGGCGGCGGGGCCGGGGGAGGGGGGCGCTCTCAGTGGCAGGCCCTGGGCTGTGGAATTCCAGGCTGGATTTTGGGGATGAGGCGCAGTCTGGTCAGTTTCACAGGCCGGTGCAAGGCCCGGCCTTCCCGCCGTTCAGTCTTGCAACCCGCGAGGGGTTTGGCCTGGATGCCGGAGTCCCTGGGCGAGGGTCTCCGGCCCCAGATATGTAGCAGGTCCATCGAGAGGATCGTCATTGTCCCTTCTGGCCTCGAAGTCTGGGAATAACAAGCCTGATCCTGCCCGGTGGCAAAAGCCTCGTACAATTTGCTGACACCCTCCTGGAGCTCTCACCCGACATGAACGAATCTGCCCCCAAAACCAGCCTTCGCCTTTTGGGGTGAAGGGAAAGGATCCTGAGCTGCTGGGGGTGGGGGGGTTGTGGGGGGGCACTGAGCCCCACAGCTGTGAGCAGTGGCTCTGCTGGAGGGTACCCCTGGGAGGCTGTGGAGATCATGAGCTCGCAGTCAATCCACTCCAGCCACTGGACATCTCGAAAACCCCAATAAAGTTTGGTCTAACAAGGTTCATTGTGAGCCCAGTTCTCTTAGCACAGCCTCCTACAGATAAAAACTGGTGTCCGTTTTCATTGTTTGGAACGGATCTGTTGGCCCTTCTGGCGGGCTTGGGTATCCCATTTGGGTGTGACGCGTACGGAAGGGTTCGGGTGTGAGTACAGGTTGTGGATGTGTGTGTGAGAGCACTGGTTGCGTACGTGTTTGGCTCGGCATTGTGGGTCTATGGTTATGCCTGGTCGAGGCAGCCCACAGGTAGGAAATCTTTTGTGTATTTCACCAAGACTTGGCTTTGATCTCTTTAGGATCAGAGGACGGCATACAGAAACCTGATCAGGGGCTGGAGACCGTTTTGAAGCAAGGATACTTGGAGAAGCGGTCCAGAGGTAACAGTCGAATAAACCGGTTTAAAGTGACCCACCAAGCAGGGTGGGTGGGCTGGTGGCTTTTTATTTACGCTGCTTGATGATGATGAGATATAAATAAGTCTGAGCATGGGTGAGGGTTGTGGTTGGGGGGAGAGTGAAAAAGGTTTATTTGCTGCTTGTCTTTTACTTTGCAAATTCAAATCTTGTCTCTGGGGATGACTGAATCGGTTCATGACAGCAGCGATCCTAAAATGATACCTGATAAACCGAAAGGGAAAGGCTTTTTAGTCAGGTGATTTAAAATACCTTGGGTGAGATGTTGAAAAGTACCTGAGTGATTTAGGAACTCACATTCTATTGAAAGCCAGTGGACTTATGCGCCTAAATCACTTGGGAATTTCCAAAAAGCCCAGACGTTACTCCCTGTTCATACTGACTGTACTTAACTAACGTGCATGGGAGGGAAGCTCTCTTCGTTAGAGATTCAACACCACTTAAGAGCCAGGAGACGTCTCCGCCGTAGTATGAGTCATCCAAGGAGCTCTCCAACAAAAATGGGGTGGGTGAGATTTGAACTCTTAATTATTCTGAAGGTGAAGAACAAGCAGGACAAAAAAATATTTTCTGCCGGGTGGGGTGTTGGCATCTCTCCGGTTTTCTTTATGCACCGTAAGTAACAAAGAGTGAGACTTTTGCCGGTCAAAAGGGCAAAGGCCAGAAATGGCCTTGTCCTCATTAGGAAGGAAAGGTGGGTTCTTCACTCAGGTTAGCTCCCCGAGGGTGAAATCTTAGGGAAGATCAGGCATTTGGAGCTTTCACACACATCAGCAGGGCGAGGAAAAGATGGTGCAGGAGGCTAAGGTTTGCTTTGACTTGCTAATGCCTGTGAAAGCTACAAACTGCCTGTCTTCACTAGGCTTTTACCTCGTGTTCGTTACCATGTGTCAGCTAAACCGGGATAAGAACACACCTTTTCTCCTAGTGAAGACATGCCTGCAGGAGTCAAAGGGGTTCCTAGTGAAGACATGCCCGCATCGGGCAGAGTCATGGGACATCAGCTCCGTGTCTAAGGCTCAGTTCTGGGAGTTGACTCTAGATTCCAGCCCCCTGATGCTATGAGGGACCCTGTGGGATTGTGCAGGGATGGAGGACTTTATACCGACTACAAATACACCAGAGAGACCAGGAGACCTTCTCCGCAGTGCCCTTAACCCCTGCTTTGTTTCCTGTTTCCCTGCAGACCATGGTTTCTTTGGCTCAGAGTGGCAGAAGCGATGGTGCGTTCTCACCAAAAGGACCTTTCTGTACTATGCAAATGAAAAAAGTAAGTGGCAAAGCACCTGCCTTCTGTTCTCCAAGTCGCATCCGGTGGCTGGGAGCTCAAGTGGGCCGGGACGAGATGGGCAGGGCCCTTGTTTAACACTAATAGATAGTTGCAGAACATTCTCTCTTGAAGTCCCTGGGGCTTGGCCCCAGCGAATTAGATTCATTCCTTAGCTTGCGAAATTGAATCCCGTCATTTTCTGTTATTTATATTTATGGTATTGCCTAGAGGTTCTGTTGCACTAAATGCTGGCTGTCTTATGCCTTGCAGGAAGGTTGATATCCCTTGTTTTTCATCCCCTCTTATGTAGCTGTGAAAGTTCTCATTAGCCATATGAATCACTAATCTTTGGAGGAAGGTTTAACCCTGCTAAGCTGTTCACCTCCATGATGTCTTGTGGCAGAGAGTTCCACAGGTTAATGATTATGCCTATGCTCCGATTTCCTCCTCTTCATTTTGCTCCAAAACCAAAATGTTGGCTGCCGTTTTCAAAGGTGCCTAAGGGATTTGGATGCTCAGGTCTTCCTGAGTTCATATCTCAGTCTTGGTTTTGTTAAGAATCCATTGCTGCCTGCTGGCTGTTGGTTTCCCACCTGAGGTTCCGACATCTCCTTTCACACGGCTGGTAGATCATTATGAAGTGCCACAGGGTGATTGATGCCTGATGAGGCATCAGCGGCAGGCATGTTTAGAAAGATCTTGCCCTTGTTGTATTTCAATATACTTATTGGTAAAGAGCAAGAGTAGAGAAACACAGGAGTGAACTGTGTAAATAAAATGCTGAACCAAGTTTTCCATTAGGCATCAGCTGGGTTTTAACTCCCCAAGTGACTGTATATAATCCATGTGTCAGTGTATATAAATATTTTGCTGTTCTGCTCCATCAGGTACATATAAACACACAGCTAATACCTCCAACAGCGTTTGGCACGGCTAGATAGATGGGCTTCGTTATACGGTTCCGCCAATCCAGAAACACCGCACGCCGGCCGCTTTAACGCACGCGCAAACACGCGCCTCGACTCCTTCGTTTCATGACGACTGTTCCGCTGTTAGGACAAAATGACAACCGGCTGACTCTCTCGGACGGGGAGGATTTTGTCCTCTAGCCCCCTTCTTCTGAAGGTCTCAGGGCACATTAGCAAGGTTAAACTTTGCAACCCCATTCACCCAAGAAGGCAGGTCTGTTTTTAAAGTGACGTTTTGAAAAGCACAAGAGCAAACTATCCCAATGCCTAGGAAAGATGAAAAGTAGGGTAAGAGACACTGAGGCACTGATAAGGCCTCAACTGGAGAATTGTGTCCAGTTCCGGGTACCACGCTTGGGGAAAGATTAGAGCAAACCGGAGAAAGTCCAGAGGAGAGCAGCAAAAATGATTAAAGGGCTAGAAATCATGAGCTACACGGGAAGATTGGAAAAAGTGGGTTTGTTTAGTCTGGAGAAGAGAAGACTGAGGGAGGACATAAGAGTCTTCTAGTACCTCAAAGGTTGTTATAAAGAGCAGGGTGATAAATTGTTCTCAACCACCGAGGACAGGACAAGGAGTAATGGGCTTGAATTGCAGCAAGGAAGATTTAGATTAGACATTAAGGAAAACTCCCTAACAGTAAGGGTAGTTAAGGCCTGGAATAAATTACCTAGGGAGATTGTAGAATCGCCGTCATTGAAGGTTTTTAGGGACAGGTTAGACAAACACCTGTCAGGAATGGTCTAGATAATATCCTATCTCAGTGCAGGGGACTGAATTAGATGACCTATTGAGGTCCCTTCCAGTCCTACCTTGCTATGATTCTATGTATCACCAGCCTCATTTTACAAATGGAGAAACTAAGGCACGGGCAGATGGCATGACTTGCCCAAGACCTCCCTGCAAATCGGTAGCAGAGCCAGGAATAAAACTCCCAGGCTTCTCCTGCATTCACTTGAGGAGCTCTCTCCCTTGACTCAGAGCCATTTGCCAGTTACAATAAGGACATGATGGGTTGGATCCGTAGCTGGTGTATATTTGGCGAAGTTCTGTTGACATCAGCGGGGCTATGTCGAGGCTGATCCACTATGTTAGTGTCTGCATGTCTGCAAGTTTCCAGAAGCAAATTGTCAAAGGCCTCACTAAATAGTTTCTTCTTTCTCTTCATATGCACCAAGCCATTAATCTTCACCCTGCAGCAGAATAGTCGTTCGTATCTTATTTCCCCAAGTACACACAGGTCTCTGCCTCCTTATGGGCAGCTCATCTTGTGTGTCCATGTGACCCTAACAACTTTTCCTTTGCTGTTACGCTCTCACAAGGGTTATTAGAAGGACCTCCACTTTGCTGGTCCTAACAGGGAAAATGCTACAGCCCTCCGTTCTCCTGGGGATACAGATGCTCACACCAGGGGGCTTAGGTGTTTTCTGCCCTTTTCTCATTGAACTTGCTGAGACCCCCTTGGGCAGGTCACGGCTCTGGGCCTCAGTTTCCCCCATCTGTAAAATGAGCGAAACACCCCTTCTGTGAAGCACCGTGAGCTCCTTCAAGGAGAAGTACTGCTGCCATACAAAAGCCAATGTCACTGTTTATCATTGTAGGCAAGCAACCGAAAGGTACTTTTCCCATCGAGAACTACAGTGCCCAGCTGGCTTTCCACCTGCGCAAAGACTCCCGAAGAGAATCCTGTTTCAAACTCATGAGCCCTGGCAAACGCAGCTACGAGGTAGGATCCAGAGAAGAAACAACGGCGTACACCTGGCATGTTGCTGTTTGTTTGCATGGCCTGGTGTGTCTGAATCTCTCAGTGGCATGAGACCTTTTTCCATGTCATCGTCCCCCAGACCCAAATCTGTGGCCAGAGAAACAAGGCCCGGAAGGTTTTGGTGCCACTCCTTTGTGAAAGCTCATCTGGACCCAAACTTTTCCAAGTGTCCCGTTGTGACCGGCTGTGCGGTGGTCAGTCAGTCCTGCTTTGACAAGATTGACAAGCGGCAGCCATCCTGACCTCCGTTGCCGATTGGATAATCTGATTCTCCACAGCCTTGTATCTTTTATCTTTTATACCAGTACAAAGCGGGCGTAAAACCCAACCAGAACCGACGCCCTTTGCCCTCACCTGGCCCAGCGGTCAATGAGAATGCGAGGGGTAGAGCAACAGAGAAACTGGGTCTGGCATTGTGGTTCGGACTCAGTAACAACACCACTTGACACGTTTTTATCTGATGATTCCAAATCACTTGAATCAGGCCTGACAACCTTCTCTGCGGTCAGGCAGCAGCCTTGTGCCCATTTTACAGACGGGGAAGCAGAGGCCTAGAGAGGTGACCCAAGGTCACCCAGGGGGTGAGGGGCAGAGCCAGGAACAGAACCCAGGCGTTCTGAATCCTAGCCACCCGCTCAAACCACCAAACTAGCTCCCTGGACCGCAAATAGAATCCCAGAGTCCTGGCTCCCAAGCCCCTGCCCTAGGAGCTTGTCTACATGGCCTCTGCTGAAGACATGAATGACCTAACCAATGAATTCCCTCCCTAGTTTACAGCGTCTAGTCCTGCGGAGGCTAAAAACTGGGTGGATCAGATCCAGTTTCTGTTAAAGGGTGAGTAGCTATGGGGGAGCGCCAGAGCCAATGTCCTTGACTTTACAGTTCATTCAGGCAGCCCCGAGGCCATTATCTGCAGACCGCTTTGCCCTTCTCTAGCTGACTCCATCCCTGGATCTCCAAGACCTCCCCAAATATCGATGACTTAGACCTCGCCACCCGCAAGGTGCGTATCTCTAGTATTATTATCCCCATTATCTAGATGGAAAAATCGAGAGAGGTCAGAGGGCAAGTCGGTGTCAGAGCTGGGAAAAGAACCCAGGAATCCTGATTCCCAGACTCCAGCTGTAAAACCAGACAATATTCCCCCTCAGATCCCACAATCTCCTCTCTTGGTCCCACACTTTTACCACTAGCAAAGCCTTCCTCCCTGCTTCTCCTCTTCTCCGTAATAAACGAAGGTGCCCAAATGAATAGAAAAGCAGGAAATGGGTGGCCAAGGCAAAGCCATTAGCGCAGGGCAAAGAACCTGGGGGGTTAAAACCTAATTCGGGGGTTGCTGAATGCCTGTTCCGATGGCACCCTCTGGTGGCCAGTCCGCGGGGTTGGCGCTGACCGGGGTCGGGGGGGGGGTGTAGGAGTGATAATCAAATAGGGGAGAGAGAGACGCAGCCATCCCTGACGTCCTTTGTCGCTTTTGCAGATCCAGGCTAACACGGCTATCCCTCTGATCCTAGTCAGCCCTGGGCAGAGCGGGCTATTGATATATCCGCAATTAGCTAGCCCAGCCGAACGCCCGAGGGGGGAGACCGAAGTAGGGAGGGAAGGGCCCAGTCATCCAGCATCGCTTACTGGACTGTGAGCTTTTGTTGGGGGAGAGAACGAGGTGGCGGTTGTTTGGAGGACAAGGGCTGCCAATTTCACTCGATATCTCTGCTAGCGAGAGAACCAACCACTGTGGGGTTTTGGGGGGTGGGGGTTTGCAAGAAGCTTGAGTAGAACTTGAAAAACAAGACTGAGCCTGTTCTGGGGTCATGCATGTGACGTGCACGTCAGGGCCAGATTCTGAGCTCAGTGGGACTAGTGGAAATCCGGAGTGGCTTCTCTGGCTTCACGGAAGTGACTCCAGATTTACCCCAGCCTAGCTGAGACCAGGAGCTAGCCTGAAAGACGCAACCTTCCTGAAGAGGGAAGGAAGCTTCAATGCACCATGTGCTACAACACTGTCCAGTCTGCCCATTAAAACTTCGGCCCTGCTGGCAAATCAGTTCCGTTACATCGTCCGCGACAAGTCCACTGACCGCGGTTCCTTTCCTCAGTGCTCCGCTGAGGTCAGCCTGCCCTAGGGTGACCAGATGTCCCGATTTTATAGGGACCGTCCCAATTTTGGGGTCTTTTTCTTATATAGGCTCCTATTACCCTCCACCCCATCCCGATTTTTCACATTGGCTGTCTGGCCACCCTAGTCTGCCCTGCAGAGTGTCTTCCTGCATGGGAGGGGGACTCACTAAGAAACCCTCCATCCTCTTTTCCTGCTTGAAGACTTCCTGGAGACTTCCTCCCCTTCCCCAGAGTTTCTCATCCCTCTTTCCGATCCTCATCCCGTGTTCTCCTAGTCCATGTGTTAGGCCGGACACCCATGGACCATAAAAGGTGGCACCACCCCATGCCACCCTGGTTGTGTGTTTATTGCAGAACAGGATTGATGAGGAGGGATGCGGGATGGTAGCCTGACTTTTCAGGTAGATTTCAGCCCGGGACGGAAGCACCAGCGTTTAACGCACGGTGGTTTTTGTTTTCCTTTGATTCATTCCTTTCTTTTCGTCGTCCCTCCTGCCAGACATGAGCTCCCTCACCATTCCGTACGATGAGGAGGAGGAGGAGGAGGAGGAGGAAGAGGAAGAAGCTTACGACGACATCGACGGCTTTGGCTCTCCAAAAGTGCAATCCCGCGATACCTTCAACGTGGGGGAGGAGGAGGCGACAGCGGCCAGCGGGGAGGAGGAAGAGGACATCTACGAGGTTCTACCAGGTGAGCAGCCAAGCGATCGGGTGAAGAAACACCCTGGCCACTGGAAATAGGCTGCAGACGCAGCAGAGGAGGATTTATGTCCCCTTAACAAACCACTTTCTTTGGACTGAAAAGGCTTGGTTCTGGGAACGTATAATAATTCTACTGAACATATAATGTGTTCTCTCCTATGTGGCTTTTCCCAACTGTGCTCAGCTTGGTCCACCCCGGACCATGAGACTTACCCCGTTTCTGTCCCAGGGCAGCGGCTTCTCGGTGACTTGGAGTCCCTTAAATCAAGGTGAGGTGTGTGCCTGAATCATGTGCTCTCATTTCACCGACACCCGGCTGGGCTCAGAGCAGGCGTCTCTGGCCTGCGTTCTGTGGGACGATCGCAATGGTCCCTCCTGGCGGGCTTAGGATCTGTAACACTGAAGCAGCTTCTGGGCTTGCAAGGGGCAATGGAGAGTGAAATTATAGCGCACCGTGCCGAAGGTGCAACACGCATGGGAGTGAACCAAGCTGTAGCGGCCGGTTGAGGGACTCCGGAGCAGCCCTGCCCCAGAGCCTGCTGGGAAGCGTGGCAAGGCTGGGGTAGTGGCGGTGCACACCGTTCTTCCTTGGAGTTGATTTGGCTGCGTCAGTGTGTCCATTCAGCTGCTGTTCGTCCCCCTGGCCGCGGCGGTGACGGACCCTGCGTCCTTCACGTAGCCCCGTTGACGATTGTTCCTGCTCAGGGAACCGGACAGACGTTAACAGGGATCTCGGGGCGAGAGGCTCCTTTACCGCCGCTGCTGATTGATCCCCCGCCCGGCTTTGCTCCAACTTCCTCTCCTCTTGTTCCGATGTCGAGGCCGCCTAGAGAAAGTTGGAAAATATTCTAGTCGGAAACAATTCTGCCATTGTCTCTCTCTTATCTCCCCCTCTCTCCATCTGCCCCTTGGCTAGGAGCATTTGCCTGGGAATTAGATCCTTCATTTCCTTTTATTTATTTGTGGAGCTTTGTAGTGATTTCAAAACTAAATGAAACGCTCCAGGAAGGTTCTACTAGGCAGCAAGAAAGGGCCCAAGCTCTCGGGCGTAAGGGTCTGTGCTCAACCGTTTGGGAGCAAGGTAGAGGTAGCAGCAGGTGTCAGGGCACTGGATAGATTCTGTTCCCCTCTGTGCCACTGACTTGCTCCGTAACCTTGGTTGAGCTGCTTTGCTTCCCTCTGCCTCTGTGTTTCACGCCGGCCTGTTGTTTGCTTATCCTGGAAGCTCTCTGGGGCAGAGGCTGTCTCAGGCTATGTATATGTGCAGCACCGAGCGCCGCAGAGCCCCGAACGCGGTTGGAGCCTCTAAGAGGTGGTGTAACCAGAGGCAACACATGGGGGTGGCATGTGAGGTGACCCCCTCCCCCAGCCAATTTTCTGCTTGGCTTGTACTGAGCATGCTCAGTAACAATGCTGAAGCCTGCTGCTCTCCCTCTTCCCCCTAGCTATCAGCAGGCCCAGGTCGTCCCTGGTTGTAATTGTAACAGACATTATAACTACTGGACAGGCTTGGTCCGGGGTATTGCTTCTGGCTGGACTTTTTATGAACGGGGGGGTGAAATCCATCCTTACACGGACGCCTTTGCACCACTTAAGCAACTGCAGAGCATTGTGGGACTGAGCGGCTCACATGGCACAAGCGGAGAATTCCTTGAGAGCCACGGCACTAGGAAATGCCCTCGAGAATCCTGTGACCTTCACCGTGTGCATCGAGACGCTGCTGCCGCAGCATCTAAATCTGCCTGGCGAGCCTCCGGCGGACCCTGCCCGATGGCCTGGCTGATTCGCTTTCCCTGGGGAGTTGATCGCTCTCTCATCTGGGCAGAGAGAGAACCCAGCACAGGGACAGGGGAAGACTCTCACCCCTTCTGTGTTGCTTATAGGATCTCGGATGGATGGGGGAGGGATACACTGAGCTTTGCCTGGTGGGATCCAGTGCTTTTGCCAACCCAACCCTGTTGATGAGCATTTTCCTCCACAGCTCCAAACAGTGTTCGTCATAGGCACTGACTCTGTGGGTGCTCTGAGGCTCCTGAAAAAAACATAGTGGGTGCCCAGCATCCACAGCTCTTCATTGGGCCCACCGTTCGGCTGTTTGGCGGCTGGGGAAGGCGCTTGGGAGGAGGGCGGAGAGCAGCAGGTGGGGATGTTAGAGGAGGGGTTGGAGTGGAGGCGGGAAGAGACAGAGAGGGGACAGGAAGAGGCGGAGCAAGAGTGGGGTGGAGCACCCCTGGGGAAAATAAAAGACAGCACCTATGGCATTAGTGACTGCAGGATGGGAGGGCAATATTGATCTGCTTACAGCACTCACAACCAGTTCCATAGCAATGAACTGTGATGGCAATTCTCTGATGAGAGGTGGGGGGACAAACAGCAGGAGGGGACGAATCTTGGTGCTGGAAGGATCTGATTGTTGTCCGAATGTCCCTAAGTTATAAAAAGAACCAGGGAGGGGAACTATGAGAGCTGCGATTGTCTGGAAACTTTTCAGAACTTTCCCTGAGTTGGTAGCCGTTCTCCCAAGGAGAGCTGTATCCACCGACTTCAAAATGATGGGCCCCGTTCTCCGCTGCCTTGCAGCCGGGTGGTGTCTTTTACAAGGATAAAGGTGAAAGTGTGGGGGAACGCGGGGGCTTTTAAAATGCCGCCATACCGATCTATGTAGCATGAGCGAGGGAAAGCTGTGGACCAAATCCTCCGTTGTCCTGCGCCCATCGTAGTCATTCATACCAGTGCAAAGTGGATGAAAAATGCTGCTAAATTGGAACGGTAAAGGTTTGCACCCACATCGCGCTGGTGCAAATAACCTGCAAGGAAGGAGAGAATCAGGCCCCAGCTTTCCCGTGCTGCTCGTAATGCCTAAGATAATTAAGCCTCTTTTCAGCCTGTCTGTTGCTCCACGGAACAAAGGTTGGGCGGTTGGCTTCCTCAGGCTAGGGCTGGGACAGGGAGGTCTCCAGGTGTTTTACAAGCAGTGAGTTCAGATACGGCTCCACGAGCATCCTGTTTTCTCCTCCCGCTTCCCTGGGCGCGGATGGGAAGCGAGACGCCGTTGTAGGGGCACCGGCCCAGCTAACTGGCTCCCACGATGCAAAGTGTCACGATGGGAAATTCTCTAGTGGTCCCTGCGCCCCAGCAACTCGGGCTGGGCTTTGTGGTAGGTGCTCTCGCTTTCCAGAATGCAGCGGCTGGGAGGAAACACCAGGGTGGATGCCAAGAGGGAACACTGTTGCTGTGCAGGAGAGGACAGGTGACCCAACATGTCCCCTCCCTTTGGGGCTGAGTCTGACCCCCCCCCCGTGACCCGTCTTTGCTAGCCCAATGTGCTGGGCTACCTGTCCTCACCTCCCCTGTGCTCCCCCGGCGTGGGCGTCCCCTCTGCCCACTGCAGCAGAACCTGCTGGTGGCAAACTCGGTTGAAAATTGACGTCCGTTGGCGCCTGCGCAGGAAGAAGAGCGCCGTTATCGCTGGAGTCTCCTGGGGGAGGGCAGGAGAAGGCAAAAGAGGGATTGCGGGGTCTCAGCCCTTCTGACGGGAGCAGCTGCAGGGAGCATAGATGTGGGCGTAGCAGCCTTTGTCCCTTGCAACTTCCAGGGGTGAGTGAAAAGCTCCTGGTGGAGCTTTCACCAGACAGGCCCTGTCTTGTCATACAGACCTGGGATCATACGAGAAGTTTTGTGGTTTAAAGCCACTTCACTACAGCACCTGCTCTGTCTGCCCGTGGGACAGCGGGCTCCACCACCATTCCCCCGGAGAGGGCTCGGGCAATCCAGGCGCCATGGCGCACCTTTCCCTGCCAAAAGTGCCACAGTTGCTCAGCATTCTTTGGCTGGGAGGTGATTTTTGCCTCCCACGCTGGGGGTTGCGGGAGGCAGGTTTTGGGGGACCATAAAGGGAGGAAGCTTTAGAGGAGGAAGGATGGTCCAGTGGTTTGGACAGTAGTTGAAGACCTGGGTCAAAGTCTTTCTGTGTGACCATGGGGAAGCCACTCCGTGCCGCTGTTCTCTACCTATACAACCCTGCCCTGCCCACAGGGGTGTTGTGAGGATAAATACATCAAAGATTGTGAGAGTCTCAGATCCGGCAGTACCGGGAGCCAGGTACATACCCAAGAGAACTAGCCAAGAACCATCTTTCTCCAGCCCTGCCCTCCCCGGGCATCTCCATGTTGTGTGGGTTTTATTATGCAAATGATAATCTCTGCTGAGGTCAGAGCTATTTTCTCTCTGGTCCCAAGTTTTTTTTAAAAAAAAGGTGGGGGGGAGGGAGATAATTTCCTCAGCAAGTCATCGTCGTTAATGAAGTTTTACAAAAACAGATACAACCAAGGAAAAATAAAATTTCACAGGTGATAAATTTTTCCAATTTCCCTGGCAGAATTCGATAGGATTGTTAAATTAAGAGTGAAGGTGTCTGTTAGGAAGCAACGAGCAGTGATGGGTAATTTTATAGAGTGGAAAATTGAATCAAATTGCTACATTAAAACACAGCTCCTCTGAGAATCTGCCCCTCACGCAGGCCGCTCCGGCGTAGCGCCAGGGGCTTGGTAACTATGCCCAGGAAGGGGGCGGGAAAGACGGATTCCCCGGGCTCTTGGAACCCAGGGGTGGTGAAACAGGTTTCCCCTGCAGGGATCAGAGGGGATCGGGTTTGCCATCCTGCTGTGGTGGAACGTGCCACATCAGTGCCTCATTAAAGGTGGCATGTTCGTTCTTTTCGGGCACTTCCATATTGGCGGGGGAAGCAAAGATGGAGGGAAGCAGGATCAGAAAAGCCCTATCAGGGTTTTGCCGGTGGGCGGATCTTTATTTTTCGGCGTTCCCTTATTCCTTATCTCCGTAGTATCAGAGACCAATCCCTGCCCTAGAAGGCAGGGCTTGTTCCACCTTTTCTTTTGGGCCTGTTTACACTATAACCATCTCAGGACACCTGATCACAACAGGGCGAAGGGGTTACAGTGTAAACAGCCAAACTGTATCCACAGAACAGTGTGTGGTACTGAATTGTAACTCTCTTCCAGGGACAGGACGATTAGAGAACTGTGCCCATACTAGAGCCTCTGATGGGGTCCTCAAGGGCGCGTCTACACGGCAAAGGAAAACCCTCGGAGCCCCGGTCAAGTGACAGGCTGTAGAACGAAAAAGCGCAGTGTAGACGTTCGAAGACCAGGGTCTCCTACCTGGCTGCTCTTCTGGGAATCTCCATCCTTTGCCTGGGGCCAACCTTGCTTAGGGGTGGGGGGCTGGGCCAGGTCCTTAATTGCTGCTCCCCACTCCAGCCTCCAGCACTTGGGGTGTTTGCCTGAGCTCTGGGCAGAGGCGGGTGCCCTGCCAGCATGCACCAGCTGGGGGCAGTTTCAGTGGGTCCGGTAGATGGTGCCATCCCTGGGGATATTTGCTCCTGGGCATTAGACAGGAAAGGGTCCCACAGCACCAACCGGGGCACCAGGAAGCAGGGTGAACGGAACCTGTTATGGGGAAGTCACCTGCTCCCCAGGAACCATTTTCCTAAGGAAAATCCAACCAAAGCTTGCGACTTCTCTTCCTTCTTTCCTAAAAGCCTCCGTCCGTCACAGCCCTTCTGGGCCGCTGTGCAGCTGGGACCCAGGTTGGCATTTAATGATGATATTCATGTTCCAGTTCACAGCATCCAACCCACTCGCTCAGCCTGCCGCTCGCGGGCTGGCGTCAGGCACGGTACCTGCCACCCACAGCAAGGGGAAGCCCGCTGGGCGTGGAATTTAGAGCCCTGATCGTGCCAACGTCTTTATCTGCTCTCCTCTCTGCCAGCGCTTTTCACTCGTGTAGCTCTGCCCGGTAATGCGGACACAGCCGGTGCCACAAGTGTAGACGAAGCCCATTTTTCACTGGAAGGGAAGGGACTTGCCCAACTCGGTGACGGGGCCGAGAAGAGAATCCAGCAACTCCAGCTCCTTGCACTAGCCGCTTTTTCAGTGCCAGGAAGAGAACTAGCATCCGGCTTCACTCCCTACCCACTCTTGAGAGGTGGAAATAGAACCCAGGAGTCCTGACACTGCACCCCCCCCCTTCTCTACCCACTAGGCGACACTTCTGCTCAGAGTCGGGCATAGAACCCTGGAGGCCTGGTTCTGGCTCTGACTGCTGGACGACGCAGTCTCCCAGGACTCGACTGCGGAGCAGGGCTGGAGGTTCTGGTTAAAATGTTCTGTGATTCGTCAAATGCAGAATTAGGGTGAGGCGGCAGAGGAAGGAGACTTGCCAGGGAAGGTATCTTCCCTTCCCTGTGCCAGCCACGGTACCTTGTAGCCGAGCGCAGAATCAGCAAAGGGACTCGGGTCAAGTTTTGTCTTCTTCGGGAGCAGTGGGGCCGGGATCCAGCAAGCTGCCCGAGCCCATTAGAGGCGAGAAAGGCGAATCCGCGGCAGCTGTAATGGCAACAGGAACCGGCTCCGCTCTCTGGAGGGGTTTCCCGTAAAGCAGAGCAAAAGCGAGACAGATCGCCCTCCCTGGAAATGTTCGTACCGTACACGCTCCACTGCCCAGCGCTGCAGAGCAGCCGATTATGGCCAGGCAGGGACGGGAAGGAGCCAGGCTGCCTGCTTCACCACAAGGCAGGACGGAAGAGAGACACAGAGGGCCCGACGGGCTTAGCATAATGGATGCAACTCCCCCCCCCCCCCACACACACACACTCCTGCCTACCGAAAGTCACGCAGAAGAAATGCTCTCCTTGGAATGTCATGTGTTTTCCTGCACCAGTGCTGGCTCCTGGCATCCCGAGAAGGGAGGAGAGGCCAGAGGGCTGGGGGGAAGGGGAGGCCCTAGGGACAGCCTGGCTCGGATGAGGGCAAAGACGTCCGCAGGGAGCAAGCAAGGACGCTGTGGAGGCTGCAGGTGGTGGTAGATGGAAGGCCCAGATTGCAGGAGGGTTGCAATTAAGAGTGTGCCGTGGGATGGATGAGTAAACATGGGCGTGCAGGAAGTAGATGGGGGTAAAATCAGGCACGCGCAGATTACAGGGGGATGGGTAGAACCACACGGAGGCAGGGTGTAGGTTGGCAGGTAGCTGGGGTGTGATCAGGGGATGCAGGGTGTGAGTAGATGGGACGTCTCCATGTGCGTGGGCAGAGTACAGACTGACGGGGGGGTTGTGATTTGTCTTATGATAGCGCTTAAAGGCCCCAGTCAAGGATCAGGGCCCCATCGTGCATGGCGCTGTACACACACCTAACGAAAAGAGAGTCTTGCCATCCAAGTCGAGCGCCGCTTGTTCCTGAGGGTTGCATTTGAATTCCTGAAGGCCTTAGCAGCGGGCTCATGGAGACGTCGGTGTTCCTTGGTACTGCTGAGTGCGCGTTCTGTCAATGTGCCCATCGACATACTAGCTAGACACCAGGGCATACAGCAGAAGTTTGTTATCCAGGCTCATTCCTCCAAGTTACATGCTTACCACAAAATGCTCATGGTCCCTTTTTGATACCGTTTCTGGTGTACGACTTACAGACTGTGGATGGCCTCCATTACCTTATTATCTGAGCCCCTCACAATCTCCCCAGGAGATAGAGAAGCACTAGCATCCCCACGTTGGAGTGCTGGGAGGCTGAGTGACTTGCCCAAGGTCACATGGGAAATCTGTGTCAGAACAGACACTTGAACCCAAGTCTCCCAGAGCTTAAGCTAGTGCTCTAACCACTGGGAAATGCTTCCTCTCTGTAGCTTAGCTATAGAAGTAGCCAGGGAGCTGTTACCGCTCTTTCCTTAATCATCGTCTTCCTTGGCCAGGGAGAGTTTGTTTCTACTGATTTTATCCAGTATTAGAGGTCGTGAGCTCCTCCATTGATAGTCCTGATGTTCTGCATATAAGACTGGCTGTAGCCTGGGAGATGACTCCAAAGAAACTGAACTGTTCCGGAAGAATCAGTTTTATTCGTTCCCTTTCCCAGTCTCATCCCAGGGACAGATTAAGTGCCGTTGTCCGAAAGGATAAAGGAATCTACTTTTGATTGCCTTGATAGTGGGTTGTATTTTTTTTTTTATCATAGTTGCGGATACATTTACATTCTCCTTTACAAATGCAAAGAGCAGGCAAAAGCCACTTTCAATAATTTATTTTAAAATCAATGCTAATGAGGTTACGTCTCGTCAGTGGCCGAGTTTTACAATAAAGTCTGATTTATTTAGAAAAGATCTTTGGTGCCACTTCCCGTCTAATGGGGGAGCCGTTGCAGTGACCCTCCAACTTCGGATCCAATTTGTAATTCACAGCGGAGCGCTGACCTGATTTGCATTGATTAGAATCGGGAGGAAGAGACAGCTGGGTCCGGGCCGGGGAGGGTGGAGGAGAGCACTCCGGCTTCCAAAAGTGCCTAAACGCAGCAGATTAGCTACCGCCTCGCGATCAAGTTGCATGGTATCAGCAAAAGACCCGGTGCTGACTTTATTAGAAAGGCCCTCCCCACCATGGTCCCTCATGAAACTGGGCTACATACGGCTCTGCCCTGACATTAGAGCAAAACTTGGTGCCTTTGGGATCACAGACTGAGCTTCAGTGTCGATACCTGCGTAGGACTTGCCTGTGCTGCAAAAATAACCCATCGCTAACCACGGGGGCAACTCAGTGCTGTCTGTCAGGGCCGAATTAGGTGCTGAATCCGCTCTATAGGTGGATAGCCAGGGTGCCGACTTCCAGAGACGTGGAACAGCACTGGACTCGAAAGTTTTGTTTCTCAACTTTGTGGTAGCAAAGAGAAACCTGCGAATGTGACCCAAGCTGAACCGATGCAGTGACATCTTCCTGAGTCTGCAGACAGCCTCTGGCAGAGGGAGCACGCTAGAGCCATCTGGCTTGGCACCGACATCTCCTGTTCTGGGTGGGTGGGGTGTGGCGCAGATCTTGGATTGCCTGAATCCAGCCCTGATTCCTGTCACTGCCTCTGCTTGCTGCCAGACTGAATTCAGCGCTGGGTTGGCCGAGTCGTGTAGAGACACCTTGAGTGGGTGCCGCTGCGTTCAGGGACTCTGAACCTGTATTCATGGGCCAGTGTAAGGACCTGGCACCAATCAGCCCCTGGGAGAGTGAATGCCGGTGCTAATGATACGTTACCCATTTAAACTGAATCACCAGAACCGAGTTGGAAACCGATTTAAGTGTGTGCACTGACTTAGCCAAACCTGATTCTAGTTAAACTGGTGCGACTATTGTGTATAAACAAGCCCTTCTTTCTGTCACCCTGAATTAAATCTCCTTTTGTGCTCATGAGTAGCCTAGCTCCCACCGGCTCCCTGCTCTGTTTCGTCTTAATCCTCTTCTGTTCCGTCCTCCCCTATGGCTCGAACCTTCTCCCACTGAACCCAGTGGCTAAACTCTCATGGCCTCAGTATCTTCTACCATCTGCCCTCTACGCCTGGATCATCCTCCCTCTTCTTGGCAGGCAGGTGTCCTTTCTCCTTCTTTAATTTCCCCCTTAAATCGGCTTCTTTCAAGAAATCATTCCACCTCCTCCGTTTCCTGGAAATTATTGTTCAGTCAGTGTCTCGCAGACCATAAACTCTTCAGAAGCAGGAAACGTCTCTTCGTATACGATGTTTATAAAGTGCCATGTAAATTTATGGGGTTATAGTAAGGGATTTGTTTTTAATAGTGTTAATAGAAATTCATGGGTTTATGCAACATGCTTTAAAATATTACCTGTCCCGGGAGCGGGGGGCTTCCCCTTCCCCTTTTTCAAATTTACGCCCTGGGTTTACTGGTTTGAGAATCAGAGGCTCTCGCGATCCAAGTCATCTGATCTATTTTACCTAATCTAATGTGTATCTATCGGTGTTGCACTGCTGCTGGGCATTGCTGGACTGTCTCTACTTCTTCCACATAATGGTTCTGTGTCTTCTAAAAGCGGCCACTCACGGATTAATTCCTTCTGTAACCAGTGTGCGTGGACGTCTTCACAGTCTCGGTTTGTCCATCGGCTTTTCTGGGCGCCATTCTCAAGCCCAGGGCACGGATGGGCGTCCACGACTCTCTCAAATGAGAGTGCCCAGCATTCAGATACCCTGGCAGTGGGCATCCTATACAGCCCCCAGGGCAGGATTTTCCAAAACAGACGGCATTGGCGTTGGTCTGTGCCCGGAGAAGTCCGTAGGAGTTTTACCACTGACTTCAGCAGGTGCAGAGTTAGGACAATGCTGAAAGCATTGGAAAAGTCCCACCCCTCATTCAGGGGACAGGGTGGAGGGACCTCCCAGGCGGTTTCAATAATCTCTCGCTAACCAAGTTCTTTTGTTTCATTCCTTCCCCTCCTTCCAGACGAGGAGCTTGGCCCACCCATTCTGGAGGACAGAGAAGATGCTGGCAGTAAAGGGAAAACAGGTAAGAGACGACCACGTCATTCAGAAGCTGCCGGCTCCTTGGGACTGGGCTGTAGGAAGGACCTTCCTCTGGCTAGTTCGATCAGGAGTCAGCGTACGCCTCTGATTGTGTGGCTGAGAGCGTAGAGGAGGGAAAAGGCCCCAGGATTGAGGCTGCTGACGATGAGTGTGGAGGGGAGGAGGCTCTTAGTACTACTGTATTATTATTATTGCTTGTGTTGCGAGAGCACGTAGGTGCCCCAGTCACGTATCAGGACCCTGTTGCACTAGGCGCTGTACAAACACAGAACAAAAGCAGCCAGGGAAGTTCAGACAAGGCCCAGACGCTGGGAGCTGCTCAGAACCCTTTTGAGAACCTTCTCCGTTAGCTGCCTCCCTTTCTGTTCCCAAATCCCCCTGGTAACCATCTACTTTACCTACGCCCCCCTGCTCCACCAGTGGGCTATGAGGTACTTCCCTCTGCTGTCTGTCCCCTCTACCCCCGGGCCTTCCTTCAGGTCTCACCGTTCTCAGCTGTGGGATGTTAAGGCTGGGTGGGCTTACCATGTGGTTTCCTCTCCTTCCAATCCTTGGCTGGTTACCGGCATCACAAGACCATCCAGCATCTCCCTACTCTCCTGCAGCCCCCTACCTGCTGTGATAGCGCTAGGCCCCTTCGCAGAGGTTGGGCCTAGAGCTCCAGGCTCCAGCTAACCTTCAGGCATGTCAGCAAAGGGGGAATACACAGCCCAGTGGGGAAAGGAAGAGGGAATGTCCTGCTCTGACCCTGAGGACAGGTTCAGGTTCTACTGGAGGGACGGGGACAGCTTTGGGGGCTGGTGACCGTCCCTCAATGAGAGCACAAGTGTCTCCTTGACCCTGAGGGCCAAGGGAGCAGAAAGGCCTCATCTCTACTCCAAAGTGCCCTGAGACAGGCAAGGAGAGCAGCGCCCGTGGAACCGCTGCCTGGGCCCAGCACTGGATGCCCGTAGATGCGAAACTGCATCTCCTCCAGCCCCCTGCCGTTATCCCTGCTACAGATAACTAGTGGACCCTGCATTCCTAAGGACAGACGCCCTTCTGAAGCCTCCTTCGGTGACAGGGAACCTTGCCAATGGCCTCTCCCTCTGCTAGCTGCAGCAAAACGTGGCATCTCTCGAGGGAGGACGCTCCATTCCTCAGCCCTGCCTGACTTAGAATGCAGCCGCTCGTTTCGGGGCTGCGAAGATCTCCGTTGTGCCGTGGCTTTGCCTTCCCTGGCTCCGTTTTCAGCAGGCGAGCGGGACCAGGGAGCACTCGGAGAGGGAGCCAGGCTTGGAAAGCTCAGGCCGCAAACGGGAGCGGGGACAGGGAGAGAGACGCGCCGAAAACCCCGTCGGGCAAGAGCGGAAAGTGAGTCACCGCCGGCAAAGCCGAGAGGAAGACGGAGCGGGATGGATCTGTGTCCTGGAATGTTGGAGGCACCAGAAACCCAACCCCCCAAACCGCCGTGGCAGGACAAGCTGCCTCCCTGGCGTGTGCCTGGAATCCAGCGGCCCCACCCCTGCTTTTTCCTTAAGAACCCCTCGGGCGGGAGCCGAGCGGAAGGTCTGTTTCCTGCCCAGCTCCCCCCAGTCCCACCGGCTTCTCTTCCCATCGGGCGTCCACCCCAGCCACAGGAAAGAAGCCCTTGTGTGCGAGCCGCGACGCAGCTCTGAGCTTCCTGCAGCCCCGGTTCCATTTTTACAGCTCCGTGCAGGAAATCGTGGCCTCCTGGCAAAAATCTGGTTTGAGACCCGCTTCCATGGGCTCTTTCCTGCCCCCTTTCCATGGGGCTCGCATCCCAGAAATTAAAGGGGGAAGTTTAACCACACGAGCAGGGGAGATTCAGCCAGGTTTAAAGCTTTATTCACCCCTCTGCACACATTAAAAAAAAACAAAACACCTTGGCCATTAAGGTCTGAATCGCTCAGATCTGGGCGGCTGTCACTTCACAATGCACCCCGTGTGCACGAGAGGAAAAGGTGCTCGCACGGTCTGTGCAACGCCTTGTGTCTGCTAGCTTAGTGCGCGTGAATATGTCTCCGTCTAGTGACCTGCCTGGAAGTCTACAGTGGTGTCCTTGCACAGTGGAGTTCCCCCTTTAGCTCAAGTGGCAGTTTTGGTGCTGAAAGTCTCCGTCCTGAAAACCTATATCGGCCTGTCTGTCCGTGGCCATGCTGGTTTACCTCCCTGCCCACCAACTGTCCTAGGCCTTCGGGTATTGGGGACACATAGGGTTGGTTGGGAATTTTTGGATTGGAAAATGCCAGTCAATTGAAACCAAAACTTTTTGCGGCAGGGAACTGTTTGGACAACAGTTTTGTCAGGAAGGTTTCTTCCAAGCCACGGTGGAATTTCTGGTCAAAACAAGAGAGCCGAGACAGGAGCCTTGGGGTTTCCATATGCCAAGGGAGCGCCCTAAAACGCAAGAGCCAGAACTGGAACTTTGGGGCTCCCATATCCCGAGCGAAAGCCCTCACCACCAGGCTGTTGGCCATTCTGGGATGTCTCTCTTTCCATGACAGATTTCCAAAGCTCTCTGTTTCCTCCCCAAGGGGAATGAGAACAGATCTTGAAACCTCAACATTTTCCACGGAATGGAATTCTTTTTCCCCAGCCAGCCCTGGTTACAAGACGGGGGTTTTCAGCTCAGACCTGGCTGAACGGGTTCTGCCTGTGATGGAGTCTCCTCAGTGTTGCTGTGAAGCCACAAGCCATAAGTCCTTATATCTCCTGGGTGGTCATTCCCTGAGCAAGAAAGACCTTGAGATGGGCCTTCCCTGCTGCAGGGTCACTGGGTCCCAGGGCCAAATGAGGTTGAGTTGCAGCTGCTTGTGAAGATCAGCGTGACTGAGAAGTCTTCTGAAAGTTACGTTTCCGCGATGCTGTTTTCCCACCTTCGTGCCCCACCGGCGGGATGAGCTATTAGGAGCATATGGCAACTACAGCAGGTACGAGCGCCCCAAAGCTCCAAAAACAGACGTCATCCCGTTATTTATAAGCCACGCTTTGGTCATGACACAAAGCTGCACTTTCGTCTGTGTAGGATCCAGTACAGCTGACTGAAGAGAGAAGGCAGAGGGGGAAACAGATGGAAGAAATATTGGAGGGGCATGTTCATAAAAAATAAATCAACTTAAGCAAGTAAATTAAAATAAAAGAAACTAGGTCCGTTTCCCCACTGAACTTCCTAATTCTCCCTTTAGAACTGGCTCCTAGGAGGATGTCTGAATGTATAATCAACCAGAAGCAGCCCCTAATCCTAAAGAGGAAGTGGCGTGTAGTGGGTAGAGCACTAGAGTGAGACTCGGGAAGCTTGGGTTCTATTTCTGGGTTTTCCAGTGACCTTGGGTGAACCACTTCCTTTCTCCGTGCCTCGGTTTCCCCACACCTCCTATCTTATCTATTTAGATTGTAAGCTCTTTGGGGCAAGGTCTCTGTCTAGCTCTGTGTTCGTACAGCCCCTAGCACACTGGGCCCTGACCTCAATCTCCGAGTGCTCCGGGAATACAAGTAATATTTCTTCCTTGCATCAGTTCGGTCTTTTGCAGCCCCACTGCAGCTCCCACAAGGTGAGACTTCTCTTTCCTGACTAAACCCTAGTGGAGGACTGAGGCTCGGTCTGTGCAGAGCAACTGTGTTGACCTCTTTATCCTGGCACTGATGGAAGCACCATTGTTTAGGGACGTGCTGGCCTAGGCTAGAGCAAAAAGTCCTGCCATTGGAGTCCTTGGAACAGGCACAGGCTGGGTTCAGTCAGCTAAGAACCTTGCTGCTGAGTGGCTTCCATTTTTCTCTTTCTGTTTCCGGTTCCCTTTTCAGTTATTAATGTACTTGGAGACTAAGGGCTCGTCTACACAGAGATACTCAGGAAAGTTAATCCAAAATAAATAAGCCCTGGTCTACACTGAGTGGGGGATCAACCTAAGATACGCAACTTCAGTTACGAGAATACCGCAGCTGAAGGCGACGTACCTGGATCGACTTACTGCAGCGTCTTCACAATGGCGCGTCAACTGCTGCTACTCGCCCATCGACTCTGGCTGCGCCTCTCGTGGCGGTGGAGTACCGGAGTCGACAGGAGAGCGCTTGGGGATCGATTTATCGCAGTCTAGACTAGATGCGATAAATCAATCCCGGATAGATTGATCGCTATCCGACGGGTAGTGTAGACATACCCTAACAGTGTGAACTGAAAGTGGATTAATGAAACCGCATTAAACCCCTGTGTGGACAGTCATTCAGAATGAAAGTGGCCTTAAGTTGGTTTAGCTCCCTAAAGCGGGGGACTTAAACGGTGCCGGAATGAGTAATGTACTCAAGTCCCTTAGGCCACCTAACGGCCATCGGCTTGGGGGTTTAAAGGCCGTGTTCTCCACGGTTGGCTCATTTTGGCCTTGGATTTTGTCAGCCCAGCTGGCAGTGCCTTGAGCCTGATGCTTAAGAGAGAATGGAGTTCCGAGTGCGGAACACCTCTGAAAAATAGGCGCCAGGCCTCTCCAGGGGAGACCCCAAAAAGAGGTCACCGTTGAAAATTTTGGCCTGTACCACTGCAGCCTTGCCAGCTATTCAGGTGCCCTGCTCATATTTATTAGGATCTTCCTTGTGGTGCTAATTGTTGTTCATTGTTCTAACTATTTTAGTTATTGGCGTGGTCACGAACGCTTTAGGACCTGTCTTTTTCCATGCTGAATAATATATTAGACTCTTGCCTCTCAAGTTTTGGGCAGGATTTCAAGGGACGGGGTTGTGGCGTTGCCGGCAGCACTGGTCTCTGTGCTTTTGTCTGGTATTTTTTGTTCTTCGGTCCAAATGGAATAGCTGACTAATTAGGTGGAGTGAAGTCCTTGAAATGAAAGCTGAGAGGATGGAGGTTGCAATGGGCATTTTTCTTAATTACATCAAATGGTCAAAATGCCAGCTGAGCATTTGGCTAATGTAAAACTTATTGTTTCTCATTTCCGAGAGCCACAAGGACACTGTGAAGCCAGCTTCTCCCAGCAAATCAAACTGAGAGCTGCAGTCTCATCTTGCCAGGACGCTCATTTTCTTCTCTTAGCAACTGGTTCCTTTTAAAGCCCGTGTTCTGAGCTGGAATTAGTTGAGGCATCTGCAAGGCATTTTACCAGGACAGGCACAGCCAAATTCCACCACTCGAGAGTCCCCCACAATCTCTGGCTCCTCCCACGATCCACAGCTCCTCCCTCTCTCGGAGTAGCAGGGTGTTCCTGCTCTAATGAGAATAACAAAAAACTGTTGTTACTTAGATTGCCATCATTATGCTTCAGAGTCAACAGCCACCTCTGAAATATACAGAGGCGGCTTGCACTCCTCCTTTGACTGCTGTTTCAAGCAGTGCAAATGTGGGAAATAAAACAGAGCAATAGCCCCATTCGGATGGTTTTCTGAATGACCATCGAGTCTATAAATATAGAGCCAGACTCTGGTTCCCACTTATATTGATGTGAAGCAGCAGTTGCACCGAAGTAACCAGTAAGCAAATACAAAATCTAGGCTTGGTTGGTTTGTTTGTTTCTAATGGAAAACTAATTTCTGTCGAGACAGATGGGGCCCATCTAGGTGCCGGTATGGCATATGACCGAATGTAGGCTTAGCCTCACCCCCGAGGGCAGAGGCAGCTGGGCTTAGTAATGAATAGAGGATACGGGAATGTGCAATTTGACAGACTGGATCAAATCCGAGGCCCATCTAGCCCACTATCCTGTCTCTGATTGTAAGCAGTACCAGCTGCTTCAGAGGAAGGTGTAAGAACCCTGCAGTAGCAGATGTGGGATAATCAGCCCTCCCCATCGGGTCGCATGCTGATCTCTAACGGAGATTGGTTTCAGCCCTGACACATGAAGGTTAATATCTCTTCCAAAAAAATGTGTTGAACTTGCATCTCTCTCTATGCATGTACATGCCTGTTCCCTTTGTAAATCTTGTCCCTAGCCTCCGTTTGCCAGAAGCTGGGGATGGATCATTTGACGATGACCTGTTCTGTTTATTCCCTCTGATGCACCTGGCATTGGCCACAGTTGGAAGACAGGACACTGGACTAGATGGACCTTTGGTCTGACCCTGTCTGGTCATTCTTACGTTCTAAGTTCTTGGCCTGCCCAGCTTCCAGTGGCAATGAGTTCTGCAGTTTAATCAAATGTTATGTGGAAAAGTGTTTGCCCTTATGAGGTTTAAATTCTCCAACCTTTTAATTTCATTCAGTGCCCCCTTTATTTCTCGGGTTACAAAACAAGAACGGATGTTCCCAATCTAAGGAGTGTTGCCTAACAGATAGAGCACTAGACCTGGAACTCCGAAGAATTGGCTTCTACTCCAGGCTCTGCCATGGACTTCTAGGTAGCCCTGGTCAAGTCATTTCACCTCAGTGCCTGATTCCCCGGCTGTAAAAGGAGGACGATGATGCGCTTCATGATCTGTGAACGAACAGTACTACATAGGCACTAGGGATTACGATTACCGGCTCTAGACTGTTCATTATTTTATGTACTTTTATCATCTCCCCTCTCGTTCGGATCCACTGTAAGGTAAACAATCCCAATCTTTTCCATCTCTTTTCAGATGAGAGTTTTTCCCAAGCCCTTGATCATGATGATTTCCCTTTTCTACACTCTCTTTAGGACAGCAATAGCCACAGTATCCCGCTGAGGCTGTATCACTACTTTATGTTAAGTGTTTAGCCGTGGTGGGGTAGCCCTGTTGGTCCCAGTAGATGAAAGAGACAAGGCGGGTGAGGTCGTGTCTTTTTCAGCACCAGTTTTTGCTGGTAGAAGGTACAAAATTTTGAGCTTCCCAGAGCTCTTCTTTAGGTCAGGACTCAGACCTAGGGTGACCATCTGTCCCATTTTTAAAGGGACAGTCCCATTTTGGGGGACTTTTTTCTTATATAAGCGCCTATTACCCCCCACCCTCTGTCCTGTTGTTTCACAGTCGCTCTCTGGTCACCCTACTCAGACCTGAAGAAGAGATCTCGGAAGCTTGCGAGCTCATCACTTCCGCCAATAGAAGTTGGTCCAATAAAAGATATTCCCATCACCCAGTTATATAAAATCATTACAGACTCTTCTACCTACTTTATATAAAGGCATTACAGAATCCTCCCCCCTTCTATTCCTTATGCAACCGAACATCTTCACGTTTGTCATGGTTTTTTAAACCACAGCTGTGCACTGTACAGAGGTCTCCACTGAGCTGTTTATAACGATGCCCCGGTCCCTTTTCAGCGTTGATTCTGTTAATTTAGATTCCTCTAAGGTGGCAGAGTTGTTCCACCGGGCATTATTTGGCACATACTGACACTGCATTGCCGTTGCCCTCCTGTTGCCCATTACCCTCCTTTGGCGAGGGCTCTCTGAAGTTCCTCGCAGCCCTCTCTGGTCCTGATTAGCCTAAATAACATCCCGCCATCTGCAAATGCTGCTGCCTCGCTGCTCACCCCCTTTCCAGGTCATTAATAAATACGGTACACTGCGGGGTTTTCCAAACCCCTCATTATCCGCACCCCATGCTTGCGCCCCGTGCCGGGGGAGCAGGAAAGGATTCAGATCATGCCGAGATTCGGATAATAGAGCAGAAACTCCTGGCGGCCGGGAGACCACCCTGCTGCTGATCGGCTCCTATAACAACATAGGGAGCCTTCGCCAGCCTGAGCGAGCGGGGCCGTGTCAGTGGAGTTGCAGAAGGCCCTGCCCTGTTACTCTCGCCCTTTCGACGAGCTGATCCCGTGTCCCCCACGCTATTCAGACAATGGGGCCTATGCCATATATTAAACAACACGAGACCTTGCCCAGAACAGCTCAGCCACGTCGTCCTTCAGTTTCTTTAAATCTCCCCTACGGGCCTTGTGACTTACTGCTTTTTAAATGATCGATTTGCTTCCAAGATGATCTCCTTTTTCATTACCAGGGAAGAGCAAATATGAGGTAAGGATCTCCAAAGCCACCTCGACTGAGCAGCGAAAACCGACACTAGTAAACCATTGAGCTTCCCAGCAACGTCCTTATCTTCCTTGATTGCTCTCGTTCTCCACTGATATCCAGCGGGCGCAGTGGTTCTTTCAGTAATAGAGCTCCATAGGGGGAAATAGTCAATGGCCCCAGTTTCTCCAAGGATGCCTTCCCTGCAGCAAGAAGGTGGAATTTGAAGTGGGTGTAGGCGTATCCGATCAAGTTAGCTCACTAATGTGTGCGGAGTAGCCGCGGCGGCCCAGGCTAGCTGCCCAAGTACGCACTGACCATCCCAGGTGGGACTGTGTTCAAGCAGCTAGCCTGTGCCGGCACCACCGAGGTCACGCTGCTATTTTTAGCAAGCTCGCGTGATCAAAGCGCGTCCGGCACACAATCACACGTATAGATCCTCAGACTTCTTACAGGGTGGAACATTGTATATTTCAGTCCCAAATCTCCTTCCCACTCCATCCCCACCCCCAAGGTAATGGGAAAATAATAACCCCGTCATTGGCCGAAGAGGGAAGTACGTTGAATTTGGCCATCAGTGTATTTAAACCTGTCTGTCAATGATTTATAATGATCTGTAGGATTACTAAGATTTTAGTTAAAAGCCTGAGCAATTTCCTCTCCCCATCCCCAGAATTTCCATCCTCCTGGAATACGTTTTGTGTCTCCTTTTCCTCCAAAACTGAGTGGCTTTTCGCTCCACCAGTGAGACCCACCGGGTGTGGGGCATGTCGCTTCCCCTGCTACTGAGTTACTTTGTGCATAGTTCCCTTTACAAATATTTTTGCGCTCGTCCCTTTTCTTGCTGCCCCCTGCCGTCTGCCATCCGCTCTTCGCTTCGTGATGAGAGTCTGTCTGATACTTCCTTTGCTTCGGTTCATAAGCGCTGGGTCCTGTGTTTTATACAAGCTTAAATAACCCAGCAGCTCCTACTCTTTCTATTCCCTTCACAATCTTTGCCCTTCCATTAGGTTCCCCCTTTAATATTTTTCCAAGGGATACAGACCTACTTTTCTTCCAGCCTTTCTACTTAAGTTCCCCAAGTCCCTGAGTCATTCTGTTTGTTCCCTGCTGCATCGTTACCCATCCTGGTAATGTTCTTTCTCATATTTAAGTGATCAAATCTGGGCACAGCTCTCCAGATGTGCCCTTACCATTCAATCCCTTAGACCGTATTAGAAACATTTCCTGCAACATGTGCTCGGTGTTTTCTACTTGGGCTTCTCACCGCTGATTTCCGTTCGGCGGTCCAGTGAGGACCCTTAGCACTTCGTTTTACGGGAGATTTTTTTTATTGGGCCACAGAACTCGGGAGCGCTCGGTGTCCCGATAGCTTGATCTGCCCTTTAGAACGCTCTCCTGCCTCACCTCCACAGGTAGCACCGGGGGGCTTGGGAAGTGAAGCAGCTCAGTTCTGTTGTCTCTGCTACTGATTGGCTGAATGACCCTGGACGTGGCACTTCCTCCCCTTCTCTCTGCCTTGACTTCCCTAGTTGTAAAGTGGGGCATAACGATACTGCCTTGGATGAAAGTAGCTAGGTGTTATCCCCTCTTCTCAGGCATGAGAGCTCTCTCTGGTCTTACCTCCAGATTCTTTCCTGTTCCATGAACCACAGTTTTAGGCTTAAGTTTAAAAGCTTCCCAGGCCTTTGAGGGTTTGTCTACACTGCAGGGTGAGCCTGGGGTTCGAACTCGGGCTCAAGCCCAGCCCCCCTTCAGTCCGCACACACACATCATGTTAACCAGGCCCCAGCACCGCATGGGGATGGAGGCTGAATCAGGCCGACACCAAGAGTTCAAGGCCTATTGCTTTGCAGTATAGACACAGCCCCTCTTGACTCTGGCTCTGGGAGTATCCCACAATCCCACGGACTGATTCTTTGTCCTCTGGACAGTCAAATTTTGTCGCACTGCCTCGCAAATAAAGGGCTGGCGCGGCCACACAGTGGGAGGACACTAGGACGTCTGGGATATGGGAGGCTGGACTCGGGCCTGCATAATGCAGGGCAGATGTAGGAGCCCTAGGTTAGGAGCCAGCGTTCAACAATTCCCCACCTGAGTTTGCTAGCGTAGACACTCCAGCCCTACACTAGCAAACCCCGAGTCTGCCAACTCGTGTTCTGCTCCTCCTGGTCTCCTGCTGCAG
Organism: Dermatemys mawii; assembly: GCA_007922305.1. NCBI lineage: Eukaryota > Metazoa > Chordata > Testudines > Dermatemydidae > Dermatemys > Dermatemys mawii. The sequence goes on along the minus strand of ML677404.1, from coordinate 4,519,088 downwards.
TGTCGGACAACCCTGAGGCTGCCTGTTACGTCTGCCCTTCACGCTGTGGAGGGGAGGAGGTGATACCAAAAATAGTGTAGCCATGGCTGCAGGAAGGGCGACCCACCCCCGCTATGTGCCTGTCCAAGATGCTAGGCACTTCCCCGGGCTGCTAGCCCCTCCACTGTGGCTACTCTCTGTTTGAGCAACACTCCTAGCTGGAAGCGTAGATACACTCTTAGAGGGTGAGGGTTTCCATCAGCGTCTCCCTCTGTCCAGCGAGAATAAGAGCCCACGGCAGTGAGAGAAAGTCCTTCAGCTCAGGTGGTCAGAGCTTGTTCTACTGCCTGTGGAGGGGGTCGCGGGGGCAGCCCTCCAGGAGGGAGGTGCCCGTGGTGGTTACTTAGAAAGTGGTAGGGTTGCCAATTTTGGTTGGACTTATTCCTGGAGGTTCCCTCCCGTGCCATCGTCTTTAAATAAAGGTTCATCTTCAATTCCTGGAGACGCCAGGACCGTCCAAGAAGTGAAACCTCTGGTTTGGTTTCTTGACTCAAGCCATCTGGCCCCTTCCCCAGCAGCCTCCTCACGGCGGTGCTATGTAGATATCAGGCCTTACTTCACACTACTCTTCTGCCACAGTCCTGGGTTTGAACCAGCTGCAGCTTCCATGCTTGGGACTCTGGGCTAGGCCAGGGGGTGGCATTGCTTGTTTTACGGAAACAGAATTTTTGAGGGCAAACGATTTTTTGAAGCAGAATGAAAACGTACCTGGAAAAGGTCCAGAGGGGTCAAAACTTCCTGATTTTTCACTGTCTTGGGTTTTGATTAACAAGGAAACGTTGGGGGCAAACCATTTGATTTTCAGTGCAGTTTTAGTCAATATTTTTAGGCTTGTCGAAAACCCTTTTTGGTTAAAAAAAATGGTTTTGAACACCCTTTTTTTTCTATTTTTAGTGAAACTGGAAAATTTCATCTTTATTTTTAATGGACAACACATTCAGAATTTCCTATAAGAAATAACTGGAACTCTTCCGTCTCGTCTCACGGGGGCCCACTGCTGAATGGGTTTCTAGTGGCCCCTAGAATCCAGACCCCCTTGGAAGTGGGGGGAGCCCTCTGGTAATTGTCCACTATTCTTACCTCTCTCTCTAGACCTCCGCACAAGAGATTACGCCAACTACTACCAAGGCATGTGGGACTGCAGCAGCAGTCAGCCCGATGAGCTGTCTTTCCAGCGTGGGGATCTCATCTACATCCTGAGCAAGGTAGGGGACAGTTTGCCCCGTTCCAAAGCGAGGAGGATTCGTGGCCTCTGAGCTTAATGGGCCAGGTGTGGCAGTTGCTTCGGTGTCTAGGTGTTTACGGGTCCCTTCCCCGGCACTGCAATATTTGAATGCCCATCGGCAGCAGCAGGAAGACGGCATGAGCGGCCTCGGGAAATGATTGCAGCCCGGCTTTCTCCTGTGGCCTTACAGCCTGGAGAATGAGTCATGGAAGGACTTAGTCTGGCTCCTGGAAGGGAGCTCAGGTTCTGGCTGGCTGGTAGCACAAAGAGAGATTGATGCGTCCAGGTTTCTCTAGTGGCTCGGGGGCTCTGTAACTTGCTGAGAGCTTGCGGGACTGAATCCAGGATAGATTCAGACCCGAATGGTGCTTCCTGGCCAGCCATGTTCCGCAATGCTCTGAGAACGCAGGAGGCTGGCCATGCATAGTAACGATCCTTTGCCCTTCTGTAGCACCTCCCGTGTGAGGACCTTAGTGCACATTGCAGACACGCGTGAATTAAACCTCACAACCCCCCATCTGAAGTAGGTTGGTATCATTATCCCCATTTCACCAGGTGAGGAAACCGAGGCACGGAGCGTGGCCATTTACTCAGCAAGTTCTGGGAATGGAACCCAGGAGGCCTGGCTCCCAGGCCAGTGCCCTGATCACGGGACAACTTTCCCTCCCATGGCTGGGAGGAGAGCCCGGGTCTGACTCCCCGCCCCTCCCTCTTTGGCTCTAACTGTTCTGTAAGGCTCCCTCCCACATGGTATTTAAAATGCCCCCAGGCGAGATGTCTTTCCATAATAGAGTCTGTGTGTGGTGCTGCTCTAGCATTACAGGGGTAATTGAGTTGCTCAGCCTGGTGTGACCGGGCCCTGCCTTTGTCAGGAGCATGCAGGTAAATAAATTAACTGTGCACTGTGCTGACCGGGCCGTGGGGGGAGGGGGCTGGAGTCAGGATCCTCAGCCAGGCTCCTGTTTAAAGCGGGGAGCGGGGCAGGAAGCGACCTCCCTTGCTCTTCCTGTTCGGAAGAGTCAAGGACGTGGCCCCGGGGTGGGCACCAGCTGTGATGCTAGGCCTGGTCTGGTTCACAGTGGCACTGGAGCATGGGAAGAGCACGGCTCTGTCACTCTCTAATGAACCGCGTACGGGGCATTTTGTTTTGTACAGCGCCTAGCGCAGCGGGGTCTGATCTATGATTTGGCCACAGGGGGTTACTCATGACCCAGGCAGGGCACTCCCAGCCCCTTCCCAGGATCTCGCATCACTCAAGCGCTGGTTTCCAGGAGTTAAGTTTGTTGCTGCCACCAAAAGGCTCCCACAGTCAGGGAAGAGAACGTCCTCTCTTGGCTCTCCCAACAGGCGGCTGTTCTAGCCCAGGGGGCCTTCCCCATTGGACCTGGCTGGGTCGGCAGGTGTTTTTCGGTCCAGTTGCCCAGCACATGCATCTATCCCGGGAGGCTCGGAAGCCGGGCGCCTCTGGGTTCTGCTGAACCGAGCCCCTGCCCCCCACCGGTGAAATCTGCCGAGGTTCAGCACCTCTGAAACTCAGGGCCCCTTGGACTAATGGGGCAAAACCCAGATGTTCCAGGCTTTGCTCCGGTTCCCTTGGCGCTGTTCATCGGGCCAGAAAGGGAACCTCAAGGGCTGGGATTGCATGACCGGGAAAACCCGTCTGCCAATGGGTGCGGGAGTCGCTGGCCGCTTGTTTCTCCCTCTCATTGCCACAGGAACTGGCTGTGCGTAACCTTGTCTGCTCTGACCTGGGGGTGGTTCAGGAGGTCACATGGAGCCCTGAATCGGAGCCAAAGGAGTCCACCCAGGGTCTCGCCCTGATAAGCTAAGGACCCAGTGGAACACCAAGATCCTATGGGAACCCGATGGAGTTCCCTTCTTAGCTCTTCCCCGCTTTTGAGAACCCCATTCAGCTGCGGGCCCATTTTTGGCCTTCTGCTTCTAGGAGGCCTCAGTTTTAACAGGGCTAGCAGGAGGCTTGAATTGCACTGCAGGTCACTCGGTGCCGAGTCTGACGGCTAGTGGCCTGGTTGTTTCTTTCTGGCAGCAATTCTTGGCCCTTTCCATCCGGGGCTTTCGAAGCGTTTCCGGAAGAGGTTCGCTCTCCTCCGTTCCCCGCCATTTTGCCGACGAGCGGCCGGAGGCGCAGCAAGGGACGTGACTTTGCCCCGGTCACGAGCCAGACAGCCGGAGTTTTGACCTCGCCTCGACCCCCGGGGGCATGGGGAGTGACTCCACTCACATCAGCAGAGTTCCACCCATGTAAACCCCTCTCTGAGAGAGTCAGGATCCTGACTCTCAGCCTGGCGCTCTGCCTTCCGGCTTCTCATCTATGGACTCTGGGGATTGGCCTCTGCTACCCTCCGCGACTCCCCGTCCCCTGGTGCAGGGAATTTTAACGGTGGGGTTTTAACTCTCTTCAGTGGCTCCAGATTGTGACTCTTCCGCCGACTTCCTCACACGTAACCAATTGGTCCTGAGAGCCTCCCTCTCGTAAATTACTTCGCGCGACGGATGCGCGGCAACCACAGCAGAATCTGAGTCGGAATTAAGCAGGGGGAGAGGATGGGGGGCGGGAGAGGGAGAAAAAAGGTGTTTGAGAAGCCTGTTCATTCAGCTGCATTTTAATTTCCTTTTCAATCTTGTCTCAATTAATTTCCCGGAATTAATCTCATCGAAGCAAACTCGGCTGCAGTTTTAGTGGTGCGGTCGCTCTGTCTGAACATGAAATAGGAGCTAATATAAAAATCCATCTGGTGTGTTTGAAACACATGCTGGCTGCTGCTTGGGTCCTGTCTGACATTTTGAGCATCGACAGCGAGCAGGAAAGTGATTTGGGAGTTAGTGGACATCAGTAACTGACTAGGAGTCAACAACCCGGCTCAAGGAGCGATTCCAACCTTCGCTCTGGGGAGCAGGGCACAGGGCGGGATTGCTCTAGCCTCTGATTGAGTTTCTGGGGGCGTTGAAACTGGGTCCCCACTGAGCGCACGCACAGGGGGGTAGCGTAGTCTAGCGGTTAGGGCAAGAGACTGTAAATTAGGGAATCGGGATTATATTCCCTACTCGGGAAAGTGTGACTCGCTGGGTGTCCCTGGGCAAGTCACTTTGTCTTTCGGCACCTTTGTTTCTGGATCTGCGAATTGTGGCTGTTGCTACCTACTCGCCTTCTAGCAGGGGTTGTGAGGCTTGATTCACGAACCTGTGCAAGGTGCTTTGAGATCCTTGGTTGGAAGGCACTAAAGAGGGTGAGGGGCTTTGCTATGACTGTGTTTTCTCTGCTCCCAACCGTATGTCTAATTATCTGTATAGTCTGTCGTGGCCGTGAGTAACCTGGGCTGCTAAACACATCAGTGTGTCAGGTCCCTTCCCTCTGAATCCAGCAGAAACATGTGCAACCCTTAGAGAGTATATGTGCAGCAGCCCTGCCAGAAGCCCGTGGCCTGGGGCAGGGAAGCCGGGCCTGCTCTCTGCAGATCCGGGTTCTGCCAAGCTCCAGCTGTTGTGCTTGGCATGAGCACTGCCATCCCAGCCCGCCCCTTGGAAGTGGAAGGAGTCCAGCGGCAACGTGCCGGTGCCCGCTAATCCCCAGGACGGGCATAGCCCGCAGGTGTTCAGCTTGCCTGGCCTGATCTGCAACAGGATGGCGCCGGCATGGCTTGGCAAGCACCGGGCCTTTTCGCTGCCGGCGCCGGCGCTCAAGCTGGCTGTTTTATGGCTACCGCAGGCCAGAGATTTGTCATTGCACATCTGGCACCGGGAGCGCTGCGGGGGCCTTCGCCAATGCTGAGAATGTTGCAAGGGCTGGTCCCGTCACCACCTGGAACCGGTCTGGGCCTGTACGAAACCTCCAGCGTGGCTCGGTCCCCGGACCATCCCATCCCTCGCGAGGCACAGCTGGGCCACAAAGCGAGGTCCCGCTTCCCTTCCCTTTTCCCGGCAGCGGAAGGATGCCGCCGGCCCTCTTTCCCCTGGGCTGGGTGATTTGTATGTTACGATAATTATTTGAGCACTGGGAGACTTCCTATTTTAAGTGGACTTAGTTGAATGTGACACGCAGCCCATAAAACGGGAGAAGTTAATTCTCTCAATTGCTTGAAATGAAAGTGTACAGGGGGGAGGGGGGATGTTTTTATTCCTTGGACCCTGGAGCGAAAGGAGGAGTTTGGTGACATCTAGTGGCTCTTTTTGTCACTCTCCAGCAACTGTACTTGGTGGGGGTGGGGGCACGGGGGGGGAAGCGGGGGGAGGGTCTGAATGGCACAATGAACCTGACTGCTGCTTGTCAAATAGCTATTATCCACCTCTGACCTAACCGGAGGGGAATGATATCTGCAAATCTCCCCCCACCCCCACGTATTTATCGTGGGCTGGGAGAGGGGGGGTGCAGAAAACCGCCCCCGGTCCTGTGTTAACAAGCCGCCGCGCGCCGTGCTGGGATGACGGAGGGCTGTATGATGGCAATGATGGGGTTTGGCACCCATTAATAACCCCGATGAGAGGCTATCGAGTGAGGAGGGATGGGGACGGGGTTTGGGGTCAGCTGGAAGGCAACGGTCACACACCGGTCAAATTCAGGCGAGGGTTATTCCTTCCCTCCCTCCCCCTCCGCCCCCCAGCCAGGAACCAATCGTCTAGAACAAGCCGCTGGCAGCCTCATTCCTCCCAGGTAATTTTTATAAATGAGGGGACACCCATTCCAGAAGAGGACAAAAGGCGGGGGGCTGGGGGGGGCGGCTCGACCCATGAGCCGGCAGTACAATGGCACATCTCTGATGCCCCCGCTGCCCAGCGGCCATTTATTATAACCCCAGAAAGAAAGAAAAAACCCCGACATTTCCACTTGGGACTCTCTAGCCAAACCTCGCTGGATTTGTGCTCCATCAAGCCCCCTCACCTGCCCACCTATTCTGGATCCTAAGCTAGGGTCCCGAGAGTAGGGCTTTGTCTTAGATAGGCAATATAACCTCCCTGTCCTGATCTTTTTCCCCGTCACCCTACCCAGAGCAGGTAGTGGAAGAGGGCTAGAGTCTGCTCTCAGTTGCAGTGGAGTTGCTCCAGATTTTACATCGGCATCCATGTAGAGCAGACAAAGCAGGATCCGGCCTTTACTCTGGACTGCATTGGTGTAGATTAGGTCAGAGTGTGTTCTTTGTTGTGAGTTCTGTCCCCAGGAGCAAACATTTCCTCCTTTCCGTGGAGGCTTGCTTATGTCGCTGCGGGAGAATTCATCCCCGATCTTGGGGTTCCCCTGATATAAGTGAGATTGCGGGGTATTCTTTGCTATGCATTAACGCCACTGCAACGAAGATCAAAATCTTACACACCAGCCTCCCTTGAAGTCTGAACATGACCATTTTCCGGGAGCATACCAAAGAATTTACCCAGAACTGTGCAAACTTTTGCAGCGCTCTTGGGTTCATCTTCAGGATCACCGGGTGCATTTGCAAACTCCCGCATTTTTTTTTCCCCCTTTTAATATTCAGACCATTTATTTTGTGCTGAATTTTATAACAAATACTGTTAAAGACTTCATCTTTGACAGAGGTAATAATAAATTTACTGTTTAAAGACAGTAGCTTAATTCCTTATACCCTCCAATACTGCACAGAATAAACTATATTCATCACTGAGTAATTTTTTACCACATAAATCTTTAAAACTAACCGTTGTAGGCTGTTGAGGCTGAAATATTGTGAATTTATTAGATATGCCCATGTAGTATTGGATTCAGAGGTTTCCATTTGAATATATTACCAGGGAAATTTGTGTCTTTAAGTGTGACAATCCTTCCATTTTCTGAAGCCAGCATTATAACCGGCAGCTTCTCCCAAGTCAACTCTGCCTTTATTTGACAGAGATTTAATAATAAACCTTTTGCTAATCTGCCAAGGAGGGTGGGGGTGACATTTCATTCAGATGCCCTGTTTAAAATGTGCGGCGAGAAAGCTTTTGTTTCTAATGTAACAAATGTCTGCAGATTCCGGTTTTATTTCTTAGAAGGAGGGGGACATTTTATCTGGGGTTGCCAAGACGGAAAAATATTCAAGCAGAGTGTCATTTTCAGAACCATCTTTCTTTGACAATAACTTTTACATGACTCGGCTGTCTATTTTTTTGTTGCCTCCTGCGAGGGTTGGTTTGTTCTGTTTTGTTGGTTATTCAGCAATAAGTTGGACGATGGAAAAATTGAGTGTGAAATCCAAATTGCACACACACAAAATAGATCATAAACATTTTAAAACTTACATTGATTTGTCAAATATGAAAGGGAGGGAAACCTCCTTTTGCAGGGTCACAAAACTTATTTATAAATTTCTTTTCTTAATGGTAGCCTGTTGAGCATCTATAGTTAAACCTACATTGTTGTTTCCTCTGATCGTGTAAAATATCAGTGGAAATCTCTGTTTGTTAGCGAGAGAGAGATAATTATAAAGCCATATCCCGGTTCATGAGGCGCGGGTAACATTTAAGCCAATTGATGTGGTAACATTTAAAGCAGTTATATTGCAAAATGTCACGTATGGTCTAGTTTCATTAGAGAGAAGTTAATAGATTGATGGTGTTGAAACTCCCATTCCTGGGAATAAAATAAGTTTGCCTTTGTCATAGCTCCTCTCCGTCCACAGCCCAAAAAACCCAATCAGCTCCGCTCCCCTTGATCACAAATGAAATTTACAAAAACTTCTACTATACGGCGCCAGTAACAAATCATCAGTTTAAAAATTAAAAGCTGGCTATTAACTACTAAACAAAAGAGGCAAAAAAATCCCATGGCCATCAGTATAATTGTTCAGACGAGCCCAGGCTGAAAGATAAGAGTAAACACACACAATTAATATTCAGCATAGCCTACTTATGATCAAAAGAATTCTCTCCTATGTCTGAGAAGGCTCATAAGCCAAGAGTATTTCAGAGTCAGCTTCTATAGTATCTCTCCCCCCCCCTTTTTTTTTCTTCCACACTGCTCCATCTGTAAATGAACAAACATCTTGATTTTATAGCCCTTTGCTTTGTAAAACTGAGAAATGGAGGGGTGGGGGATACGCTGGATGCCTAAATAAGACTTTAATTCCAAATTCATTTACGCTATAGCGATGAAGTTGTCACAAACCATAATGCAGTATTTAATTAAAATAACAGAAGTGTATCTAGATATGTCCTGGGGTAGCTATCACCAAATTATAGTCTGCGCCATCCGAATTGTATTTATGAAACAGCAGCTTCGAAGGTGCAGCTGAGCTCATCCAGAGGAGTAAACATTTAAACCATTGTTCTCACAAAAGCGGCCTTTTTCTTTTCTTGCCTTAGTTCCCCCCACCCCTCGCACTTTTCCCCTTTTTTGATTCCTCACTCGTTCACCAAGATCATCTTTATTTCAACTGGAGCGGGAGGGTCTTCCCAGTGTTTTTGATCCCTAACTCCTGGTCTTCAACTATTGACCTCCAAACTCCTGTCGCACTGAAATCCCCTCCCATCTGTTGTCATGGAAAGAGTTGTGAGCCTGGTATCAGACTAGAAAAGCTCAGGAAGAACTTGGATGTGGGATTCCAAGAGGGTAGCAAATGAATAGGTTTTTTTAAAGCGCGTGTCTTTGTCCCGTCTCCTACAAATGCACAAAGTGTGCACAGACTTGGCAGAATTCAGGTTTTCCTTTTTATTTTTAAATTATTTTGATGGATAATAGACATGTTTCTTTTTAAGCACGGGTTTCGGTTTTGGTCGGGCTTTTTCCCCCCAGTTTTCACAGTTACGGGACATTCTGGGGACAGTCCTACGGTTATTTAATGACCGTAGATGTTAAGATGACAAAAGTGAAAGCTTTATGACCATTAACACACCAGTTGTCAACATCGGATGTCCAAACAGACATAGTAAATAGCCTTGAATCAAACTCTAATATGTTCTCATTCGGCCTTTTCTGTATATCTATGGAGCAATTTTTTTGTGTGTATGTACAGTGAAATTGTGTGTATGGTGTCTACGGATTGTGTGTGTACGGTGAAATACACGTTTACCACTAATAATCTAATCCTTCAAACCCTAACTGCAAACAGTATCTCCTACGCACGGCTTTCTAACTGTATGTGTGCTCACATACCCCCTTGACAGACATCTCTCTTTCCCACACCAACACATTTTCTGGAGTCCCGTTCACCTCCTTGCTGCAAAATGATGTTTAATTTAAGGTCCGAAATTAAAAGGAAGTAAACAGCCGTCATAAAATGACCCTGGGAATTAAGGGTAACGTTCCCATTTGTTACTGATCTTTGTACTTTTCAGCTGCTGAAACCACATGTGAATAAAACGGGCCTTTTCAAGTTCCTGAAAGCTAAACTTCTAGACTCAAAGCCTCCTGTAGCATCACTTCGATCTCATTCAATTTCCCAGCCTCCCGGCTTCCTTTGTAAATTTTCCATCCCTCTCTCTTCTCGGATCAGTAATTACAGGTAGTGCCTTATCTCCTATCTTCTTCTTCTTTTCCACCAAGTCTTATAAGATCATCAGAAGCGTTATGAATGAAACAGAAATAATTGCAGTGACCTATTGAAAGGACGTGGCCCTGGGGGTTACTGTATAAAGATATTTTGATAGCACTGATCTTCTAATGGGTTCTCTGTTCTTTTTCCACACCTTCCCCTTTCCTTTTTTCAGCCGGGGGAATCTGAAATAAATGGTTCCTTTTACACAAATACACACACACACACACACACACACACTCTCTCATTTCAAGCCCTCTTCGCAGGTCACGCACGAAGTTTAACTCCGGTGACTGCTAATTTTCATCCGGCACCAGTGTTCGGGACTTTAAAGCTGAATCTAATTGGCAGCAGAACAGGTTGAGGAAATGAGGGGTGCAGTAAAGCAAATAAAAATCTCTCCCTTTATTATTTTTTCCCCCTCATGAGGAGGGGAAAATAGAAGTTGGGGGGAAAGGTGGAAGGGGAGCCAACCTCTCTTCCCTCGCAACTTTACCATTAAAGTTACACCTACAGCGAAGAAGTTTGGCCGTGAAAAATGGTCATTTTGTTTCCCCTGCTCAAAGCACGTTATTAAAATGCTAATTTAAAAGAAAAAGGAGTTAAATATCTAGCAATGGTGCAGTCTAATTGCAGCCATAATGAGCTCTCTAAATGTGAGTGCCCCTGACACACGGAGCATAAACAGCCAGCAAACACATCATTAGTACCCGCGTTCATTTATTCTGGCGACCTCACTATGACCCCGCCGAGGGTAGGGTAAAGAGCAGGTGGATCCGGCTGTGACACCCCCCTCGGGGGATCCAGGAAATGAAGCTATAAGCAGCTGCCATGGCAACACCTATGTGTGCAGATGATGTAACACACCGGCAGGCTGGAGGCTCCACAGTTGGGGCGCCTGGTCCACCCCGCTCCCCTCCTTTGCCAGTGCCCGGGCCGGAGTGGTCAATTATTCCATCCTTTTCGTTCACGGAGCCGCTCGGAGGGATCCCGATTTTTTTTCCCCGGCAGGAGGCAGGTTTGCGGGGTTGGGGACCTTGTGTGCATACGCGCGACCCCCAGCTCCATGAGCCAGCCAAGCGTTTCCAGCAGACATTGAGGGGCCCCCCAGTTTCACCCCATTTTTAGAGGGAGCCCAGCTCCCCCGCACCGCCTCTAGTGAGCACAGGTGAGGGGCCCTACGCCGGCGGGACACTGAGCTCCTTCTTGGCTTTGGTGGGAAGTCAAAGGAGCGAGACACCCGTCAGGATTGAGCCCCGAGCGAGCCCCTCCACAGCAGCCTCCAGCTGCCCCCCCTACCCGACGTGGAAGTGATGGGTGTGTAAAAAAAAAAAAGTCAACTGTCCCATATTTAGTCTGTCTTCCGCCGTGCACTGTACACGTATCATGTAAATAAACCTCAGCTCCTGCCCCGCCCCGAGTATGGGGCTCATTCAAGTTTTACAAAACAGGGGAAACTGAGGCACAGAAAGCTGTGCCGTAGCCGGGAGTGGAACCCAGGCGTCCTGCCTCTCAGCTGTAACCACCAGGCCCTGCTTTCTCCAGGCACCTGGGAGGGTCCCTGACTCCCAGTGTTTTTTTCCACCACTCTAGGAAGGTGTTCTCTGCCAAAGGGCTCGGACCCGCAGGCTGGCGGCACCCACCGTGAGCAGGGCTGGGGTCTGAAGGCCAGACGAACAAAGGCCATGCCTGAAGGTGAACAGCCGGGCTGGAGCGTGATAAAAACAATTCTTCGGGGCTGATTTTCCTCCATCCTAGCCTATTTGGTTCCAACGAGTCTCACTAATCACCTTCCAGGAAAAGCACAATCAGTTTTTCTTTTTTCCAAGGGGCATGGAAAGACTATCCCTGGAAATTATTTTGAAATAAAAAATAGCCCAAGCAACACCGTCTCTTCCCCTCCCCCCCATACCCCTGTTCTTCGGGGGGGCCCCCCCCAGCCCGGTGCACTTTAGATGAACCTGTGATATTGTAACAATGGCCCTTGAAGTGCAGTGGGGAGGTGATTTAGGAGAATATTAAAGGCGATGTGGAGATTCGAAGGCGGCTCTCTCAGGGAGAGCTGGAGAAATACGCAGCACAGATGGGCTGAGCAGATTAAACATTTCCGTCACATTGTTTCCAAATTGTGTTGCTGTGCCTGAGGGTTGGTACTGCGGTCAAAGCGCGGCAGAATGGTGCAAAGCTGGGAGCCGCTTGCTTTATGGAATAAATATTAATACCGCAGTTTCACATGAGCTCACAATCCCATCAGCGTGGAAATGGGGCGGCCGAGGTGGTCTCCAAATTCAGCATCTTTCCCCCCTCCCTTCCTTTTCCCCCTTTGCAAATTAATGCACCTCTCCCTCTCTCTTCTTCGGGGTGCACCCCCTGCCTCAATTACAGGTAGGGTGACCAGATATCCCAGTTTTATAGGGATAGTCCCGATTTTGGGTCTTTTTCTTATATAGGCTCCTATTACCCCCCCAACCCCTGTCCTGATTTTTCACACTTGGTGTCTAGTCATCCTATTTACAGAGCTGCTTTGCAAGTCTTTCCCGCATCTATCGGTCTGGCTGACCTAGCCGAGTTCCCTCACAGCACCTCGCGTCGCGCTGTCCATGGGCCTCCTAAAATAGCGCACGCTTGCCAATCCGGAGTGCGTCTGCACCTGTGTAAACACAGATTAGCTCCTCTGCCTTCCACGGAGTCGCTCTGCATTGACGCTGGGAGCGGAGTTTTAACCTGGCAGATGACAGCTTGCGTACGCCTAGAGCCCACGGGCCCCTCTGATTCACAGTCTTAGGGTCTTGTGCACCCATGTTTCTGGGCCAAGTTCATTTGGGGTGCAAGTCCAGGGCCCGTGACAGGGCTGAACCGAGCGTATTGTGGCAGGCCATCGAAATGGACAACGTCACGTAGATTATTTTCTTTTAAGTTACCCGCAAAATCCTGAACTCTTCCTGCAGGCAAAACGCCCTGGGGCGAAGTCATTGGGAATAAGCGTGCATTGGCCAGTCCCTTCCTAAGTTCTGCCCAGTGCTGTCCAGCATGAAACTGGGCTAAACCCCATTCACCCCAACTGGCAGCTTGGCCCAGGCAGGGATGGCAGCGTTTCATTTCACCCCTTCACTTGCTACTTCCCGTATTTCCTACACGCCGACCGTCCACCCCTTTGCTTTTCCCAGCCGCGTGTCTTCTTGGTCCTGTCCACCTCCGGTCGGCAGGAATCCATTTCACAAGTTCCTGGCAAGAGCAAATAAATAATGGTTGGGGACAAACGTCATCCTTCATTTTTATTGTGATTTATCTGAAGAAAAGTTGACTAATAAACGAGAGAGGCGGGAGGAGAACGTGATGGTTTGCTGAGAGCCAAAATGACGGGGAAGCCACCTCAGAGAGCTGAGCCGTTGACCAGGAGAAAAGAACGAGGAGTCCTTGGGGCACCTTAGAGACTAACAAATTTATTTGGGCATAAGCTTTTGTGGGCTAAAACCCACTTCATCTGTTGTATGGAGTAGAAATACAATAGGAAGATAGATATAGATATACACAGAGAACATGAAAAGATGGAGGTTGCCATCCCAACTTTAAGAGATTAATCCATTAAGGTGGGTTATCATCAGCAGGAGAAAAAAAAACTTTTGTAGTGATAATCAGGATGCGGATATAGACTAACACAGCTACCACTCTGAAACCTTTGACCAGGTGTGGAGTCATAGTCCCCCCTTCCTCAGAGGAGATGTCCGATAAAAATCCCCCTATGCTGGGAAAACATAGGTGAGCGCTTCCTAAATAAATGGGATCTCTGAGCAGTAACTGTATATCTACCGCTGGTTTCGAGTTTTGAATTCCCTGAGTCAGTTTTCTAGATAAACAGATATATAGCTGACCTGGTATAAAACTCCCTGTCAGCTGACCTTCTAATAGCACAAGGCATGGCTCACCTATGAATTAGGACCCTCCATTTGACTAACAATAATGTATGACACACACACACTGATAATGGGGCCGAGCAATCATAAACCGATAAGTCCCTGATTGATTGGCTTTTCTTTGGGCATCCATCAAAGCGTCATTGATCTTCTGTGCGAAGGAGGGGGGGCTGATTGATTGTCTTCCTGAAGGAGGCCCGGGTTGTTTACGAGAACGGGCAGAAAGCGCGCGGCTGTCGGCCGGGGCCAGAATCCGGGGTGAGGAGTAAATATTGCCGGCTCTGCTTTTGGCAGAAGGAAAGGAAATGAAACGAGGGTATTTCAGGGACTGAGGGGGGGAAACGCTCACTCCATCGGAGCAGTTGCTGTCTTGGCAGCAATGTTAATATCACGCTAGTGTTCCCCTGACGACCCTGCAGACTAGGAGGGGAGCTCACAAAGATGTAGCCTCCATTTCAGGGTCCAAGCAACGGGCTTATGGTGAAAAGCACAGGCCTGAGAGGCAGCTGGTCTCCCCTGCTTTGGGTAGATGGGAAGTTCTCATAAGAACGGCCGTACTGGGTCAGACCAAAGGTCCATCCAGCCCAGTGTCCTGTCTATTGACAGTGGCCAAGGCCAGGTGCCCCGGAGTGAGTGAACCAAACAGGTAATGATCAAGTGATCTCTCTCCTGCCACCCATCACCACCCTCTGGTAAACAGAGGCTAGGGACACCATTCCTTACCCAGCCTGGCTAACAGCCATTCATGGACCTTACCTCCATCAATTTATCCAGTTCTCTTTTAAAGCCTGTTATAGTCCTAGCCTTCACAGCCTCCTCAGGCAAGGAGTTCCACAGGTTGACTGTGCGCTGTGTGAAGAACTTCTTTTCATTTGTTTTAAACCTGCTTCCTATTAATTGCATTTGGTGGCCCTTTGTTCTTCTATTATGGGAACAAGTAAATAACTTTTCCTTATTCACTTCCTCCACACCACTCATGATTTTATAGACCTCTACCCTATCCCCCCTTAGTCTCCTCTTTTCCAAGCTGAAAAGTCCTAGCTTCTTTAATCTCTCCTCATATGGGACCCGTTCCAAACCCCTAATCATCTTAGTTGCCCTTCTCTGAACCTATTCTAATGCCGGTAGATCCTTTCTGAGCCGAAGAGACCATCTCCAGCAAATGTTTCTCGCTATCTGTCTCGGCAACACCCCGCACTGCCGAGCTGTCCTCTCGCCATACAAATAATAAGTTCTCTTTCCACTCCAGGTGCAGAACATCCCTCCAACGGTGGGACCAGATGTGTGGGGAAGCCCATCGCTCGATGAACCTGCAGGCTTCATTTTTCTCTCCCCCCAACTTCAGTTCTGGGGTCTTGTAGGGTGGGGATGGGAACCATTAGCACGAGGCCTGGAATTAAACTAACATCGGAGGCTGGAAAACCCCAACAGGTCTTTGCCTGAACTTTCAAAGGCAAAATCCAGCTTCTCAGCTGTCATCAGTCACCGTAGCTCCATTGAAGCCAACAAGGCTACGCCAATTTACAAGCGCTGAGAATCTGGCCCGGCCATCTCGTCTGCTCCCAGGACAGGGATGGTCATTCCAGGTCATGGCTGAGCTGCCTTGCAAGAGATCACACAAATAGGAAGCAGCGGGGGTGGCTGGAAATTAAAATGCAGCAATCATGTAGCGGGGGGCTCCAGTCTCTTTTTTCCAGGCTCACAAGGAGCAACCTGCTGCTTCCCTCCCCCGGCACCTGCTGGCAGGGCATTGCAGCCCCATGGAGGGATTCAAGGCCTTGTGACAGGCAGATCGCTAAGGAGGGCCGGGATGTTCAGGCGGCTGTAAATGGCAACAGGGAAACCACTGGAGGCTGATTCAAGCTGGGAAATATTCCCTGGGCTGGTGGCCGTGGTGCGTTTTCGGTTATAGAATTGGCTGTTCCTTTTACGACGTGGGGGGAGCGGGTTGTTTGTTCTCCCCCTCGCTGATGGAGATTAGCAGCATAAATGCTTTTATGGCCCTGCGCACAAACCCGCCTGCTGCCGGTTATTGGAATGAGCGTCTGTTTTGGGTGCGCTCGTCACTGCCGCGCGCAGGGAGGAAATGCGGAGCGCGCTGGGGCCAGCAGAATGGTCCATCCTGCTGGGAGCGGATCTTTGAGTTTTCGGGGGGCGTGGTCTCAGGGCTGAGAGCAGAACTGGGACCTCTCGGTGTGCCGAACAGGTGGCTTTTGTTACCTGTGTGCATTGAGCATCGTCGTGCAAGGGGTTGGTGTCAGAGTCTCCTGTTGCACTGGGATAAATCCGGAGTGACGTGTAAATCAACAGGGTGAAACTGGTGCAAGTAAGAGGAGGATTGGGGTGGGG
Source organism: Dermatemys mawii (assembly GCA_007922305.1). Taxonomy (NCBI): domain Eukaryota; kingdom Metazoa; phylum Chordata; order Testudines; family Dermatemydidae; genus Dermatemys; species Dermatemys mawii. Next base: position 4,503,081 of record ML677404.1, on the reverse strand, counting down.
AGGGGGAGGATGTTGTAAAGCAACCAGGACTCAGTCTCTGACCGTGGCCCTGTCACTTCCTCCTCCGTTGCCTCAGTTGCTGCATCTGTACAATGGGGCTACATGAGGCTCTGCAAAGGGCTAAGAGCTCCTCCGGCCAGGTGCACGGCGGTGTTGAACCGCAGGTGTGTCTCGCCCGCAGGGCATGTCCGTGTCAGGCCCCATCACGTGCCTGTTCCCCACCGCCTCAAAGCACCGACTGTCCAGGGGATTGCTCAGCGTCCCCCACCCGGTGGAGTCTCAGCTACATTCTCCCCCGCCCCCGGTCCCAATGTGCAGGCACAGAGCACGTAGGCCCTGCTGGAAGCTGATGAGGTCGATTCCAGGGATGGAGGCCTCCATGGCTCTCCTCCCTTGCCCCGGAAAAACCCAGCTGCTCAGCACCCACTAAACCCAGGCGTCAGCATCTTAGTAAATTAGCACCTCCAGACGAGAGCAGGGTTCACTCGGTGCCGGGCTTTGGCTTGCTGTGCCAGTGCACTTCTCGTTTTAATCGTTTAATAAAAATTAGCATAATTAACAAACATCTGTATGATCCAGAGTGGTGCAATTTGGCACTCGGAAACGAGGACTTAAACATTATTGCGGGGAGTTTAATGTTGTTTTAATTCTTTTTGGCACGGCGCAGTGGAATCAGCGTTTGGTGCCGCTCGTTCGCGCCTGGCTCTCATTTGCATTTTCCTCCCTTTGATTATGAGCAATTGCAAGCACCCCGGCAATTCATCAAAGCCGAAATTATTTTAAAATACCTCGTGGTGTTCGGTCGCTGCGGTGGGCAGAGGAGGGAGGGAGGGGGGCGGGTTGGATTGCTCCGCTCACGCGTTGGATGGCGCTCTGACCCACCGCCCACCCCTTCCAGCCAAAAGTCTCCTGGGTGGATTAGTTTCCTCCTGCTGCAAGTGCGGATTCCGTCCGTTTCTGCACGAAGGCAGCTGATCATCCAAAGCTTTCTTTGCTCCTCTTTTGCTGCAGGGTTTTCCTTCCTGTTTCGAGAGGGCTGCCATGAGGCCGGGGGCCAGGGAGGGTCTTTCATCGCTCTGGGAGAGCGCATCACTTGCTGGGGTCAGCCACCCTGCCAGGTGTTTGCTCCTGGGAAGCAGCGTGGTCCATGAGTTAGCCTGGGGTTGAGGAGGCCGGACTCCGGCTCCAGTGAGAGCATCATCTGGCAGTCCTCCCGGAAGAGGGCTGGGTTCTATTTCTCACCAATGCTAGCACCCCCCCGAACCACAGCCCTTCTGTGCCTCAGTTTCCCCACCTGTAAAATAGACGCATCATTCACGCTGTGCAGAGGATTAGCGCCCAAGCAAAGGGTGTAGGAGGAAACATTCTGCGTGAAAATGTCTCCCATGTGGAAACAACCCACTGCAGCGTGTGCAGCACCTTTCTCTGAAATAGCTGGGGCTGGTGGTTGTGAGTGAAAGCCTGCCGGACGAGCTGGGCCCTCGGTGTGATCCGGTGTGGCCGTTCCTCTGCGTCCGTGCACTGCTTCAGTCCTGCCTACACCCTCGAAGTAGGGCTTATGTGGAATTTCGGGGGCACCTAGAACAGGCGCTCAGAGGCGCTGACCGGTTACCTGTTGGGGTCAGGAAGGATTTCCTCCCTCCCCATCTATTTTGGAGGGTTCTGTCTCCTTCCTCTGAAGCATCACAGACTGTCCCCACCTGGAGGTGGGACACTGGAGGGGTGGGCCGGGGCTCTAGGTGGGCACCGAGCGGTTCCTCGCTCCGGTGCTTGGCTAGTGCATCTTGCTTGCATGCTCAGGGTCTAACTGATGACCGTAGGTGGGGCTGGGGAGGAATTTTTCCCCGGGTCAGATTGGTAGGGATCTTGCGGGGGAAGGGGAGTTGCCAAGAGTCACTTGCCAGGAATATCTGGGCAGATCTCCCTTGACTAATCGGTGCCCTACCGGCGCAGGGGCCTCGGGCATTGATGGCGCCTCAGTTTCTCCTGTTCTTTGCCTGTGGCATGCAAGAATTTAGGCTCCTGAAGATTTTTAACCCTTTGGTCTAATTCTGGTTGCTGGCCTTAGTCAGTGAGACCTGGGGAAATCTGGCTCTAAGCGATTTGTCCAAGGAGTGATTTGTCCAAGGAGCAGCTGCACTCAAGGCAAAACGACGTTATCTAGTCTAGGACGTTCAAGCTGGGCCCTTTCTTGCGTTTGTTTTCTCAGGAGTACAACATGTATGGCTGGTGGATCGGCGAACTGAACAGTGAGGTGGGGATCGTCCCGAAGGAATACCTCACGGCGGCCTATGAACTGGAGGAAAGATGAGCCTACGGGTAAGAGGCAGGACTGCTGCTTTGTGATGAACTCTTCACACTTCTTCAGAGACCTGCCTCCCCACTGTCCTCGCTGAGAAGAAACTGTCTGGCCAGGAGGTCTGAGGTGTCTGGGCAGAGGTTGGGGATGTAGGGCGACCAGACAGCAAGTGTGAAAATTGGGGGTGGGGGGTCATGGGAGCCTATATCCCATGACAGCCAAAAATCGGGACTGTCCCAATAAAATCGGGATGTCTGGTCACCCTATGGGATGGGACAGTCCCGGAGTCTGTTTTTAAACTTTCATGAAGATCGACATGGAGAAACCTGGGAGGGTTTGGCCTTTGGCTCCATCTTCTGGTCTTCACCTTAACGCTGGAGCAAATAAACCATCCCAGCGATTCAAAGACCTGATAGAGCAGGGTGGGAGGAATTACCATTGACATTCAAGGAGTGAGGATGGCCGGTTAGAGCCCAGGACTTGGGAATTAAGGGGTCTGCATTCCACTCCCAGTTTTTCTGTGACCCTGGGCAGGTGTCTGAAGTGAGCCCAGCTGTGACCGTGAGCAATGAAAATGTCCCTGACTTTTGTCTAGTGCTTTGAGATCCCTGTGTGAAGCACAGAAAAGGGTTTTTACCTTCGGGTCGGATGGCGCCAGCAGCCACCCAAAAGATTTGGTTTCCAGAAAACATTGTCTCTTGGTGGTCATCCTAATAGTACTTAGCAGAGCACTGGCTATAGCTCACTTTTCACCCAAAGCCCTGCAGAGAGGTGGGGAAACTGAGGCACGGAGCTGGCAGATCACACTCCAAGTCAGCTGCAGAGCTGGGAATAGAACCCAGGAGTCCGGACTCCCAATCACCTGAGCTTATCAGTGGCACACCCCGCCTCTTGCTGCGCCAACTGGAGTCCCCTCATCCCATGTCGCGAGTCGCTGGGCGTGTTGCTTGTGCCCCTGTCATGCTCTTTTTTATCTTCTCGCCAGTATTCACTCCTGGATCTGTTTCCTCCTAGGCTCCCTGGTGCCTCTCTCCCCGACATACTGGACTGCAGCCCCCACCTCAGGATCCCCTCCCCTGCTGCCCCTTGGGCACCCATAGAAACCTTCTCCACCGCCACGTGAAGAGACTCATCACCCAGCACCCACGTCGCTGCTGTTCCCCAGTGCACCCCGTTCGCCCCCGAGCCTGTTACCGAGCTAACGCGCACACCCCCTTCCAGAATCCAAATTATCGGCCTCGTTCCCCTCTGGATTTGGAACGTGGCTCTTACCCCAGCTGATGAGACGCCTGAGTAATCGGCCAATTCAGGGCCCGGTTTTGTTCTTTTGTGAGCGGTGGGAGAAGACCCAAAATAAAGAGATTCTCTTTCGTTCTCACAGCGTCTCACCTTCCCTGTCGGCTCGGTCCCGGGCTTGCTCTGCAGCTGGATTTGGCAACCAGGGAGGAGAGACAGGCGTGTGCCCGGCCTCCCCTCTCCGACCCTGGTAGACCCGCCCTGGCAATCAACCAATTCTGCCCGTGACCAGCTTCTTCTGCTAGGAGCTCCGGTGTGGAGCTGGGAGGAGAGGGCTCTCTGTGCTGCCCCTGTCTCTGGGGATCAACAGAGAACTTCATCCTCCAGGATTATCCAGCCCCGAATTCGGATGGGTTGGCACCTTTCCATCAATGTGGGTGGGGTGGGGGAGAAGGAAAGGGAGAGGCTGTACCCCCCATGTGCCACTAGGTGGTGGTAGCTAACTGTTCGCCGCAGCATCCGGCCAAAGGGAAAAAAGTCTTCAGCCATCCTGAAATTAACTCCCACATCATAGCACATGGCCAGTGTGTTGATTCTCCCGGGCCAGCTACCATGGCTGGCAGGACTGGTCCTTTAGAGCACAGTCTTGTCCGTATTCAGCCCACCGCTTAAGTGTTTTCTCGGATTTCAGCAGGTGGTTTAAGCGCCTTCCCGATTCAGGGGCTCAGGAAAGTCTCCGCCAGGTGGCTACGCGCCTTTGAGGACCGGGGCCAAGCAGAGACGAAGCTCAGGGAGGAATCGGGGAGAGCTGGTTCTAATTTGGCTCTAACTCCTTTGGCGTTTAAAGGTCTCCGGTTCCAGCCCTGGCTGCTGGCAGGGAGAAGGCTGAACCCGACGCCCTCCCGGGCTGCAGGAAGGGAAGGATTTCCCTGTGGCTGGAAGGGCCTGGGGAACGTCGCTAGCCCAGAGCGAAGCACCTGGAAGCCTTTCCCGCCCGCCTGCTGCTGGCCGCGGAGCAGGGAAGAGCCTTGACAGCTCCAATTCGTTATGCTGCTCCACTAGCAGTGGTGCCAGGACAGCTCACCTGCGAGCCATGCACGGCCGCACGGTGCGGGGAGGGAAGCAGTCGCGGCTGAGCAAGAGGAAGGGACTGGGAGCTGCCAACGTCCCCCTCCCTTCCCGGCTGGGCTCGGTGTAGCTCACGGTGCACATGGCAGCTGCTCCTGCTGCACCGTGCAAGGCCAAACACCAGACTCCTTGCAAGCTGGCGGGGGGATCTGTGCCCAGCCTCCCTGCATCCCGTCTCTGGCCCTCCAAACCGGGCAGCCCGCCCGTTCTCCCACGGCTCCTGCCAACCCTAGGCTCAGACACGCCTGGGAGAGGGATGCCGTCGTGGCTAAAACCAGTCCAGTTTGAACGTAGCCCACGCTGGGCACGAGTGACGGGTGAGAGGGAGGCGTGTGAACAGCCATAGCTAGCAAGAGTCCAAAAACCAGCCAACGTGAGACATGGCTTCGTTGGAGGCAACTGAGTTAGCAGGAGCAGGTGTAAAGGCTGGCAGAGCGGGGCTCTGGGCAAGGCAAGGGCCTGTGTGCCCAGAGCCACAGGTTCTGTTCCTTACTCTACCAAGACACTCTATACCCTTGGGCAAGTTGCTTAAACTCAGATCAAAGGTATTTAGGCACCTATCTCCCCCATTGGAGTCAATGGGAGTTAGGCCCCTTTGAGGATCTGGGTCTTGGCTATAAGGTGAGTGTTCCTTTTTTGCACAGAGGTTGCTGGTTGGTGGGTTTTTTAAGATCCCCCGTAGAGGTTCCCTGCTCTTGACTGATCTCTCCTGGGTGGTTTGCACCGCGCTTTGGGCTGCTCAGCGGCGAAGGCAGGGCGAAGACCGGTCTCGAGAGATGCTGGCATTTGCTCTCCACTGCGGAATGGGCGGGAGGACTCCGCGGGCGCACACGGAGCCGGGTTTTCGCATCCGCCTGTTCCTGATCCTCCGGAAACCACACGCCTGACGGAGACAAGGTAGATGCAGGGCCACGGCCAACTGGGGGTTGAGATCCAGGGGAGGATACAAGGAGCTGTTTCCGAGCCAGGCCCAGTGCATGGACAGAGGGCAGGTGGCTCAACTGTCCCTTCTTTGGTCCCCGGTTCTGCCAGCTTCCCTTAACTTAGGCCATTGCAAGCGCTTCGGGGCGGGGACCTGTTCAGCGTCTGTACAGCACCTAGCGTCCTCTTGCACACCTGGGGCCGGTAGATGCTACAGTAACGTAAATAATAATAAGACGGGTCCTTACGGCAGCTGGGGGGGTGGGAACGCCCCTGCTACCCCCGCTCCTGCTCCGGGTAAGATGGAGCAGCACCCGCGTGGTTGATGGGATTGGAAGGGTGGGCGTTAACGCACCGGCCCGCCTGGCCTTGCCCCGTGATCTTTAGATTTTGAAGCAAACAGCGGGTGATCTCCCATCCTCTCCGTACCACCAGCCCTGCTCAGTTTTCGGGCCCTGCCTAGGTCAGAGACATGGGCAGCTTTCTTCTACCTTTCAGCAGCGCAAGGAGGCCAGAGAGCTGGCCCCTGTGGGTTGGAGAAAGAGGCACCTGGGCGGGTTACTCGGCTTGGAGCTCGCCCCTCTGCCGGGACCGGATTGTAATTACAGTAATTTTCCAAGCGTGCGCTGCACGACGACTGTTTAATCAGGGCCTGGCTGCTTGCATCTCCCAGCCCTCATCACTCACTGGGAGGGCTCTTAAAGAGACAGGCCCCCCCACTCTTCCCGCACCCCTTCAGCCGGTTGAACAGCTGTCCTGTAATTGGTAGACATATTTTTGCCTCCTGGCATGCAGCAGGGTGCAGCGATTCTGTTGCCGTGCTGGCCTCTCTCCCCGCTGGCGGGAGTCGGCATGGGGCTCTGAGGGGGAAGCTGTGAGGGGAGCAGGGGGCCAGGGAATCGGGCCTGCTGGTAGTAGCCAGGTGAGCTGCTGCTTGGCTCAGTAGCTGGTTTCCTTTGAAAAACACTCACCCCGTCTCTGCGGCTGGGGGCTGAGGAGACATCTGCCTGGGTCTGCAGGCAGCCGAGAACAGTCCCTCTGAGGAAGGGGTGCACGGCCTCATTCAGCTCAGTGGGGTGTTGACTCTGAAGCCTAATGATGGTGATGTTACATTTTTGGCTAACGCTTTCACTGCTGAGCAAAGCAAACACGTGGCCAGAGCTGGGCTTGTGAGTTGAGCGGGAGTGACTATGGCTCCTCCCATCCTCTGCAGTGGAGTTATCTGAGAGGGCACCCATCCCATGGAGCGCCAGCTACTGTACCAAGGGCCTGATCCTGCTCTCAGTGCAGCCTGGTGGTGAGGTGCCGGGGAGAGCCAGGAAAATGAAAGAGTAGCGCTACATGGCAGACAAAATTGGGGCATGGAAAAGCAGGATTCCTGGGTTCGGTTACCATCTCCCCACATCCCTCCCGTGTGCCCCACTTTGTCTGTCGAAGGGGTGTCAAGCCCTTAGGCTGCACCAATAAAGCTTTTGGAGAGCCTTGGGAGAGCGCCATGGGAGGATGGAGGATGCTTACAAATCCACACGATGATAGGCCCATTTGGCTCTGCCTCGGGCCAGCAAGGACAGCCCTCTCCCCTTCCTGCTCCATCAGCACCGCCACCTCTTGGGTGCTAGGAGAATCTTCGTTAGCAGTAGAGGGCCAATGGCATGCAGCAGTTCTGCTCCCAGTGGACACGCATCCGCTAATCAGCTGGTGGCGTTAGGAGGCCTAACTCTAGCCCTGCCCGAGGCAAAGGATGGGCTCTGAGTGGCCAGGGCTGGCCCTGAACGCTGGGTGTTTCCCACTGGCTGGAGAGCAGGGAGAGAGACCCCTTATCTCATTCTACCCTCTCGGCAAGAGACCTTTGTTGGGGGACAAGGGAGACTTTATCCGCTGTGCGCTCCAAGTGTCTGGACACGGGACGGGAGGCCCCGCTCCCTCCATCGCCAGCAGCGGGCAGGCCGGGTACTGGGGATTCCTCTGTCCAGCAGCCGGTTGGGTTTCAGCAGCAGCCGCTTCCCAGCTGACAGGTGAAACGCCAGCGGCACCGGATGAGGCAGGTAGCTTAGCCCCGTGGAGGTAGCTGGCTCCAGCCCATAATTTGGATCAGACAGTGCCAGCGGTGGAAGGGACGGGGGCTCCACCCTCTCTCTGTTGGAGCTGGCGGGGTGGTCCGTGGCTACAATTTGTTTGCACAGACTTGAGAGACGGCCAGGTCTCCTCCGGGGAGCTGGAAAGGGATGCGCCTGGATTGTTTCCAGCGCTTGGATGGCTTCCAGGCAGAGAGGCTGGGTGGCTGCCAGGCTGCAGGGGGGAGAGGGGAGCCATCTCGAGCAGGCCTCAGCCACACGGCAAGAGCAAGGTTACCTTGAGCCGCTCTGCGTGCGTGCCACGCAGCTGGGCTCAGCGCGGTGGCAGGCAGCAAGCAGGGACCAGGGATCCAGGCCCCGGGCGGCCGGAAGTTCGCGCCTGCCTGCAGTCCCCTCTCAGCTGCCCGATTCCACTTGAATCCCTTCGCTTACTGTGTCTGCGGTGGGCACTGGCCGGGCCTGTACCCGCCCCAGCTTCCATGCCACCGGCAGCAGCAAAATTCCTTTCCCTGTTAAAGAGACGCGCTGGTGCCAAGAGAAACTCTGCCTGGGGCAGCGGGCTGAGAGCGTGGGTGTCTCAATAATCCTCCCGCAGTAGTGCAGCCAGCCCCCAAGAGCTCTTATGGAGGCAGGAGGGGCTTGTCCCCCCCCCATTCCCTGCACAGCCAACACCCCGACTTTCAAAGGCACTGCCCGGAGTGGAAGCTGGGGGGTTCCCGCGGGTTCTGCTAACCCACATTCGATACTTGTACCAGATCTTCCCCAGTGAACGGGAACAGAAAAGTGGCACCTCCCCATGATCAGAGCGTAGCAGCTGCGTAAGCTGCTTTCTGGAGCGGGACCGGAGCCCAGCTGCTGCTGCTCTGGAAAAGACCTCAGTGTTGTAATACCCCCCATTTGACCCCGCAGCAGCTTTCATCACTGGGGAGCTCAAGTGCTTTCAGGGTAGCCTGACAACTCCACTCGGCCTGAGTCCATTCTGGTTTGGTCAGGCCCAGTTGCCAGTAGAGGGATTTTGTGCGTCCGTCCCCCCACACCTCCTTGGAAAAGTGAGTCGATTTTGGGTCCGTTTTCATGACGCTGTTGCAGCACCTCCAGAAAGAATTTTGCCCGCCCCTGAGATGCAGCCAGCTCTGGGGGTGTCAGCACTGTTTAAACAGCTGCCAGGACTAACACACCGGAGAGCTTGCTCGGGGGGCTTTCGCCCTTCCCCCTGGTCATTTTGTAGAGTTTCAGCCAGCAAGCGCCTGGGTGTGTTTGTGACGGTCGGTAGGTGTCTAAGGTGTGGGGTAGCAGGTGCTCTTAGCTGCAGACTCCCCACCAGCGCCTCTAGCCCCAGAAGGTGACCTATAGCAAGAGTACGGTGGGGAATTGCCTCTCAGGGGCCCATGCCAGCAGGGAGAGGAACTGGCCCAGGAAGGGCTTTAGGAGACTGTTTATCCAGCAGGGTCTTTGCAGAGAGGAGTGAGAGCTGCTGCATCCATGTGGGTGTTGAAGGGGAAGCCCCAGGGCAGATTGTGCTCCCACAGAGCCAGGCCGCCCAGGTCCGAGCCAGCTGCATGCCGTGATTCTGCACCGCCCCTGCTCACCCTCATGGGGGTTCGGCTCGCCCATGGGCACAGCCCACGTGCCCCTCGGCGCGGGTCCGCCCCGAGTTCCGCTGTCCCCGCAGGCCAAGCCTCCGCTGAGGGGGGCGAGCGGGGCCCCAGCGGATCTGGCCTTTCGGCTGCCTCATTGCCCACCCCACCAGCGCCTGGCTGGAAGTTTCTAGATCGGCGCGACAGGCACAGCTGGCCTCACAGCTGCGCCATTTGGAGCCGGGCGCTCATGAATATGCACGAGGCAGCCCCAACCAATCGGCGGAGCAGCGCCCATTAGCGAGCAGCTGTCAGGTTTTTGAAATGAACTTCTTTTGACATTTTAGATTTTCCTCTGTGGGCTTCGGTTCCCCCCTCCCTCCTCACGTGCGCCCCATTGCGGCCCTCCAGCGGGCGAGGCAGAGAACACGCCCCTGGGAAGGAGCGAGGAGGGGGGAACCTCGACACAAGCGCCTGGGGAAATCTACCGCTGCCCCCCCTTGATTTTCCCAGCCAGGCCCTGCGACCACCTAACCCTGCCCATCGATGGAACCAAACCAGGTACGGTGGGATTGACGCACCCGGGCCTAGTGGGCTCTGCGAGCGTGGTCGGACGGATTCCAGCCTTGCTAAGCATCAGGGGTTGCGGTCCCGCCGGTGGGGTGGCCCCACATGGGCAGAGAGCAGCACAAACATGGCCACTGCCAGGTACCAGCAGAGCAGGCAGCCTCTCCGCTGGTCTCTGTGGCGCCCGCTGGTCACCAGGCCTTGCCCACAGCCCAAGGAAGGAGCACAATTTGGCTGAGGGGAAGAGCAAGGGGTGCTGGGCAGCGATGGCTGGCAGGATCAGTGCCAGCCTACACCACTGTGTCCCTCCCCTGTCCCCCCAGCCACACCCACGCACCTCAGAAACCAAACCCCTCTCCTCTCCCCATATGCCGCTGGCGCCTTTCCACAGTATGAAAAGTAGCTAGCGCTGGGTCTACTGACCAACGGTCCCACAGAGCCAGAGAGAAGCAGGTTCCCTCCACGGGCTGGGAGACTGGCCTGCCCTGCGAGACTGAGGATAATACTGAGGCCCGCTTGGAGCCCCCAGTGAAAGATGCCCTGGCAGTGATATATTATTTGGGGAGCCTGGGCTGGAGGAAAAGCCCTTTCGCCCCTCCCAACACAGCTGCAACGGGACACGCATCAGCTGTCAGGATCTAGTGCTCCATGCAACCAATGCAGGGGTCATCTCTGATTCCGCCTTACCCAGTCCCAAGCCTCGTGCTTAAGAATATGCAGCAGCCCTGTTATTTTTTTCCCCAGCATGCTCAGTTTGGGATTAACCTTCACCGCTCCACCAGACATAAATCACCAGCAGCCATGCTCTCGTGCGCGTCACATTTATTGCAGGCCGGAGTACTCAGCTCTGCCTTCGTAGCCAGGACCGTGCCAGAGGAGGGGCTGGTGAGAAGGGACAGGGAGCAGCAGAGTTAATGGACCCGATGGGCTGAAAGCAGAGAAGGCCTGGTTGGAGTTGCAGCCTGTTCTTTACTAAGGGATCCTTCTGTTCTGCTCCCTCCTGGCTGCCTTTAGGGACCACCCCCTTTGCTCTTCTCCTTTGCCCTTTTCGGCTCCAGTTGGCTGTCAGGCTGAGGCAGGCCTGTGCCAGCCAAAAGGTCGGTTCTCCTGCAGGGAAGCCCAGCTTGAGGGGAGTCCTACACAAAAGGGGAGCACAACCAACCACCCCTGCCGCAATGGAGGGCTCACTCCTGCACTACAGAGAAAGCTCCTTGGCTCATTCCAGCTGCACGCAGCCGACATGCCGAGCTGTGCCAGGAGGCCCCAGGTAGGGAGGGTGGCGTCCAACCCAGGCGGGTGGGCTTCTGGCTCAGCACAGCTGAGGGGAGGCCGCCCCACAGCAGGTGTTTAAATGGGGCTCCCGGCTGTGCAAAGTAGCACCCCTCGGGCCTCCATGGCCGTTGGTTTTTCAGAGGGGAATGTTACCACGCCTGAATTCTAGTTCTAGGAACGAGACACCACTGGGCATTGCCAGGACAGCTGACTGATCTGCTGCTGAGCAAGGAGAGACAGCAGCTTGGCCCAGGGATCCAGACAACATCTCTTCCGGAGGATCTCTGCCCGGATAAGCATCCGCCTCCGTGCCCCAGCTCCAAGGGGACGGAGGATCAAGCCAAGATCATGGGAGCTTGGTTTTGTTTTCAAACAGCCCCCATCCCAAATACACACAGGTCCCCCCACAAAAGCCATGGGGAGCAACGAACTTAGGTTCTACTAAGCACTGGTTCCCTTTTCGCACAGCTCAGTTGTGTGTTCACACAGCACCTGCCTCAGAAGAGGACTGGCCGGAGGCAGCAGGATGTGGTCACAAGCTGCTGGGAGTAGAGGGGAAGAGGACAAGGACCACGTGCCATGCAGGGTCCCAATCCTGCACCGACAGGAGCCGCCCAGCTGCCATCGGCGGCTCTCTGCAGAGCAAGAGCCACTGCTCCCACACAGGGCGTCCAAGATCGTTCGTGCGGCTCATTCTGTCTCCGGCAGCTTCGTGGGCGAGTCCGGGCCAGCTGAGTGGTTGTCTTCCATGCCGAAGTCACTCCAGTGCAAAGTGGGGTTCAGGCAGCTCCGAACGGGGGGGCTTCCGAGACCAGCACAGCTGCGGAGAGAAGGCACAAGAGGGAGTCGGGAAGGGAGAGGGGCTCAAGGCCAGAGGCCCGGCCCCAGCTCTCCGGAGTGACGCCCGCACCCTGCCCTGTGTAACGGCCTGGAGCAGCGAGCTGCTGACAGAGGACTTGTGCATTTCACCCGGACCCCTGGCTCCTGGGAGCGCTGGGGCCAAGCTGCCGGCAGCGCTAGGACCGGAGCGCTCTCCAGCCTGCTCCCCGACCCCAGCAATCCTGGGAGGAGCAGCGGGGGGAGGCTGGCAAAGTTGCCCTACTCCAGTTCCGCCCTCTGCACCAGGGGAGAGAGCAGCAGGCAGTTCCCTTTCAGCCACCTGCCCCCCCATCTGCCAGCAGCCACATCGCCACGCTGCCCCGGGGGCCTCTGCCGCAGCTGGCGCAAGGAGCAGTACAGGTGGAACCTGCTCTGCCAGCTACCTGCCCCCCTCCTCCGCTTCCAGACGCCCCATCCGCTGTGGCCGTGCGGGATATGGACTTATGGGATAAAGGATCCGACCGGAGGAGCACCAGGGCCCAAGGAATCTCTGCTAGGCCTGGGCTGAGCTGACCCCAGGGTTTTCCTAACAGATGAGGGGGACCCAGCACCCATTAAAGAACACGGTTCATTAGCGAGGGAACACATAAGCAACGCAGCCGGGGTTATTTGCCTCCGCCGTGGCTTACGACGGATGTTCCAGCAGCCAAGGCACGCGGATCCCATCATGGCTCCGTTCACCCGGTTGCCAGGGTGGGAAACGCGCCTCGGATTCTGTCCGGCTGCCGGCTCGGAGGGCAGCGGGATACGAAGTGTTCTCAGCACCGCCAGACCCTGGGGACGGGCACCAGGCGGTCTCACAAGGGGCTGCACTACAGCGCTTCTCTGTTAAAGGGTCGCTCCGAGTTGAGGGGGGCAGGGGTGCCTCCCCCCACCTCACACGGGCGGCTGAGAGAGATTCTACGGTAGGTGCCTGCAGGGTGAGATCCAGCTCCCCGACCCAACTACTGCCCCCGCGGAGGAGGGGGCAGCTGGGTAGGCTGCAGAAACTGACTAGCTGAGTGATGGAAATTGGTACCAACCCTGAGCACAAGACTTCTGGTATAAGATCTACTGCTGGGTCCACAGGTGGAGACTCATGGGAGCTTGTCTGGCCGTGTCCTTTCCCCTTCCAGGATTCCTCCCCTCTGAGTGTCCCCACATCCTCCCCTCCAGCAAGAAAGGCTGGAGGTGACTCCCCCAGGGCAGGGCAGCTTTGCCACCGGAGAAGGACCATCATTCCTCACCCTTGCCAGTCTGAGATGCTCAGGACATGGTCTGGGTTTGCCGGGGCCTAAACCAGGATGTGTGAGCCCAGCTGTGCAGTAGGGGAAAGACCCGGGGAAGTGGGTATTGGATGAGTCAGGTGCGGGCTCCGCGTTCAACACAGGGAGCATCGGGAAGGAACCGTGTGCCCGCTTTGGTGCCCAAAGGGGAGCTGAGCCCTTCGGGACATGCAGCCCCCCATCATTCCAGAGCGCCAAACCTAAGCTACTGATGAAAAGATGCGCCGGAGGCCCCCGGTGGGCACAGAGCAGCGATGGACTCTGGCCTGCTCCTTCCTGGCAGATGGTGCACGGTGTGAAGAAATCCTCCAAGCAGCCCGTGACGAGTCCTGGGGCACTCAGGAGCAGACAGGGGCTGGGGATGGTGTGAATTAAAAGCCACGTCCGTATTTGGATGCGGTGTGTTATTTGGAAAGATCATACCAAGCACATTAGACCCCACATGGGCACAACAGAGGATGCAGTGGCTAAGTTGTGGTAAGGCTCATAGCCACGTTATGGGCTCCACCGTAGCACAGCCACTGCTTTGGAGACGGCACAGCCGGTTCCAACCATTTTCCGGGTCTGGTCTAGCTAGCCCAGATCAGCTCCCAACATGGAAAGGGGCTTGGTTCTTAGCCTAGTTCCTGCCAGGGGTCTCCCTGCATCCAACCCACGAGCGGCCAGTCCTCGGATTGCTCCCGGTACCTGTCATAGAGTTCCGCCCCAGCCGCGAACGCAGAGTGGGCGTCTTCTTCCTGCGCCCAGCCGCAGTTGGACATGGCGTAGCGGAGGATGGCCTCCGTGACAGTCAGGGGGCTCCGGCCCTGCACGCATGCCTCAATCTCGGACACCGACAGCTGGCTCTGCAGGAAGAGATGCAACTGGCTGTCTGACAGGAGGACCACGTTCTGCACGACCCTGGAGAGAGACAGGAAGCGAGGGGACAATGCAGAATGGGGGACAGTCCCTCGAGCCTGGGGGAACGGCGCACTTCGCAGCCTTCTTGCCTGCTGGGAAGCAGGGCTGTGGGGCAAAATAGCCCCTGTCCCCATTCCCAACCCATTTGGGGCACCCAGCCAGCCCCATGCAAGAGCGGCATCCCTTCCACTCACTTCTCCAGGAACCGCTGGAGCCCCTGTCTCCGGTTCTCAATGAACTCATCGGTGCTGCCCACGAAGAAGGTGGATTTCCCCGGCAGCTCCGGGACAGGCCTGAGGGAACAGAGCAGAGGAAAGAAATGGCTTGGTCCCCGCCAACCAAACGAGGCGACGTGGGACGGACCCGGTGGGAGAAGCGGCTGGGAGCCGGCCTCGTGCACACGGCAAGCGTGCGTTTTCACCCGCCGCCGGCCTCGTGCACACGGCAAGCGTGCCTTTTGACCCGC
>ML677404.1:4445716-4475757 GCA_007922305.1 Dermatemys mawii | reverse complement strand
TACGTGCTGGGACGGGGGCGCCCCCCCACGGGGGCCCCCCGCGCCGCGTGTGGAGACCGCCGGGCGCCGCGCCCTGGGCCGCGGGGGGCGGCGCCAGGGGGTGTTCTGAGACCAGTGGTGAGGGAAAATTGTGGGAAGGGGAGTTGCTGGGGCTGGGAGAGGGGAAGGGAAAGAAGCCATGAGATGGGGAGGGGTGGTGTTGCAGGGGGATTGTTGTAGAACTAGGATTAAGTGAGGGCATGGAGCTGCAGGGGGGTTGTGGGGAGCTGGATTTGGGTGGGGAGGGGGAGCTGCAGCGGGTTCTTTTGTAGCTCGAGTTGTGGGGGGAGAGCTGCATTAGTGGTCTGGAGGGGAGCTGGGGTTTTGGAGGGGTAGCTCCATGGGTAGGGTCATGGGGAATCTGGGATTTGGTGGGATGGGGAGATGTGTGGAAAAGTTGTGGAGCTAGGATTAGATGCGGGGTGTGGAGCTTCAAGTGGGGACCATGAGGAGCTGGGGTTGGGTGGGGAAGAGAGCTACATCAGAGGTCTTTGGGGAGGCGGGTTGTGGTGCTTGGAGCAATGAATGGGGGGGTGCCCCAGGGGTCCTGCGGGGTGAGGATGTGTGCATGGGAGAAGATGGAGCATCACAGAAGGGGGAACCCGGTTGGTACCCTAAGTGGAGCTGCACCTGGGTGGGAGTTGTGTGGCTATAAAGCTGCAGAAGGAGCTGCGGGAAAGGGAGTAAGATCAAGCTGCACCATCTAGAAGCTAGTTGTGGCAAAGGAGGTGTACCCCAAGGAGGCCGTAGGGAGTCGGGGGACAGAGCTCCACCAAGGGCTGACTGATGGGGATGGTGGATATGGAACTTTTGGGCACAGAACAGAGCTGTAGTGGAAGTGAGTCTTGGGGAAGGGACACGTGGAAATGGAGCTGCACTGAAGAGACAGGATGGGGGCACCAAACACGAAGTTCATAATGAGAAAAATGGGGCACGTAGAGCAGGAGCTGTAGCCATGAGGGGGACCAGGGTGAGGGGAGTGGAAGCTGCACTGTGGGAAGTGAGGATGGGGCAGAGACCTGGTGCGGACCCTTGTTCAGCTGGTTAGGGTGTTAGTAAAACTGAAGAAGGGGAGAGAATGAAGCTATGGAGTTGCACCAGGAGTACTGGGGATATTGGCACAGGAGATGGTGGAGCTGTGCTAGTGTGCCTAGTGAAGAGGAGGGTGTGGATGGAGCTGCAGGAAGGAGACCTAAGGAACACGGAGATTTGTGCAGAGTTGGAACTTGTGTGTGTTGATGGGAGGAGGGGAGAGGCGGGCTGGGAGATGGCAGAGACTGGTGCTGATCTGAAAACGAGCTCGATGAAGCTGTACCAGAGTGTCAGTTGGGGAGGTGAGAGCTATCCTGGGGGCCTGGAGACGGTGGAATTGTGCTGGGAGTGTTGGGGATAATGGAGCTGCAGATGAGAGGCATGTGTCCTGTGACTACAAAATAAGTGGGCAAGATAAAGAGACTGCTAAGTTGTTCAGGTTCTAAATGTAAGTTTTATTAATTAAAATAAAATTAGTTTTTAAAAAACTTAACTAACTTAGATTCTCTGAATCTTGGATTTTCTTACATGGGAAATTTGTTTGGAGTAAACAACCCCTGCTAAACATCACAGCCTTGTGTTAATGCTAGAGAGCTAAGCAGTGAAACTGACTAGAAACAGACAAGACAGTCTAGTGTTTCACTGTCCCCAAAAATGAAATGCAAGCATAACTAGCAGAGACTGCAAATGAATAAAGCCAGTAACCACTCTTAGTTTTCATATGCTAGTAACACAGGCAAAAGGAGAGTGTGTGGGTGCTGAAAGATTTTTATCCACACACTCCCTTTCTGTGTCCTGAAAGCACTAGTGATGATTGGAGAAAGTTGAATAAAAAGGTGTGTGTTTATGGAAAGGGAGGTTTGCATTGTCCTGCAGGCACTGGGCAGTTGGGAATCTTATGCCATTTTGAGCAGCATCTTCCCATGGTGACTTCTTTTAGATGTCTCCAAATCTGTGCCCTGCCTCTGGGAGCATTTCCCTGATTAGAGGAGAGAGTGTAAAAATACTTCTGTCTTCTCTCTGCTTCCTCCTCATGCAGACTGAACCTAGAAAGCCCAGCCACGCAGACAAGGCTTTTCCTTAATATCTTGTTCCCTTGTACAGATTTCTGTAACTTCAGAGGTACACTTCCCACATGAGTTGTGAATGTAGTCATAACTGAGAAAGATAGTCCATGCTCAGTCACTTATAGCTCTCCCAAATTCTCCATCAAGGCCGAAGCTTTCATCTTGCTTCATCTCAGCTCAGGCTAATATTTCTGGAAAGCCTGAGCAAAATTCTCTCAGTTGTTTTCAGGTTTGAAGGGTGGAAAACTTACTACACTTGTTCCCACTTCAAAAGAAATATGCATGCTGTCTTTTCCGGGCAAAAGCTGAATAAACTTGGCATGTTTATAGTCTTCAAAGAGGGGTGTGATCCTAACCAAATTTGGGAAGGGCAATTGGGAGAAATATTTTAAGTTACAAAGCATTAAAATTGCACTTAACTTTTCATTCTGAGTCAGTGAAGTTAGACTGGGTATATTCAAATGAAATAGATCTCTGGGTCCTTATGCTTATGCTGGCTTAGTCGTCTATCTTCAGTAGCTTTAAGTTTTTACAAATGTATCTGACATACTAGAAGGACACTATGTAGAACTTACCTTCCTCTAAAGAAAGCACGTTTTGCAGCTGAAGAGGTTGATGCTTCATTCAGCACATTTGTTTGCTTTTTCTCGGGCTTGCTTTATAATTTTCTCACTACCTGGATGCTGCTCTACAGAAGGCCACGCAGTAATGTGTGTTCTCTGCAGTGTTGCCAGATTCTGGCTCTTACCCCTCTGCTATTCTTGTTGCAATAAAGGAGGCTTTTGTATATACTTTGTGCTGGGCCTCTTTCCTTGTTGCCTTTTCCTGGAGTTTGAATTCTTTTCAAGTGGTTTAATGTGTCTTGGATTTTCCCTTTAACTGCTGTCAGGAATCTCTTCTCTCTCTTTCCAATGTTCTGCTTTATCCCTTATAAAGAACTCCACCTTATCCCAAATGCGGGTGTTTAAGATGGTCCAGTGAGGGTGGGCATTGTTAGGATTTAAGTCCTTTTTGGTCTTGGGTCAGAAAATATCTTTAATGCAAAGTTGGCTGTTTCCCAGACAATAAGCAAAAGAGAACTGAAGGTGAATATTAGGAAGAACATCCTAAATGTGAGGTCTGCTTAGACAGGAGGAGCCTCACAATGAGCCCGGTCAGATGGGACCAATTTCCCCAGAAAAATAGGGGGAATATCCTGTACTGACCATGGGGATGGGAAAAGTGACCTGGTATCGCTTCCAAATGTAACATTGTGTGAGTGAACATAATGCTGATGAAATCTAGTTGCTTGACGACCCAGAAGATCAAAGACCAGGTACAGCGTGGGCAATGGCAGGACAAGCTTCCCCTTGCCCCAGAAGTGGTGCATCACTCCTGACATGTAGCGGTGAAAATGGCTCATTCTCAATGTCCGTTTGTTCCTCTCTGCTGAGACTGCCTGTGAGGAAGTCCATTAGCACTTCTTGTGTCTGGTGCTGTGGTAACTTGTTTTCTGGCACTGTGGATACTCATTTGGTTCATTCATTTCTGCGACTGTTCACGTACTCTAGAAGTCACCAAAGGATCTGTGCCATTAAGGTCAGAATCTCATTGGAAACAGCACAGCCTCTCAACAGCGCTCCTTACCTAAGGGCTGGTCTGCAGTAGAAAATTAGGTTGGCATAACTGTGTTGCTCAGGGGTGTGAAAAATTCCTACCCCTGGACGGTGTAGTTAAGCTCACCTGAGCCCCCATGTAGCCAACACTAGGTCGATGAAAGAATTCTTCCATTAATCTAACTGCCGCCCCGTGGGGAGATGGATTGCCTTTGCTGATGGGAGAATATGCCACTGTAGCATTTTAAATTTAGACAAGCCCTTTGATTACTCTTAGGTAGTGCACGCTCTGCGTTTGTACCGTCACTGGGGTCTGCAGTCGCTTCTCTCAAAACTTCAACAGGGTTTCTAGTTTTGTTACAGCAGAAGACACTGATTTATTCATCTTTCAGAGTAGCAAGGGCAATATATGCACTGTGCATAGGAACAGATTGGAACTGGAAGCTGTAGCCAGGCCATATATCTGCTCAGAACATCCCACTGGATGCTGGCTGTTGAGAGCACCTCTGGCAAACCCAGATGCAATTTCTGGCATAGGAACTATTCCAAAAGAAACAGCCTCTCGGCATGCCACCCAGAACAGACCCTGCACGGGCATGTCACATACGGACCCCTTGACACAAACCTCTTTGGAGCAAAGGGAGGTAAGGGGGCCTTTAAGGGGATGGAGCATTGTCTCTGTGTGGCACAAACTTCATCTTTTGAAAGCTGAATATGTAGGTTCTCGTCTCCATGAGTTTCGTTTCAAGTTTACCAAAACCAGTTTGAGAACCACAGAGATCTAATAAATGCACACACTGATGTTTGAACCGACTCACTTCAAGGGTTAAAAAATAAAACCTTACTCATAATTTGAAACAGGCAAGTATTTCTCTCCTGACAGCAGCTGGAGTCAGAGGAACAGACCCGAGACCGTTCAAAACTCTGACAAGGATACATGTGAGTCACCTTATGGCCTGGAGATTATATCCACTTACCTCTTGCTGATCAGCATGTTGTTGCTCCCTCCCTCACTTGGCAAATGTTGGCCGTTCCTTGCAGTGCTTGTGGCTTCTCCGTCAAGTCGCCTCTGCCCATCATTTGCCCAGGAACTGGCTCACAGCAGCCTGAGTTTTTCAAAGTGTAGTTCTCTGCCTCCCATGCTGCTCGCGATCTGAGGGACAGTAGAACCCATAACCATTCTCTGTTTTCTGGCCATCTTTTTTTTTGCCCACTGTTCTTCCGTCTCCTTATTTCTTTCTCTCCCTCCCTCCTTGTTTCAGGGTCTCTGCAGGAGCAGTCATAGTGCCAGTGGATTGTGCTGTTAGTCAAGGTGCAAGCTCCATGAAATCAGCTGTCTGGTGACTGACTTATCTCTCAATACAGAGCCCCCTAGATAAGTTAAAAGTGAGGCTGCATCATGGTTTGGTCTCGTCTGTGCTGGTCCAAAGCATGTTACATGGGGACTGTACTGTGTAATGCAGTCCATGATCCAGTTGCTGTAGATAGGATCCTAGACCACAGAGCCAGCTGAATGATCTCTCTAGCTGAATATTAGATGCTTTGTGAAAAACAAGCTCTGTCTCCAAGCATTAGCCACATTCTGCAGCATCTGTGACTAAGATTTGGGTCCCCTGCAGAGAGAGACGGGCGTCCCGAGATCCAATCTGTATTCAGGTAGGTCAGCTTCCTCATCACTGGTCATGTGGGGGTGTGACAAGCTTGGTTACAGAGACCCCCTTGGGACTGCCACCTAATGAGCTGAAATTACCTCTGAGCCCATTTTCCCTGCCAGCTTGGGACTTCCAGAATCCTGCCTTGTTGAGCCAGACATGATATCCTGCTGCAGCACTGACAGACCTAGGGGCAGGGCCATGCCCCCAAAGCTGCAAAGTAAACTGAAAATAGCTCAGCAGGTTACCTGCCTCCAGCACCCAGACACCCAGTTCCCAATGGGATCCAAACCCCAAATAAATCAGTTTTACTCTATATATAGCGTGTACAGGGTAAATTCATAAATTGCCTACCCTCTATAACACAGAGAGAGATGCACAGCTGTTTGCTCCCCCAGGTATTAATCAATTATCCCAAGTATATTAATAAACAAAAGTGATTTTATTAAGTATAAAAGTAGGATTTAAGTGGTTTCAAGTAATAACAGGACAAAGTCAGTCACCAAGAAAAATAAAGCAAAACCACACAAATCTAAGCCTAATACATTAAGAAACTGATTACAGGTAATATCTCACCCTCAGAGATGTTCCAGTAAGCTTCTTTCACAGACTAGAGTCCTTCCTAGTCTGGGCCCAATCCTTTCCCCGGTACAGTCCTTTTTAGTTCCAGCAGACATCTCAGGTGGTAAGCAGAGATTTTTCTCATGACTGGCAGCCCCCTTTGTCCTACTCCACCCTCTTTTGTAGCTTTGGCACAAGGCAGAACTCTTTTCTCTCTCTGAGCCCCCACCCTCCTCCTAATGGAAAAGTACCGGATTTAAGATGGATTCCAGTATCATGTGACATGGTCACATGTCACTAAGATCCCCCAGTCTCCATTCTTCCTGGGTTGGCCCACACCTACACAGGAAGGCTTGCAGGTAAATAAACCATTTGCAACCAATTGCCCTAGTCAATGGGAGCCATCAAGATTCTGAGCCACTTTTAATGGCCCGCACTTTGCATAATTACAGCAGGACCTCAGAGTTTTACTTCATATTTCTAGCTTCAGATACAAGAATGATACACACATGCAAATCGGAGGGATAGATTCAGTTGGTTATAAGTGTGCCAACACAGGGGGCTTTCCAGAAGTGGCGGCTGGCTCCCTCCAACCTTGTCACGAGCCCTAGCTGAGGCATGAAGCTTGTTTCCTTGCCTCCCCTCGTAGCACCCCTCTGCATTTTTGCTGTAGGGGATGGAGTGTTATTCTCCTGCCTGAGAATCTGCTAGAGAATTCCAGACCCTCTGCAAGTGAAACCTGAGCCCTCGGCTTCCTGCTGCATTGCTGGCTCCTTCTGGGGGATTAGATGGTGATGGCCAGAGTCTGTGCATTGTTGTGGTGATGTGGTGCCAAGCGGCCTGGCCTTCATCAACAGCAAGTCCACAGGCAACCTGGAGCCTTGCTGCTTTGGGTTTGCCTCTGTCTGGCATCTGATTAAAGACCCTGTCAGAGCGTATTTAAACCCAGGATTTCAGAAGGCAGCAGCTCGCGCTCTCTCTCTCGCGCTCTCTCTCTCTCGCGCTCTCTCTTTTCCAAGGTTTCTTTTTAAAGCGATCCCTGATAAGTGAGACATTGGGTGCCCTCACGTCCCATTGGGCCCGGTCTGAGTTGGAGGGCTCAGCACCTTGCTGGGTCAGGCCTGCATACCCTGCCTTGAATTGAGCTGCATTTAATGTAGGATCCTTAATTGGGAGGAGTGCTCCGAAGGAGGAAAACCTTGTTTCTGTTAGACACTTGCCCCTAGGACTGTTGTGGGATAAATTGTCCTCCCAGCTGGCACGCTGCCCATCCTGCGATTCTCCCCTCTTTTGTTTTAATATTTTAATGAAGGAAGTTTTGACCAAAGGTGGAGACCGAATCCCTGTGTCCACAACAGCGCAGAGCGATCTGCCCCCTCACCAGCCAGCCTGTAACCCTGATCTGCGGGAGCCACCTGGAGAGGACAGTGCAGTCTACACAGCCAGTTCAATCTCTGACCCCACTCCCCAGGCTGCCAATAAGGGGGCTGGTTAGTGCGAGTTGGGATTGGGGGAGGTGAGATTTGGTTTGGGCAGATGCTTTTGCACAGAGTTTAGTCATCAAAAATGCAGTTTCTGGTGAGAAGTATGTGCAAAAGTTTGATGTACATTCACCAAATAGTTTCAGCTACATCCTCTGTATTCCATTGCTTATCCTGTGAACGCCCTGCTCATAAATGGCGCTAAGTCTGGGAATCTCCCCTGTGAGGAAATGACTGAAGCCCAGACTCTGTGTGGAAGGGGTTTCCCGATGCCTCCGTCCAGAGCAGGGCACGAAGGGAAGGTTACCTGTTGTGTGCAGGTCACTTGGATTTAAAGTGCCTTCCAGCAAAACCCAGCTCCATTTGCTGTGGCTGAGACAGCAGAAGGCCTGCAGTGCAGACCTGGAGCACGGAGTGACATATGAATGGTCCAGAATTGAGCAACTGGTGGCACTTGCATGCTGAGATCAGTTTGAGAGATGCAATCACAGGGTCCAAGACACAGAAATGTGAGTTACAGCAGTTGCCAAAGGGTGAAGCCCTCAGAGGCCAGGTCTTTCCAAGCCCCTCACTGCACTTAAAGCATCTAGAAGAGAGAAGATCTCCTGACTGTGTTCCCAAATGCGACTCCTAGAGAAGTACAGCTATCTCAGCCGGGGGTGACTTTTGGTGGTTCTGAATTGCAGTGCCCATAATGAGATCTGTTTGGCCCATGTCTCCTACTTCAGAGAGTCTTGTCAAGTGAAGAAGAGCTCTGTGTGCCTCCTAAGCGTCTCTCTCACCAACAGCAGTTGGCCCAATAAGAGAGTCCCTCCCCCAACTTGTCTCTCTTGTCAATTGCATGAGAGTTGCACAGGCTTGAACAGTGTGGAATTGTACCTACCTCTCAAATCCTGGAATTCAGAAACCTTTATTTAGCTGTTGAAACATCTCCCTCAGTGCGGAAGGATGACCCACAGGCTCAGCACAGCTACACGATTCTCTTTTACTTTTCTGCTTTTCAAGCGAATCCAAACTTGCACAATTTTTGCCAGTTGGAGGTTCTCTGTTGCAACTCAAAATGGCTTCAGCTGGAAAAAATTCTCTCTTGACAGGTGACATGTCTGACCTGCTCTGTAGTCATCTGCCTGGCAAGTTTTCTTTCATCGGGACTGATCAGAAATTGCTCCCTGGCATTTGGGCTGCAAAATCTCTGGCCAGCTACACACCCTGTTCTGGTTGATTAGAAAAGAACAATTCCCGGTGGAAGCATGATCTGATGGTTAAGATACAGGCCTGGGAGTCAAGAGATCTGCATTTTCCCAGCTCTGCAGCTGGATTGCTGTGACATGCAGAGCAGGTAACTTCACCTCTATCTCCCTCATGCAGTATTAGTGACCAAAGACTGACTTGCTCTAGCTTTCTGACCTCTCCCATCAATGCAGATCCCCAAGATCTACCTACCCCCAGTTAATACTGGGGTCATTTACTGTGTCACCTGGACCATGCTACCCTAATGTAATGTTAGAATGTGAGTGCAGCTAATAACTGGGACTAGAATTCCACTGATTGATCATACCAGAAATGCCTGTACTGCAGGAGAATAGAGGTGGGTTATCAAGGGGCCTGTGGTATTCTTATGCTCCCTGTATATCGAGTCAGTTGGGAGAGGCAGTGAGTTTGGCTTGCTGCGAGGGTCAGACCGAGGCTTGGCATGGGTGTGCTTCGTTCAGTGCAGACTTTCCTTTTGTGGAGAGGAAACAAAAGCCTGGGTATTTGCCCATTATTACCTTCTCTTTACTGATGAGGAAAGTGCATCAAAGGAACTAGCTGGAGACTGCAGTGAGTTAGTGTCCTTCCCTCCCATGCCCGCTCCACTGCTTCCTAATAGTCACTAGATTTAAACAAAGTAGCTCTTAAACTGCTAGTGCAGGTGGGTGACACCCATATCTTGGGTAGGGGAGCTGTATGCCCGGGTGGGCATGAACTAGGCCCCTCCCTGGTGCTTAAGGGGGTAGTTGATTATCAGGGAATGTGGCTTGAGGTTACCTTGGAGAAGAAGCAATTCTGTTATCTGCCATTTGCTGCCCTCCCCCCATTACGTTGTTGGAAATGCTTAATGTAGCACAGAGCTTTGTAAAACCGAGTTGAATTAAATAGATAAAGGGAGGAAGGCTGATCATATGAAGAAGGCATATATCAGCACATCCAGACTGGGGCAGACCAAAGGTCCATCTAGCCCAGTGTCCTGTCTTCCCACAGTGACCAGTGCCAGGCACTGGACTCAGGTAACCTGGGTTCTGTTTATGGATCTGCCACAGACTTTCTGTGTGACCGTGGGCAAATCACCTAGTCCCCGTGCCTCAATTTCCCATTAGTAAAATGGGGATATTTCCCTGCCACACAGGTGGGTTTTGAAGATAAATCTAGTCACGTCGAAGTGTGGGCAGGGAATATAAATTCCTAAACAGGAGACTAAAACGAAGCAAGATGTGGGAGATCATTTCACAAAAGGGCAGGTTCGAGGGGTCAGTAGTGAGACTGGAGCAGGGCTATCTTTGTAAGGAGGAAAACTCAAAGCACTGTACAGATGAGGACTCGGACGCTGCTGGAATGGGGCAGGTCCCGTGAGGTCAGGGAATTGCGGAGGTGAGGCATGTTACAGAGATCCCTTAGGCCCTTGAAGGTGATGATGGGAAGCTTGAATTTGATAGGATAAGAGATGAAAACTGAGGGGCTGGGCTGGGAGACTGTTCTGCATGGAGAGAAACCTGGATCTACATATATCTGTTTAATAGCGTTATCCAATGGGAAGCATCTGATCTTAGAGGAGCCAGATTATTCTGCCAGCCAGTCTCGTGCCACTTCTCTGAGGCTGTGCACGTATGTTTCTTTCTCTTTTAGAAGGCAGCGCTAGTGCCCTGGACTCCGTCTCCTTGTATTGTCGCTCCCCCACCCTGACTTATGTGTGTGTCTCTCTCCCACTTTAGCAGCGTCGCCCTTAAGCTGAAAAACTGGCCAGCACAATGGGAAAAAAGCAGAACAAGAAGAAAGTGGAGGAGGTCTTAGAGGAAGAAGAGGAGGAGTATGTGGTGGAGAAGGTCCTGGACCGGCGAGTGGTGAAGGGCAAAGTGGAGTATCTGCTGAAGTGGAAGGGCTTCTCGGAGTAAGTGGAGAGGCCGCACCCCCGTCTGTGATCTCTCTTTGTGCTGTCAGTCTGGGGCGTGGAAGACCCAGGTTCAGTTTCCTGCTCCAGTACCAGCTCCCTGTGTGACCTTGGGCAAGTCACATAGCCGCTCTGTGCTTCAGTTCCCCATGTAGAACATGGGGATAATTGCCCTGCCCTGCCCTGCCTTGTCGGGGGATCGTGACGATAAAGACATTCTACAATGGTGAGAATACCATTCCGGCGGAGTGGGGAAGAAGGTCCCACTTCCTTCCTCCATGAGCAGCCTTCGGGGTGGACTGTTCACAGGCCATGGCAATCCCCAGCCCCTCCTTCCTCTCTGATCTGGATGGTCAATCCAGTTCGGTGTACGTGGGAGGAGAGGGAGAGACATTACCTCAAAGGATTCCCTTTCCTGGCCCTAGAAAGCCAAGTCTGAACTTGTGAGTGACGTGCATAGGGGCTGGTATGGAAATGGGTCCCATCTACCCATCAGGGCAAGTCTGTGAGAGGCTTCAGCTTCTACAGCTCGGCCTCTTCCCTCCCAGATCAGGGGCACCACAGCACAGCCAGGGTAGCAGTAGCTCTGATAGCATCTCCGAGGCCCTGTATCCAGGGCATCCCTTCGCTGACTCTCACCCCCTGGCCTGAGCCGCCGGCTCTAGCAGCGGGAGCAAGCTGTCTCCTTTGATTTCAGCGAGGACAACACGTGGGAGCCCGAGGAGAATCTTGACTGCCCCGACCTCATTGCAGAGTTTCTCCAGTCCCAGAAAACTGCCCACGAGAGCGAGAAATCCGAGGGGAGCAAGCGCAAAGCCGAATCTGACACGGAGGACAGAGGGGAAGAGAGCAAACCAAAGAAGAAGAAGGAAGAGGTGAGGCAGGGCTCCGAGGGGAGAACCTCCCCAGCCCCCGGCCATGAAGACTTGTTCCCGGGTTCATCACTAGCAGGTAGTCGTTAGAGCAGAGGATGGGGAACCAGACCCCACGGGTTCTATTCGCAGCCCTGCGGCCGGCTGACTGTGAAGTGCTTTAAAATCCTCCTCTGAGCAAAAACATTCTCTCATCTCCCCGCCTCGGTTGGGGTGACAGTGGTTAGAGATCAAGCCTCCCGTTTTGAGCCAGAGGCCAGTTGATACATCGGGGGCGGTGTTTAGGGCCGAGGTGCCCTCCTGGGATGGTGGGCAGCATCCACCAGAGCAGTGACACCACCTCCTCCCCACCCACCCACCCCCCACCTCAGGTCATCACTGACTACAGGGGATAAAAAACTGTACAACAGGGACAGTGGTACAGGTTATTAGGTCAAAGCAAGGGAACCAGAGGGGAGCACAGAGCAGAGAACCCTGGACAGTGCCCGCTGCCCCCAAAGGATTGGTGGACTCTGCCGGATATGGGCAAGGGACCAGAAAAGGGCCCCACTGTCCCAGACAATGCCCCCAGTCTGGCTTCCTCCGTCCAGGCTGATGAATGGACATCTTGGCTGGGGCCAGGAGGAAGCTGGCAAGCAAGGTCTCGGGACTGTGTAGGACCACAGCCCTGAAGATCATGGGCCGCAGAGAGGTAAGCACCACCGCTGTGCCTCAGACCTGACCTGGCAGGATCCCCTCATGGTGCTAGAGAGTCCAGCTGTCATAGCCCATTCCAGTTTCCGCAGACACAGGTCTGAGGCGTGCCTAGTAACCCCCCTTGGCAGCCATCCAATGAGTCCCCACCATTTGAGTTCACAAAATGGCACAGCGACGCCCCCTCCCCCAGGCAGCAAGAAGAAACTCCCCTCTTTGTCTTTCAGTCGGAAAAGCCGCGAGGCTTTGCCCGGGGCTTTGAACCTGAGCGGATCATCGGCGCCACGGATTCCAGCGGGGAGCTCATGTTCCTGATGAAATGGTGAGTGTGTCTGGGTCTGTCACTTTCTTCACTTACTCTGCGCCAGAGGGGCAAGGAGCTGCGCCCGGGGAGTCCCTGCTAGCTGGCCTGAAATCTCCCGCGGTGACGCTGCTGCCTGACTTGACCCTCGGCGCTGAGGCTAACCTGGATTTGCTCTCAACAGGTAGGACCCTTGGGAGTCTGGGATTCTTAGGATTGGGGAGAGGAGGGTATGGCTTGGTGGTGCTCTCCTCCAGTTCTGTGCCTGGAATAGAGCCACAGGGACACAGAGTTGGCCCACTGGGGCAGGGGAAATCTGTTCAGCCCAGCTGTGGCCAGAGGTGGGAATTGTCTTGCGTGGGGTTGCGTACTGCAGTGGAGCTGGGGAGCCAGGCTGTAGCTTTGACCCCTGCTCCCCACAATTCCCCGCAAACCAACAGCTGAACTCAGGCCCAAACTTGTTTTATGGGCTTCCTGCGTCTCAGGCATTTGGAGCGTTGCTTGGAGAGCCCATCTGGCTGAGACCTTCCTGACCTGCTCCCTCTGGGGCTACTCCAGCGACATCTGTTTCCAACCCCCTGTAGGAAGAACTCTGATGAGGCCGACCTGGTCCCCGCAAAGGAAGCCAACATCAAGTGCCCCCAGGTGGTCATCTCTTTCTACGAGGAGAGACTGACATGGCACTCTTACCCCTCGGAAGACGACGACAAGAAAGAGGACAAGAACTAACCCACGCCGGCTCTGGCCGGCCTTTGTATAAAGATCAGACTGTGGGTGTGAGCGCCAGTGAGAGAATGCAGCTCTACTTAGCGGAGAGGTGGCTTGAGAAGATGCCCTTTGAAGAGACAGGATGGTTTCTGTGCCCTGCCTCTGCCCAAGAGTTCTGTCCAGCTTCAGACCAGCCTGACGGGAGGGGGTGGGGGAGACGGGTTTCAAGGCTGTCTCTTCTGCAGCTTTCTGGAGAGGAAGTGAAAGCCCCTTCCCCAAAGAACTATCGCTGGGGCTGGGTAGGCTGGGGAAAGGGAGAGCAGATGAATATTGCGTCTTCTTCAAAGACCATCTCAGCAACCCACAGCCTTCTTCCCAATAGTGTTAACTCTGCATTTTTACAGCGTAGCATGTGTGTAGGTTTGTTTGTTTGTTTGTTTTTTTTTGCTATTACTGGTGTATCAGTTTGAGGTGGGGGAGGGGTGGGACTTTTTAATAGGGTGGGGGGAAACGGTTGACAGTGTTCCAGATCCGTGACCAGAATCCTTTTTTATAAACATCTTTATTAACTGAAAACCCCAAGTATTGGTAATAGGACTAGGGGGAGGGACAATGGTATGAGACTGAAGCTGTGAAAGTCCAAATCCTCAATCCCTAGAGCAATGTTATTGGGGGCGGGGGGAGGGGGGTACCTGCAAAGATGCAAGCCTGTGATTACTAGTGTCTCCAAACAGAACTGCCAGTGTTGCTGACTTGTGCATTGTAAGTGAGAGGGTGGGGGACGGGGAGGGAATTGATATCGACCCCTTAAAAGACTTTCTACCCCTTTCTGTTACGGTGCTATTTTGTGAAAACTAGAAAGTTCTGATTTCGCTTTGATTTCTTTTCAACCCCAATTGGATTCTGTCCAGCTGGCAGCATTGGGAACCCCTTTCTTCTCTGTATGTATGTATGTATGTTTGTGATAACACGTTCCTCCCTGTTTTTAATCCTATTAGTGTAATGTGAGAGGGAGGTGAAATCATTTCAAAATCCTCCTCGAACAAATGATTTGTTTTCAAGCCCAAACTTCAGCACTGGAGCCTGCTCTGTTGCTCTGCTGAAATTTTTTTTAATCAAACGGATTTATTAAAAATACTGAAATATTTAATGTCTGGAGTCATGAGCTCCTACAGGCTCCTGGCACCTCCTTGTAGGGTGATATGTATCTAGAACCGCATTGTACAAACCTTTTTTTAAAAGCATGTGTTGTTTAGGTTTCTGTGAAAACATTGTTTAAATGTAAAGTAAGTGTTTGGATTTTAACTTCATACCAAGCTCTGTCCGTATTTTTTTTTGGTCTCAATAAAATTTTAGATTTATAATCCCGATTTTACTTTTTCTCCCTTTAACTTGCTCCCTTTCTGCAGCTGTTGTTGGGTGAGTTGATCGCGAGGTGTAGAGAGCAGTTAATGGAGAGTGAACGTGTTGCTGCAGATGTCCCCTTTCAACAGCACTGACTCACTGATGCAGCATGGGAGATAGGCCTGTGCATTTGTGAATTAGGTGGTTACAGAGGCAGGAATTTCAGAGCAGACAGCAGCCTATTTATTTTGACTTCCCATCTGAAGAGAGCAAGTGGCTTGGAGGTTAGTGTCTAGTGCAAGTTCCTAAATCAAATCTCCTAGGGTTCTTGTAGCCCTGATTTTGGTCATCACTGGCCAGTGACTACTGGGTATGGATGCAAGTTGCACCAGTGGAACTTACCGCGGCTTGAAGTTTGTGGGTATGTAACACCACACTTCCACCTGCTCTTCCCCACTCTGCCACCAACTTGGCTGATCTTGGGCAAGTCACTTAAGCAGTCAGAGGGGAAAGTGCAGCACAGTAAGGTGGAATGGATGTTATGAGGCTTCCTTCATGTTTAAAGTACTTTAGGATTGCAGGCAGTGAGTGCAGTTGTCAGCTGTCTTGCCTACAGCAGTGGTTTTTATCAAGTTCTCTTCATGGTTCCAGGAGCTTCTAAGGAGGGTCCCAGGAGGTCACACCGTCAAACCTCACTAATTCCTGTGCCAGCCTTTTAGGAGGGACAGAATGCTACAGACTGGCAGGAATGGACACGCAAATCAAGGGTACTGCATCACAAAATGTACCGGAGCTGGTTTGTTTCAGCCAACTAACGCATCCTGGCATCACAGAAAATGTGCTGTTGCATATTCTGAAAGCTAGTAATTTGGACAGCTGCAGCTCTGGGTCTGCCATTACGGAGAAGTGGCCTCTCAGGGTCATTAGGTTTTGGCAAGTTAGGGCAAGAGAAGGAGTGAGATTCTCATCCATTCTGGCCGGTGAAATCAGGGTCAGGCAAGTAAAGTGGTGGTGCACTCAATGAATCCAGCTTATTGGTAAAGATGCACTCTGTCCCCAGCAGTACAATGACTGCCGGGGCAGCTGTGGATGTTAAACCCGTATTAATCACGTGTGTCCAGCTAATTGACTGTCCTAAGGCTCGGATCCCATAGGAGATTCTGGGGGTATAAATCGCTGCAAGTAGCTGAAGAAGTTTTAGTGGAGTCAAGACCCCAGGGATGGAACTGCAGCCCACCAGCCAGAGTCTGGCTTTCCTCCGAACAGCGCTAATGCTACACACGTGGAGGGAGCTGCATCGAGTGGCTGGAACAGGGCTGGGACTAGGGGCTGGTGAACTAGGTTCCAGTCTCAGCACTACCCCTGACTTGCCCTGTAGCTGCCTCTGTTTCTCCATGTGTGAAGCAAATCTTCCCCCATTGTAAAGCCTCCCAGAGGCAGGGAGCAGGACTCTTCTCTGGGCTGCGTTGAGCAGTGCCGCTCCGCTCCTGGCGACCGGCTGGTGTGCTCCCTGCCTAGAAGTCTCATTAGGAGTGGGGCTTGGATGGACCCTGACATGGGACCAGTAGCTATTTCCTTGGCAGTCTCCAGCCACAGCCCTTCTACCAGATCCTACACGTCTGGGGAAAACAAGGGGCTGCCCTCTCTTGTCAGGTGCTTAATGAGACTGTTAATGTTGAACTGACTGACCCCAGCAGGGAATAGCAACAGAAAGGCCTGATTCTCCTTAGAAAGGATGTTCCAGTCCGGCTCTCAGGGAGATCAGAGAAACCGAACTGTCAGTGGAGAAATACTTCCACAAAGGTCTCCACTTCACCTGATTACTGAGCAGCGGGGAGGCAGCTTGAACCGTTGCATGCTGCACAGGGATGAGGTGAAAGCAGCAACGGAGGTAGCTGTTTAAGCCCCTTCCCCTCTACCTCTGGTTTGTATTAAGAGGCCACCGCCTGGCTGCCCGAAGCCAGACTTGACAGCTTTGGGCAGGGAGCCCAGAAGTAAATGGTTCTGTCGGGCTAATTTTCAGCTCAGACTTCCTGCTTTGCCACTGCATGGCTTTTGCAGTAGTGTCTGGCCTGCCAGATGGGCAGGCTGGGAAATTCTGACTCCTACTCACACAAGCACAAATTTCAATGGCAGGATCAGACACAACGGTGGAAAAGACCCTATTGGAACAGGTTCCTTCCCAGCTACATTCTGCTGGAAATCAGCATGATCAGTGTTAAGGCAAGACTCGGGTTTTCCCCACTTGCTGTGCGGCCTCTAGGAAGTTAATGAATCAATCTGGTCCTTAACACAAGATGGGGGAAATATTCCTCTCTGGCCCAGGCTTTATTAACTGTTGCGGCTTTGAGATCCTTTGCTGAACGGTCCCATCACAATGCAAATGTTGGCTGCTGTAAAATGAAATCTGGGAAAAATTTCTGGAGTAAGATGACTAGGACTTTCTTTGCTGATTTACAGCACTCTCTGTGTGGTCAGTTTCATGGTTTCCCTCCCCTGTCTAGTCAGTCTCCATGTGACAAGGCTGAGGCCCAAGGCGGCCAACTCACATCTGATCAACTTTCCTCAGGTAAGCATTGGCAGGAGCAAGGTGGGAATTGGTTTACTGCTCACGCCAACAGGGAGAAGGTTTGGAAAAAATGTTGTGAAACAATTCACGTTTTCAGGGTGTCTCGGTACCATGTGCAACTTCTAAAAATACTTTGAATTGACTAGATAGCAAATGGGTGGTGTCCATGCTGAGTAAACCCCAAGTAGTAGTAGGCCCAGGGAAGAGAGTAAAATTTACAAAGCAAAACTAAAAATCCTCTTTAAAACAAGAAATAGCCTCAGGAGTTTAATACTTTAAAACAATTTTAAATGAACTGCCTTATCTCCAATGCTGTCTTCCTTTTTTGCATTTTAGCTTGGAGTGAAGCTGGACTGGTCAGGTTCTCATACTAGCAGCAAGCCTGTTTCTAGTCCTATAAAGGGAGGTTTAAATCCTATAAAGAAACCAGTCTTCTCAGGAACACACTTCTATTTAGATTATATAAAATCCCTACTTTCCTGAATGGAAAGAAGGGCTATTCCAATGGATGCACTGAGTAAAAATAACATTTGCAGATCATGTCACATTTATTTGGATGCTTTTGGAGACTTGCATCAGTTGCATAGCTTCTAAAGCTGGCTGGAAATTCATTTGCTTTAAAGGCCCTATCCTGCTCCAAGTGTTGATTTATCCAGTTTTCTGTAGATTTAAAAAAATTAGTGCAGGAACCACTTTGGCCCATAGGGATAAATCCATAATAGGAGCTACAGGAAACATTTCAGGACTCTTCCTGGTGGTTGTAGTCATTACTAGAGATTTAAGTATATTTTCTTTACCCAGGCTTTAATACACATTTTTAAAAAACTAGTCCATGTGTTCCTTGTGATCTGCACTTTGCTGAGAAACAAACAGCTGTCGGTTTTACTTCTGTTTATAGCACATTTCCTCTTCTACTTCTCCTAGCTCAGCAAAATGCTGTGGAGGAACGGTATTTTATCCCCTTCACTCATGCTGTTTTCAGTGAAAGCATTTCTATTAATGGTTTGAATTTTGAAATGTAGCGTTCTGGCCTATAGCTGATGGTCCCTTTAACAAACAGCCATTTATTCTCTCCTACCGAGGGGGAAATTGCTGTATTATAGTAATTTTTGAGTACACTTTACACTCATGAGTAATCTGGGGGTTTTAGAAACATGAAGTTTCAAGGGAAGCTGGGCTCCAATGTCACTTAAGTACTTTTGAAAACGTTAACCCGTGTCTACTGTGAAGGATCCCTGAGTCTGAAGCCAGCTGTTTCCTCATCTGTAAAACAGGGGTCGCTCTTGTCTCAAAGTGGTTTGTGAAGTGCATGGGATCCTGGGCCTAGAGAGAAAGGTAGTGCTAGAGGAGGGAAGTAGAAGTACAGTGAGTGGGGGAACAGGATGGGGCTTAAAGCAGGCCCAAGCCTCTACTTTCCCTGTAACAAACTCCTAAGCGTGGGAGGAGAAGCCACTGCCACCAGGATCGCCTCAGAGCAACTCTTCCTACTTGCAAAGCTTGTGGCCCAGGAGCAATTCAGCTTTAGGGGAAAGAGCAGAATGGGCTGGGCCTAGAACCTCTTAATGTATCGCCTTCGGTCTTGAATGATGGGCTCCAGGTACTGAGCTGGCCCTCAGGAGGTTGGGTTCAATTTCCAGGTCTGCTGCAGGCTCCCTGGACCTTGGCCAAGTCACTTCTTCCTGGAAAACAGGGATGATTCCTGGCTTTCTCTCACTGCTTATCTTGGAAGCTCCTTGGGGCAGGGTCTAGCAAAGAGGCCAGAGTTTCAGCTGACAAGATGGACTAGCTCCATTCATGTAAGTGCAACTCCCCCACACTTACATCAGCTAAGGAGCTGCCTGAGACAGATCCAACTCACTCGGTATCTGCCGGGGAGCGAATTGGGCAGCGGGGGTGGAGGGTGAAAGCCCCTGGGTGGGTTTGTCAGTTGGAACACGCGCTCACTGCTCCGGTTATTAATTAGTTCTGCCTCTAGAAAGGCCTGGAATGGCAGCAACTGTGCAAAGAGGCACTCTGCCTGCAAATGGCTGAGCTTGGATTTGGCTCAAGCCTGTGCCTGGCAACGGCCCCCACGCCCTGGGCCAGAAGTGAACACCAAAGAGGGAAGGGGAAGGGTACAGCCTCGCACGCACTAGCGGGGGGTGGGCAAACTTTTTGGCCCAAGGGCCACATTGGGGTTAAAAATTGTGCAGCAGGCCGGGTAGGGAAGGCTGTGCCTCCCCAAACAGCCTGGCCCTGCCCCCCCACCTCATCCAATTCCCTCCCACACACACACAATCCAGTGACTGCCCCCACAACACCTGACCCATCCAACCTCTCTCCCTCCCACACACGCACACACTCTCCTTGTCCCATTTCCCCCCTCTAGAGACTCCCCCCATGCTAACTCCCCCCCCCAGGACCCTACCCCCTATTTAAGCCTCACTGTTCTTTGTTCACTGCCCCCTCCCAAGCGACCCCCCCCCAACCCTAACCACAACACCCCCCCTGGACCCCCCCATCTGAGCCCCCCCCCACACATTGTTCCCTGACTACCCCCCCTCCTGAGAGGCCCTAACCACCCCCTCCCCAGGACCCCCACCACCACCACCTAACACACACCCATACACCCACCCACCGGCGCATATCTTACTCAGCTAGGCACTCCAGCCCTAGCACTGGGCCGTGTGGTTCCTGGCCCCCAGCTAGGGCGGGTGGGCACCCACAGCTCCCCACACTCAGCTGGTCCAGAAGCACTCAGCCCGGCCCCTGGGCCAGGCGCACGGGGTTCCCTGGGCCAGGAGCACGGGGGGGGCGGGCACTGGCTCCACACCCCCGGCCTGAGCTGGATTAAAAATGGCTGGTGGGCCACACATGGCCCATGGGCCGTAGTTTGCCTAGCCCTGCATGAGCTGCTGTGTTTGCTGAGGACTGAGGGGTTCCTGGGAGTGTAACAATGCCCCTGGCTTGACGAACAGCTGATGTTCTAAGTATTAATGAATGTTCCTAGCTGTGTTTTCGGCTGCCTACCAGGAAGCAGGATTCCTGGGTTTTATTGGTGGGCCTCCGAGCCACTCACTCCTAGGCCAGTACATTTCCCTCTGGTTTAATCAGCGGGGTCCAGCTCAGCTTGAGGAACAGCAACTTGTTAAAATGGTCCACCCCAGCATGCAGCGTTCGTATCACGAGGACCTTCCCTTTGGTTCAGTCCAGCAGTACCCAGGGTGCCCCCTCCCCGTAACGCAATACTCAGGGACCCACTGCTGCTTGTTTAAGCTGCCATCAGGACTCTGTTTTTGACACACTCCTGGCAAGAACCTCTCTCTCCTCGTCCCCTTCTCTGCAGCTCTTGGATCAAGCAGCTTTCCAGAGCGTTACTGCAGCAAGAGGCAGCCCAAGCAACGCCAGCACATGCAACGCAAGGCAGCCATGCAGAACTCCAGGCACATTCTCTCCATTACCTTACTACTGCTGAACAGGCAGGGGGATGGTGCTTGAAGAAGCCCTGCAGGCTCCCCCGGAAGAGACCATAATAGAGCCCCCAGAGTCCCTCCTCATTCCTGAGGTAACCCCCCCCCCCCATAAATTTGCCCCATGCAAAAGTGGTTGACTTTTTGTAGAGGAGCCTGAGGGTTGCATTTAATTTATCCTTCCACAGAGGCCTGCCTCTCTTTTTGCTAGAGCTTGAAGCCTGTTGCAGAGAGTTGGTCAGCAGTTCCCGTCACACTGTACGTGCTGTCGCTCCAGGGAGGGAAGATTGTGGCAGGTGCAGTAAGAAGGGAAGCTTGTCTGTCTGAGCAGCTGCTTTTTGATGGGAGGAGGGTGTGGAGATATTGAAATAGTCGCTCTTTTCCATGGAGCATCCCTACTTCAACCCCCTCCCTTTTGTACTGGTTTTCCTTGGTCTATCCCTGTCAAGACCACCCCCCCACCCCACCCCCCGCAGCCACCCCTCGGACTTCTGGGGAAGGTTAAGGGCTTAGTGATACTAGTTAGTTGATAAAGTGTGAAACTTTCTAACCCACTAACCCCAAGGCAGTTTACTCTACTCCATGGATGTCAGAATCTAATTCACTCCAGTCAGGAACGCCAGGGAAACCCTCAAACCAGGAGCTGCTCCCTGCTGGAGGGTGAAGCAGTGCACTTAAGCTAAAATATTCAGTTTAAGAGTCTGAGCCTCCAGTGATAGAAGCACAAACTCACATTTTTTTTAAAAAGAGGGCTGGAGCCAAGTGCCTCAGAAGGAGAAAGAAGAAACTATTCACTAGAGCAGGGATGGGCAAACTATGGCCTACGGGCCATATGTGGCCCGGGGCACTAGGCCGAGCATGGGGAGCCATGGGGCCCCGTGCTCTCAGGCTGGGCTAAGCGCAGCAAGCCTTAGGGGCCGCGCAATCAGCCTAGAGCACCTGTCTGAGCATGGTAAGCAAGGAGCAGGGGGCTGAGGTGATGGGGTCCCACAGGTGGTGGTGGTGGTTAGGGTGGGTGGGTCTCAGGAAGGGGAAGTCAGGGAACAAAGAGCAGGGGGCTTAGATAGGGGGTGGGGCAGTTAGAGTGGGCGATCAGTGGGCAAGGAGCAGTGGGTTGAGGGTTCTGAGGGGGGCAGTTAGGGAGTGGGGCTCAGAGAGGGCAGGGCCAAGAAGTTTGCCCATGTCTGCTCTGGGGACTGTAAAGAAGCCTTTTTAGGGCTTTCAATTTTTTTTTGAAAGTAGGAATAGGAATTAAGTCAATACTCGACTCTTACAAGCGTTGGGCCCAGTTAGTGCTCCAGAGGCGAACAAAGTTTAGCCCCAGAATGTCTCTAACCCAGGAGAAGGAGCAATCGGTGCAAACAGGACAGTTCCTTGTATAAACTAACAGCCAGGGAGGCCCATTAATATTTAAGCTTCATTTCAGCTCAATAATAAAAAAGACTCCAGGAAACAAATGCACATACAGCGAATAAGCCATTTTATTTTTGTCCTGTGTGCTCACCATCTCTCCCCTCTTAATGGTCACAGATCATTAAAATAAAGGTTCTAAGAGGAAAATAATTTAAAACATACACTCAGGGCTCCATTCCAACCTCCCTGCACCCAGCCACATCTCCCAGACTTGTGCTTCGTCTCATGCATATAAGAAAGTAAAGCCACTGAATCACAGAAGGTAAAGATGGAAGAGACCTGTTTGGTCCTGGCGAGTCCATCTGCTTCCAGCACGAGATCATGGCACAGTGAATATACTAACCAAGTGCCCTATAGTTCTCATCATGATGCACTCTGGCAAGACGCAGCTGCTTTTAAAATAGCCTGGAATATGCATTTGAGACAGATGTCGTCTTTTGCAGTCCTAGAATATGAAATCAGAGCTCTCCAGGCTGTCTACAGCAGGCCTTTGCTCTCACTTTTCATTGCCTCCCTCCCCAAGTCCTCCACAGGATGCATCTTGTCCATTCAGTGCTACGCCCTCACACATATGACATGCACAGGACCGGCTAGGAAAGCCGCTTTGCTTTTCAGTTGCTGGTAAAGTCAGTACACACCCAGCTGTGCTATATTGGAAATACAGCTTCTAGGATTGTCTCAGTCTTACAGACCAAGACCAGCAGCGATCAAGGCACTACCCCCCCACCCCCCTTCTTAAAACAAAAGGAAGTCAGACCAACACCTAGGGACAGAAGAGACTCCTATAATGTGATCACACACGGTTACACTGAGTCTTTATGGCAAAGAGAACACGGAGCAGCTTTGAACATTGGGGCTTCAACGCAAGTGCTCTCGAGCTTATTGGGAAAACAGGGCTGAAGCCCTAAAAATCAAAGCATGGTTGGGAAACAGGAATCCTAACAGATGTCTATTTCTATAAGTGACAAGCCCACTTCACGGGGTAGGAACCATCTGCTTCCCCTATTGTGCTCTATACCAGAACTGCTACACCCCAACCCCACATGCATCTCCTTTCAGGCCATCCAGCAGTCAGTTCCCAAAGCTTCTGTAGCTGAAAAGGAACTGGCTGCAGACAAGGTTTAGACCCAAGTCCACCCACCCCTTTCCACCCTGGTTCCTCAGCCAGTCAGTGGGAGAAGACAGTGTTTGCATGCAGGCTACTGCTTGCCGTCATCTAACACCATGGTGCTGGCTCATTGGCAGTGACATGCTCTGAGTTTTGTGGGGGATACATCATCACATTGGTTCGATTAACCCTTTCCAGATCCACCTGCCCCAAAGCTGTAGCACAGCTGTGAAGGTCCCGCTGCACCTGAGGATTAACAGCTCGAGAGATGGTAAGGTAAGAGGCTCTCTGGCTTCTCCTAGCCCCATCTAAGGTTCCTCAGACTGGAAAGAGTTAATGAAAGTCACACCTCTGTGTGTTTCCATGGGTGCACTGGTCTGATCTAGGAAGGGAAATGGGTTAATCTGGAATTAGTCAGGTTTTATCACACACCAATGTCAAAACTGGTTCAGAAAAAAAAAAAAAAAAAGCTACCTGAAGTCACAGAACTTTGGAAGTTCAGAAAATGTCTCTCCTATACCTTTAAGTTCATTTGCTTAACTCTTTTTTAAAGCCCGTTCCTAAACAGTAGTTTCGCCATCTTCTGCAGATTCGCCCCACCAAGGATGCCAGCTTATTCCCCATACTCAAAGGATTCCAGGTTGTAGGAGGGAGCTGGGCTCGCCCAGTTTCACGGTCTGTTCCTCCCCGGATACTCCCTGACGGGAGCCATCAGACATTCAAAGTGCAGATCCTGCACTCTCTTCCTGTACACTGACCGGCAGCAGTCACGTTTGAGAAGATATAGTGGATAAGAAGGCATGAAAGTTCCTCTAGTACTTCCAGGCTCAGCCCTTCTCCAGTTTCTAACTTTAGTGAGCTCCCTCCTCCCCCTGGCTCACTTCCTCCTGTCTTTCTGTTTCCTCTCCTTCCGCCTGGCCTGCTGGTCTGCCAAGGCGCGAGGTATCAAGATAACACTGCCATCGCTGGCATACTGTAGGGAGTAGCGATTTGGAGAGTAGGGCTGGCCGTTCTCGTCGCGCAGGCGCCCAAACACTTCCTGGTACAGGTTTTGCACCTTCTGTTTCATCTGGCGAATGGACTTGAGAAATTCCACCTTCTCCCTGAGCAGTTTGGACTTGTCCCTCTGCAAGTCTCCCACGTCCCGTTCTAAGTTCAGGATGGTGTCCAGTTTCCTCTTGCGGCAGTTTTGGGCAGCCATCTTATTCTTGCCCCTCCTCCTGATGTCCCGGATCAAGCTCAGCTGGGCCTCACTGAGCTGGTACTTGGAGAGAAGTTCATTGAACTCCTCCACCGGCAGGTTTATAATCTTGTCATTGGTGAAAGGGATCTTCATGGCTCTAGCTCGGTGCTCGTCCCGGCTCATCTGCTTATCCAGGAAGTCAGATTGCTTCTCCTTGCTCTCAGGTATCATGTTATAGGTGTGGTTGTGACCAACATGTTCCAGGTAAGGCAAGTAGTGTAGCTCTGATGGGTCTTGATAGCTCATGCGGCAGAACTTGCTGTACTCGGGTTGGTATCCAACTGCCCCTTCCGTTTCTTCAAAGTCCACATTTTCAGAGTCTGAGCTGTACCCGACAGCTCCTTCCTCAGAAAAAGAGGAAGAAGAAGAAGAAGAGGATGAGGAGGAGGAGGAGGAAGAGGAGGAAGAAGAGGAAGAAGAGGCTTCTGAGCTACTGAAAGAAGCAGGACTATGGCTAGAGTCCAGAGAAAGCCCTGAGTCCGAATCAAACTCTTCTTCCAACTGAGAGGCTTGTACTGGGTTAAAACCTTCTTCAATAGCCAAGTCCATCAAACTGATCTCATCGAGCATGGCTTCATCTAGGAGACTCCCTAATGGATCTGGTAGTTCAGGGCCGGTTGTTTCATTGACTGTGCTGTTCAGATGTGGAGGGAAGAAGATCCCACTCAAGTTGGTAGATCCAAAGGTGGTGTTGAGGCCAGTGGAATTGTCAGGCGCCAGCTGGAGCAGTGCTGAGCTGCTAGGCATGGAGGGGCTCTCGATCTCCGAACTGAAGAGGGAGGAGAGATCCTGTGTGCAGCTACCCAGAGATGCCTGATGCAGGCTGACATTCTGATTGATAGGAGTGTTCGGAGCTAGGCTGTAGTTAGCAGTCAGCAGGTCTCCGTTTGTGCCATTATACAGGATTTCAGCAGTTGTGTTGTTCACTTCCATAGCCTGAAAGAGATTAGAAGCAATTCAGCCAATGATCCAGCCTTGGGCACTGTCCTTCTCCCCCATTTTCTACCTGCAGGGCAACCACCACCAGAGGCTAAAAATTGGAAAGAGGAGCCTGCAGAGATCATGGAGTAAGCTAGTTCCAGCAGCACTCATGAGGTCTAGAGGATCTGGAAGATTTAAGACTCATGTTGCCAACAATAAGAAATGCCCCTCCCTCTTTGTTCCCTCTCCCCGCCCCAAAGACAGAGGCCATTTTAAAACGGCCCACTACGGGCCAAGCCACAGGGGCAGCAGTTACTGACCCAAAACTACAAGGACACTCTAGATCTCAGCTGCTTAGAACGGCCATCAAACCACGAAAATGAACAGCAGCAGCCTGAGAGGGGAAGCGCAGACACCAGATAGCACCCTCGCCTACGCATACTTCAGCTACTCAAAGGGGATGAGATACCACATCCTGGGGGCATCTGTATCAAGCATTTCCACATGGCTCAGGAACGCCATGTTACACCACTCCTCCACCAGTCCTGCTTCAGGTACCCAATGGGGACCCAGACAAGTAACCACCGTAGAGCCATTAACAAGAACCAACCTGCATTTCCATTATAGACATAAGGTCCTGCCACTGCTGCTCCAGATCGAATGGGGACTCTGTCTCCGGCAGAAGAGGAGACAGGAGGCCACTCTGGATAACTGAAG
This sequence comes from Dermatemys mawii, assembly GCA_007922305.1. Taxonomy (NCBI): domain Eukaryota; kingdom Metazoa; phylum Chordata; order Testudines; family Dermatemydidae; genus Dermatemys; species Dermatemys mawii. Next base: position 4,449,847 of record ML677404.1, on the reverse strand, counting down.
ACTCGCTTTCGCTAGGCACGACTTCGTTTAGGTGGGAGGCATCTGCAGCTGGAAACTAAACACAAAGCAGCGCTCATCCACATCTGGTCTGCCGAGGAGAGGCAGGTCAGCAAAGCCCTGAATGCCTTTTAGGCTCCACAACTGGGAACTGCTTTTCTTTTATTCAGACTGAGAACTAGCTGCTGTTATTTCCCTACAGTTCACTGCAAACTAATTAGAAACAAAGTCAGAAGCCCTTAATTAATTGTGACTATCTTCCCCACAGGCTGCTTTGCAGGAGCTGTGTGCCTGGAGCCTCCTTTGACAGATTAACTCAATTTACTGCCAGGTTAAGGGTCTCCAATATTTGTCTTAAATGGGAGGCAAAAGGCATCAAATCCCAACGCACATCAAAACCAGGCTCTGGGGCTGTCACACTTGGAAAGGAGTCATGGAGAAAGGGTTTCCATCCAAGAACGCACCAACTCACCTCAGAGTTCTCCCCAAAGGGGAAGGTGGCTTCCAGCAACCTAAGGCACTCCTCCAGCGACAGGGCCGTCTGATCCACCACGCCAGGCACCTGGGACAACGAATCATTTCAGCACAGTTTACTGAAAGGTAAGGACCTCCTAAAGGGTAAGTCACAAGTTTCTGAACCAAGGGCATCAGGGCTTAGTATGTTCTTCCTAGAGCTCAAATATCCAGAGTCCCCCACGCTTTTGCTTCAAGTTGCAATCACCACCTTGCTAGCTCAAGGAGCACCTGCCCTGACTTTTTGAAGCTAGTCCATACTGCTCCTAAATGAGCCAGGGGGGTCAAATGAACTCTTGTTTCATGCTGACTTTCCTGGATTAGCTTCACCACTCAGCTTCAAAATTCCTGTAGTCTAGTGAGGATTTTGCTCAGTGCCTCCTCTCTCCCCCACCTTGCTTCTCATTCACAACTTCTACAAAGAACCCAAAAGCAGAACAGGAGCCAATGACTCCCACTCCCAAACCGCTCCCTGGAATAAAGCTTTGTCAATACTCAGAGACTCTGGCCTTGTCTTGCTGTGTGTTAGTGGCCTGGATCCTCCTACCTATGTCCTGGCAGCAGATAATCAGGGTGCCAATAGCTTCCTGGTTATTTCCCCTCGCTCACCCCTGTATTTGGTTCTCTCTAGCCCGGGAGACAGACTGTTCTCCAACATGGCACCCTGTCATCCTTGGGTGGTCGTCTTCTTCATGCCCTTTCTCAGCTCAACAGCCAGAAGGGAGGACGAGTGTCCCCTCTAAAACTCACCCAGTACCATTGCTAATAACAGCTAGCTGATGGTTCCTTCTCCTCCCCTGCTCAGTGGCAGACACAGGAATCCCAGAGCACCGTAATACACCCTGGAACAAGGAGTAAGCCCTACTCAGGGGGCTGTTACCTGTGCAGGGAAACTCTCCCCCGTTTCTCCATCAACTAGTAGGTTTCTATCCAAGGTCTCATTCCCTCCGCTCCTCCAGCTGTCCCCGTGCTCCCTCCCATCACTCAGTTCTTTGTCCACTTCGCTCTCCTTCTGGCGATGGCTGTAGTCAAAAATCTCTCGCCCAGCGCCAAGATCAATATCCTGTCTCCACAGGATGTCAATCAAATCGATGTCCTGAAAGACACACAAGATTTCCTTCAGCACTTGGCAGGCTCACCTACCCCGTGGAGGGAAGACCCTCTTCACTCCTTGCCTCCTTGCCCCCACTCCTGCAGCACAATGTCAACCTCCCCAGACAAGCACCCCTTCCACCCTAAAACACAATGTCCCCATTCCACCCAGATTCAGAACCACCCTCGTACTACCACTGTATCCCCCATACTAACACGCCCGCCAGCTACAACACCTTCCTTGGGGCACAGTGCCTTGTCCCCACCCATCTATTAATACTGGACACAGTTCCAACCTTCCATGATGGTTTCTTTCACATACCACCCATCCCCCACCATGACCATCGGGGTGTCTGGACACCAGTCCTTCACCCCTGTCTTGCACGGAGGCCAGCTGCTGTGCCTCCTTTGCACAAGAGCCTACGGTCATTTTGCCCTGCTAGGTCTCTAACAGCAGCTGTGCAAAGGAGCCAGGCTGGGGAAAGACCAGAACTCCATTGGAAAGCGACTTTAGCGGTCTCCTCCCTGCTCTCCATGCTACGCAGGGGCCTCCTCCCGTCTCGGGGAAAAAGGGAGTCTGCAGCTTTAACTGCACCATGCCGGCTGGATGGCAGGGCCAATTGTCATGCAGGATTGCTGCTCCACGGAGGAGCTTGCATCAGCCTATGGTGCCATTCTCGATATTTGCATAAAGGGGTGGAGTGCACTGGAAAGGAAAAACCCTGCATTCCCAGCCACCTGATGCAACTTGAGACCCGTGCTGCCGGCTCACCACTTGTCTCCAGACAGCAGAGATGCCAGCTGTGCCCAGCCCTTCACCTACAAGCGAGAGACAGCACAGCCTTCCAACTGAGAGCCCCACCCCACGCCGCCGGACCCTTTAACCCATTCCGAGAACTCTGTCATCTTCCCTCCCGCTCCAGCCCCAGGGTTTCCATGCAAAGACTCCCTGACCCTGAGTGTGACGGGAAATGCTGCTATCATCCTCCTGCTCCCCAGCATCCACATGAGCAAGAATCCAGATGCCTCATCCCTAACCACATACTATCCTGAATCTGCCAACACTTGTGGCTCTTCACAGCCACCACAACCCACAAGCCCCTCCCTCTAATGCAAGCCTAACCCAAGGCACGCCCCACACCCCCTGAAAGAGCAGCTGGTTCAAACCTCGGGGGCCTTTTAGTATGGCCAGGACCCAAGGCCCTACCCTAGAATTACCGCCTAAGCCTGGGAGTACAGATTCCTCCCCACATCACAGCACAGATGGTTTATTTTACTGAAAAATTATGGCAGTCGACTTCACAGTTTATCAATGAGCCTCTAGCACCCCTCCCCCAACCTCGGAGCAAGGAGACAGGACATCTCTGCCTCCTTAAAGAGATTTCCCCGCTCTTGTGAAAAAGGCTCCCCAATACTGCCATCGCATTTGAGACTTACAGAAATGGACAAGAGGAATCCACAATAGTCCCTCCCCCGCTCCAGAGAACACAACCAGAGACCCCTAGACACCAGCCTCTTGTGAGGTCAATGTCACCGTACACAGTGTCTGAAGTGTTTAGGCTCTGCACTTCACAGCATCCCAAATGCTACCGTAAAACCATTCCCTGCCCCCGTTTCTGCCCTGAAAATTCACTCGCACACCCTCCCCAAAGACCAGTCCCAAATATCACTCAGCAAGGACCCTTTCTCGGACCACCCCAGCTACCTATGCTCTGACCATAGATCTGTCTCCTCAGACTTCCTAGGTCTCTCCCCGCCACCCCTGCCTCGCCGGGAGCAGCGCACTACGCTGGGGCGATCAAAGGGTTAAGGGAAGGGATACCTTTTTCATGTCCCCAGCTGCTGCTCACGGAGCTATCCCTGCAGATCATGGTCTATGTGGGACGAATTCCAGGCAGGCAGAGCTGGGAGACCCTGGCACGGTGCCGCACAGACATCTCCGAGTTCAGTAACGGAGCTTGTTTTTGGCAGGCCGGCCCCCTGGCTCTTTGGAAGCCCCCTAGCAGCATGTGATCCACAGGTGCTGTGCTACAGCCAGCCTCCCGCCCCCTCCTCCTTCCCTAAGCCCCAGCTCCGAGAATGGGCCCCGCTTGTTGCTCAGGCAGGACTTGGCCCCAATCCCCCACCCCCTGCTCATTGCTGAGGGCTGCAGCGAGCTGGAATCCCCACCCCATGCTCAGCACTGAGGCTGCAGCGAGACTCAAATCCCCCCCCCCCCCCCCCGGCCTGCCTGTTACCTAGGCTGCGGCGCGAGCCAATCCCCTCCCCCAGGTCACCGCGGAGGATGCGGAGGGAGCCAGTCTCCTCCCTCCGCTTGTTACCTAGGCTGCGGCGAGAGCCAATCCCACGCCCCGGGTCACTGGTGAGGATGCGGTGGGAGCCCGGCTCCTCCCCCTCCCCTGCGCTCGTCACCTAGGCTGCGGCGAGAGCCCGGCTCCTCCCCCCGGGTCGCTGGGGAGGCTGCAGCGAGGAGCCCCCCCGGGTCACAGGCAAAGTCTCCTCCCCCCCTCCCAGTTTATCTGGGCTGGG
>ML677404.1:4435272-4445706 GCA_007922305.1 Dermatemys mawii | reverse complement strand
GTCACAGGCAAAGTCTCCTCCCCCCCTCCCAGTTTATCTGGGCTGGGGACGGGACCCACATCTGGTGTGTCAGGGACCCACATCTGGTGTGTCAGGGCCCCACATCCTGCAAGACCAGAACTCATCAGGAAACGGGCACCTGCCCCCCCCTCCCCACCATAAGGGGGAGAAATAGCTCAGAACCAGAGACAGGGTGTCTGTGCCATCTGCACATGTGCAGTGATGTCACGAGCAGACAGGGCAGGATTTGCACATCATATTTACGTGCCGGAGGAGAACAGGAGTCAGTCATGGACCTGCACCACCATTCCCACACCGGCAGGAGGGGAGCGAGTCAGAAATAGGAACGGTTATCCCGGTCAGACCAGTCGTCTATTAGTCCAGTATCCCCAGTGGTGGCCAGTAACAAGGTGCTTGAGTCCTCGCATTGTACACTTATGGAGTAAGCTGCCCATAAGAGACGTTTCTGCCTAACCCTTGACAGTCAGCCTTTGGCTTATGCTAGGAAGCAAGAAGTGTTTAGCCTTTATATCAGCAGCTCTCAACTTTTCTAACTATTGTAGCCTTTTCAGGAGTCTGATTTGTCTTGCATACCCCCTAGTTTCACCTCACTTAAACTACTTGCTTACAAAATCAGACATAATACAGAAGTGTCACAGCCACTAGTACTGGAAAATTACCAACTCATTTTTACCATACAATTATAAAATAAATCCATTGGAATATAAGTATTGTACTTACATTTCAATGTATAGTACATAGAGCAGTACAAAGAAGTCACTGTCTGTATGAAATTTTAGTTTGTACTGACTTTTCTAGTGTTTCTTATGCAGGATGTTGTAAAAAACTAGATGTGTTGATATACCCCCTGGAAGACCTCTGTGGACCACCAAGAGTATGTGTACTCCTGGTTGAGATCCACTGCTTTATATCTTTTGGCCTAATAACTATGAATGTTCTCATTTTCTATATAAAGGTCTAATCCTTTTTTTGATCTTGCTAAGTTTTGGCCTCACTGATATCTTGGGGCAGCGAGTTCCACAAGTTAGTTGTGTGTTGTGTAAACTGTTGTATCGGTTTTTAATTTGCCACTATTAAATTTCACTGACTATCCCCTTGCTCTTGCATTATGGGTAGGGGTTCAGATTTGTCACAGCATTTAATAAAAGAAAGTCACAGAGCAGTCATGGTCAATGTTGTAAGAGTCACAGGTTCAGTGATTGCTCTGTAATCGTTGAGCAAAAACGCTTTTTAAAAAGAAGTGTGTGGGGGGGGGCAGAACTGACACGCACAATAGAACCTTCTGCACCAGCTCAGCCTGAGGGGGGAGAAAGGCTGTAGACAGAGCCTGCCCTGCACTCGTCCCAGGGAAGAGAAGCTCCCGGAGCTGAGATAGGCCAGAGGTGAGTGCAGGGTATGCTCTAACTTGCTCCTGCATCCCATGTGGCTGGGCCCAGCACCAAGCTCTGGGTATTGGGACCTGGCATGTCAGGTCACACAGCACTGCATAGGTTTGACCTATCCCCTCCATCAGGACAAAGGGGAATCTTAGCCAAATCTGATCTCTGTTGCAACCCCACACACGATCCTACTGCCCAGAGAAAGGAGCTGGGCCCAGCCCTGTGGGACAAAAGCTGCTGCTGTGGGGTGAGTCATGGGCGCACACATACACACCCACCCACAGCAAAGGTCACTCCAGATAACAGGAAAATCAAGCTATATTTGACTTTTTTTCCCCGCTGTGACAAACCTGTAGCTTTAATTATGGCAAAGAGGGAAAGGATAAAACAAGAGTGCCCAGTTCACCTTCTCTATACCATTCATTAATTTCTCTCTCATGTCCTCCTTATGTGTCTCCACTCTGAACTTAAGTCCCAACCCTATGATATTCTGTATAAGTTTCAAATCATTTTAGTTCCAGGTCTGGATCCCTTCTGTTTCTGCTATGTCCTTTAGCTATCACAGCCCCTGCCCGCTAGATTTATGTGCGGTCTGTCCTGGCTCACCATGGAGCTTGATGGAAAAGTCTTACATATCCAAAATGCTCATCTTGAAATAGCCACTGGCTGATCCTTATCTGACCCAAGTCATAACATCTGGATTGCAAGCTAAAGTCTGTAACCCAGAGATAACCCTCAATATCCGCAGTGTCTGCCTTTCTCTTCTAACTACACCACTACTTGGAGGCTTCTCAGAAGAGCCAGCACTTCAAGTGGATTCACTTTACAGTCTTGCGGCAAATTAGAACTCACAACAGAGTTAGCAGACTTTCATTATATTTCCAGCTCCACCTTTAACTCACTCAGCCTCTCTGCGCCCATGTTTCACCATGTAAAATGACAGTACTTGGTATGTACATTGGATTTTGCATCCACAGATCTTAAAGCACTTTAACAAAATGGATGGATGTCGTTATACCCATTTTACAGATGGGTAATTCATGAGTTACCTGTTTAATAAGGTTTTCCTCTTTGAACGAGCTTTGACATCTACAGAAACACTTTGTAAGCTGTGAATACTATTTCAATTCTTAAAAAGAAGTTCTATGTAACCTTGGGCTATCCCTGTCTAACATTGCACCTCCCAGTCCAAGCAGACACCTAAATCCTCTCAACCCCCACTCCACCCCCAAGAAAAAAAGCTCCCATTATCCTCATCTCTAAGGTTAACAGAAACAGTATGTGCTCAGCTGGTCACTTTATCTGGTTGCTGTCCCTTAGGAACTGACTGTAAACAAGTCCGTTCTATGCAGGCAGCCAAGTGTAAGAAGATCTTCCCCAGGTTCTAATACCCTGTTACCAGAGGACTGGTTGGAAGGGGGCTTTGTCATACTGGGATAATACCCAGTATCCACAGTTTGTCACATGTTCCACTTGCTGGGTATTTTTATCCTCTTGTTGTGGAAACGTTATAGGGACATCGTAATCCACAGGGCCAGTCTTTCCAAAGATCAGCCAACAGGACAACAATTCCCTCCCCCCATGCTGCAATGGAGAAGAGGAAAAACCCCAGACAAGAGACACTGAGGACAAAACAAAACTAAAAAAAAAAAACACTGCCCTTGGGATGCTGTAACAGCAAAACAACAAGAAAGAGCAAGCACTGGGATGCCTCTGAATATAACCCTCACCTGGATACACCACCATTAGTGCGTTTACAGAACAGGATAGTAAGTCAAATTCCAAGTCAGAACCATCCTCAAAGATAATCAAAACAATATCTTGCACCATCCCATAGGGTGAGCTCCAGCTCCAAGATACAATGCATTTTCCCCACAGCATGATCTAGTCTGGACCATCAAATGCTGCCATCCTATTCAGATTGTAAGTGCCAGGAGAAGACCTGGGAAAATGTGTTTTCCCTACTTCTGCAACTGTCTGCCTAACACTATCTTCCTGTCTGCTTCCCACAGCATATCAGCAGGAGTCTCACACCTCCAGCCTGTCTCAGGTGAATTCCAATTACAGTGTCTGCCAGGAACGGCATGGCACAGCACAAGACACACCTGACAGAAAAGCTTTTAAGTCCTCCTACATTTACCAGCCACAGAGCTGAATGAGGTTCAAGATTCCAGACAAAGAAAAAGAATCACATAGATAATGCTTGGTATCAAGACTTCATGCTTTGTAGCCTCACATCATCTGCAAGTACAGTCTTGTCCACCCCTTGGGGAACGTAGGGAGGTATGAAGAGCGTGTTCATCAGGAGAGGAGGGATTGGGAGGCAGGATTCCCCAGCACTGCATGCCATCAATGCTGAACATAAATGGGGGAAATCAGGAATGTTTTTACCATGACCCAAAGGAAGTCACAGTGCATCTTCTGGGTGCAGATTTAAAGAAAAACCTCTACAAGGTGTGAACCAGTCTTTTTAGTAAAAAATGGAAAAGATGGGAGGAGAAAACATACACTTGAATACATAGAACACAGAAAGAATGGGTTAGCAGTCTCACCCCATCCCCAAAAAAGAAGCAATTATGGTAGTCCAGACAATTACACTTTCCAGAAGGCTTGAATCTGGATCATCCAGGAGACTCATTTGCAGTCCAGTATGAGCTGGCCAGGTTTGCAGCAGGGTCACTGCATCCTGCATTTGGAATGGTATTTAATGCACAATTTTAGTTTAAAAAAAAAACCATAGTACAGCTCAGTAGGAAACCAGTGATACAACCAGTCTACAGACCACACAAATCAGCAGTTGGATTCTTCTTACAACTCCTACATTCTGCCTCTTTTCACTCTGGCTTCCTAAATACCACCCCCACTTTGTATTTAAAATCAAAAGATCTCCTGGTACATTATCCCCATTCTAAAGAGGGAAAACCCAAGGCCCAGAGAAGGCTGGTCTTGTGGTGAAGTCATAGGATGGGAGGGGGAGATCTGAATTCCATTCCCCACTCTGTCACAGACTGTGTTGACCTTGGGCAAGTCACTTCAATCTGTTCCCCAGTTTCCCATTTGCAAAATGAGAGTAGAGCACACGCCTCTCACACTGATCTGATAAGAAGCTAGATTTGTGAACACTTGTTTAAAGTGTTTGGAGATCCTCAGATGGAAGTTACCATAAATTATTGGCTTGTCCAAGGTCACCCAGAAAGTAAGTAATAGAAATGAAAATAGAAAGTACCTCTTACTCTCAGTCCCCTGTTCTAAACACTAAGTAACACTGCCAGATTTAGCTCTCCTAGCCTTTGTTCCTTCCCCTAGCAGATGCCATGTCCAGTGGATGGGGGAAGGGTCTCATATTCATGCAAGCTATGCTCCATTCAGGCTTCCAGTGGCAAGATTATGCCATTTAATACATTATTAGATCTGAAGCAAGTTTCACTTTTTCCTCTCCTGGAATACTCTCTCATTAGAGACACATTTATGCTACAGTAGATGATATCCAATTATCCAGGATGATAGGGAAAAAATTAATCCTGGATAATAAAATCCTGGATAATCACCATCCACAGGAAATATGGGGGGAGCGGTTGGTTCACTGGCTGCCCTGCACCCTTGGTGAGGTTGCTGTTTTTTTGTGCTTGAGGCAGCAACAAAGCCAGAGCTGGCCCTGCGAGTTACGTGTATTTTTTTTTTTTTGGACATCCTGGTTAACCCAATCCTAGATAAATCGACAGTATACTGTATTTTCTACCTGTAGCTATATTGAAATCACATGACAGAAGCTCAAGACAGCCTCAGCTGCTGCCTGCAAAATTCCCCTGCTTCTGACTCCAAAGAGCTGCCTCTAAACTTCATCACAGGAGATTAGGGATCAGGACAGTTGGGAAATCCCCATGCCTAGTCTCCAACATACATAATGGCCTGTCTGAGCTGCACAGTTTAGGAGAGAGGATGTAGCATCCATGCAGACTTTCTCCACTGGAATCCATCACTAAAAGTAGTACAGTGCAACCACAGGGAAGCGAAGTCTGAACGTGCCTTGCCAAAGAAACCTAATGGAAAGAGAGTAGCAGCTGCTGGGGGTCAAACACATGCCTCTGTCATAGCAACTGGGAGAATACACTCAGATGGAAAAAAAGCCACTTTCTAATTCACCATCCTCCCCACTCTATGTTGGCAACCAAGCTGTAAACTTTATTTGGACAAACTCCAAAGTCAAGTAATCTACCACCCAGGTGACTCACGGGATGCAACTGTTACCCAATACTGGGAAAGAAGTTGCTATTGTGTCATTCCCATAAATACAAATCTGCACTCAAACTGAATTACTTACTAGCCGCCCAATTTCAGACCAAGACACAGCGCACATCAAGAGGAAAGTGCCCAGAAGCACTCAACTTCAATATTAAGTTCAGTGCCATGTGACTCACAGACTAAGGGACCTGATATTCAGAGGTGTCGAGTACACATGGCTCCCACTGACTTCAGTGGGAGTTGTGGAAGCTACACAATGCTCAAAGTTAAGCTCTAAACTACTTCTCTCTCATGGAAGTCCTCAAACCATCTGGCATGTATCTTTCATAGAAGAAGGTGATGCCTACCTCTTTGGTCAAGTCTCCATTCCCTGGAGGAGCCACTGCTCCTAGATCTTCCAATTCTTCAGCAAATCCTTGCTCAGGTCCACTCTCCCTCACACCACTGTCAGGACTGGTCCCATCTTGCAGGCCACTGCTGTTTTCTAGGGTGATGGCTGGGCTGGGCTGGGCACCGGACACAGAACCTTCAGGGTCTCTGTGCACCAACCAGGCATTTACTTCAGTGGTGGGCACCTGAAACCTGTCCAAGGCCCTCACCTCATTGAGAAGCCTGCGGGCTGTGAAATAATAGTCCAGATCTACACTTTTCGGATGGATGCCATATCCGTCCAAGGTGTTCCGCAGATTGTGGAACTGGGTCTGAGTGTAAGCAGAGCTCTGGCCCAGAATGATTTCCCTCAGAGGGGGAAGCTGCGAGTTCAGGTAGGTATCCACGTCCACACGAACACCTATCAAGCTAAGTAGAATGGTGAATTGGATGAGTCCTTCCGTGAAATATTTCTTCAGAGAAAGCATTTCTGGAGGAGGAAAAAAAGCAACCATAGGTGGAAGGTTTTTAAAGAAAAAAGAAACTACAGCCAAGAACTAAGAGCTCAAAGTATCATAGTTCACCAAGATTAAGAATTTAAGGAAAATTCAAAACTTCAGTTTTAGGTTCTCTTGAACAATTAGGAATTAAAAAAAAAAAGGAATCAGGTTACTCAGACGAACCAAAATATCTAAATCTCCAGAGGAAAGAAATTATACCCCAGTAAACAACCTCTACTCTCCAGTGCTCTCCCCTCCTCTTCAGAACTACAGCTATTTGATAACAGTCCACGAGGCTACATATAAACCCACGTGACTTACTGTCTCAAAAGTCCACATGCAGTCACTTCCTCTAGCCTTCCTGATTCCCCACCCTGCTTCCAGAGCGGGGTGTACACTCTGTGACAGCTGGCTACTGCTTCTCCCCCTCCTCCTGGTTTGAGAAGCTTCCTGAAGGAAGCTTGAAGAGTCAGAGGTTTCGACCAAGGAAGGGTTCAACGACTCCTCCGGTCCTGGTTGTGGTTTCATCAGAAGCTGAAATATAACCAGAGAACAAACAAGGTAAGACGCTGACAAGACATCACCCGACGCATTACATATGCAATTACTACACTAGGAAGCATCAATTTCACCACTGTATACAAGCCCTGTACAAAATAAAATCTATTCCCCTCAAAAGGATGGTTTGTTGACAAAATAGCCACAAACACACATAAAACAAAGGCTATCTTTTGAATCAATATTATCCGAGCTCCCCCTCCCTGCTCTATTCTTAGGCTGGTGCATCAGCTTCCACTCTCTGGAGCAGGAATTCATCTCTGACTCCCTTTCACTCCAGTTTTCAGCAAGATTATAATAATCCAACAGGGACTTTCCGTGGCAAATAAGCAACCGCGACTACTGCACAGCTAATGAGAACAACATTGCAACACACTAGGCCTTACTACCTTCCTATGCAGTCCTTTCTCCTCTGCCTGCCCATCACTCACAAGGGAACTTTAAAAAAACAAACAAAACAAAAAAAAAAAACACACACACATGCTTATGATGCCTTTATTCCACAATGTGACCTTCCTGGGCAATTCACCACACAGCAAGTGACCCAGCTGAGAAGAGTGCAGCCCCCAATTTAGTAGCAAAATTTACCCCCACCATCAGTCCCTTTAATGTATTTTGAGGATGTCAAAGGGCACATCCCTATTTGTTCTACTCCACCCAACCACCCTGTTTTATTGTTGGTTGTTTTTTTTTTTTTTTGGGGGGGGTGTTTATAAACAGATTTCAAAGGTTGCCAGGTGTGGACTCATCAACACCTGAGAATTGTTAGTTGATGGATATCTGTTCTCAACTCCCAACATGGGCAGGAGTAGGAGGAGTGTTTAAATTAATCCCTAATCCCAAAATCTCAGCTGTCTCTTCTGCAACCAAGTAACCTATCAGGGCAAAACAAGTACAATTTCAATTTCCCACCTCCACCTCATTTGTTACAAGTAAACATATAATTAGGTTTGGCAGAATTCTTCTTTTACAATTTTAACAGAAACTATCAATTTTATTTCTTTTAGCATTTTTTTTAATTTTTATCAGTTTAAATTTTCACAGTTGTGGGAAACTGAGGAGAGACAGACAATTATATAGCGATAGAAAGATTTGAAATTCAAAAAGTTAATGCTTTATAACCATTAAAATCCAAAATGTCAACATCACATGTCAAAATATACAAGATATCCTTAAATCAAACTCTAATACATTCACAAGCATTGTCTAAGTGTTGATTATCATTGATCAAAATATTTTCTTGTCAGTTTATGTGTATATGGTGAAATCAATATTTACTACATTCACAGACAAAACCCTAATTCTTTCAAGCCTACATATAATTACAGCCCAGTTTTTCTGATTTATCAACTCACTCACTGGTCAGATCTGTTAATTAATCCAGTAGCCAAAATATTTCTTTTGCACTGGCAAACTTTTGATTTCAGTCACTCAGAAATTGAAATGAACAGGGAACCCCTCCCCATTCGGTTTCAGTTTCCTTCCAACCCTTTAATCCCAGCATCTAGGTCACCATGCTTTTCTGAGCTTTTCATTCCCTCTAATAACAATTTCATCCTCACTAAATCTTCCCAAAGACGCACCCCATCCCCCATGGCACACGTGGGAGCATGAGGAACTCCCCCCGTGCTGCATACTAACATAAAATTCATGAGGCTGTAGTATGGGGTTTCCCACCTCTTATTTAAATAACATCATGGGGTGCACGTTACTCAAAGCCACACATTGCTCACCTCTTAAATCTCTATAGTCCCCAGCCACCCAAAAAAGCCTCACCCCTTATAGCTGGAGGAGAGTTTCTTACCCCATCTTCCTACACCCCTTTATCTCCTACAATTCTCTAATTCACTGACCCCCACTTCTGATCGCACAGAAAAGAAAAACCCCTCCCCCAAACCCACCAGGGGGAACACACTCCCCTCATGCATCCCATTAGAACTGCCCCAGAACACTACTTATGTGCCTCCTAACCCCCACCCCCAACATTTTATCCTATATTTCAGAGGGGACGGTCAGCGCCCCCGCATGCACCAGCGGAGGGGGAGGAGATTCTCCCTATAGCCCCCCCCACCCCAGTTCTAGTCTCCCCTCATCCCCCCCGCGACTGCTCCATATATACACACACACTCCTCCTGCCCCTCTACACCCTCACCCTCCATTGCCCCCCCAGGTACCCCACCACCCCCGCCCCCAGCTGCCCCTCGCCCCATTCCCCCTTCAGCCTCACCCTAAGCTAACCCTGCCACCCCCCTTCAGCCCCACTCCACCCCCCCCCACTCCACTTCCCCTCCTCCCCCCACCCCCCTCCTCCTCACCTTTCCCTCCCTCCCCCCCCTCCTCCTCCTCCCCCCCGCCCCGCCCCTCTCCTCTCCTCTCCTCTCCCGTACCCGCTCTCCGCGCTCCTCAGCCGCGACCCTCCTGGCCCCACAGGCAGCCACCGCCGGCCGGCCGGGCCCACTCTCAGCACCAGCCGCCGCTTCCCCTGTCACCGAGGGCCTGAGCCCGCCCACGCGCGGCATCTCCTCCAATCCGCCACCGAAGGGAGGGGGACTGACAAGGCGGTTGTCAAATCACCAAAGGAGAAATTACACCCGCCTACAGAGCCCGGAGAGTGGCAGCTAAGGCATCCAATCGGAGATCGGCAAGGTCATCCCCTTTTTCCCGCCCTCGTCCTCTCCCAAAACTGCTTCAGTGACGGAACGCGAGGCCAATGAGCCAAAAACAACTGCGCCCGCCTACCCTTCGCGTCAGATGGAGTGACAAAAATGCGCACCAATCGTAAGGGCAACCTATGCCGAACGACAGCATTCCCGACCAATCCCCCGCCCCACATATACGCCCGCCCACCGCACAGCTTGAATAACATCATCACTGACCAATCACCTTGTGCGGATCCACTACCACTCCCTTTGCCCCATGCTGTTGCCATGGGGACTGAATGCACGGGCCTCTAGGCTAGGCCTAGACCCGGCCCTGTGAAATCATTACCTCGCCTCCAAGCCCTGTCTAAACCTTGGGGATCCTACTGTCACCTCTCACGGGACGCCATATTGTAACCCTCACACGACATCATCCCTCAATGCCACTGAGGGGCCGCGAAACCCCCTCAAAACTCCTGGCTGCCATCCTGGGTTGGGGCCTTGAAACTGAACAGTGCTGTCCTGGGGGGGGCTGGGAATCACACACTGTACTCCTCAGGAGCCTAGAAACCACACATTGTACTCCTCGGGGTCCTAGAAACCATCCACTGCCATCCTGGGGGCCTCGAAACCACACATTGCACTCCTCGGGGTCCTAGAAACCATCCACTGCCATCCCGGGGGCCTCGAAACCACACATTGTACTCCTCGGGGTTCTAGAAACCA
>ML677404.1:4424826-4435262 GCA_007922305.1 Dermatemys mawii | reverse complement strand
GGGGGCCTCGAAACCACACATTGTACTCCTCGGGGTTCTAGAAACCATCCACTGCCATCCTGGGGACCTCGAAACCACACACTGTACTCCCCAGGGTTCTAGAAACCACTCACTGGCATCCTGGGGACCTCAAAACCACACACTGTACTCCTCAGGGTCCTAGAAACCATCCACTGCCATCCCAAGGTCCTGGAAACCACACATTGTACTCCTTGGGGTTCTAGAAACCATCCACTGCCATCCTGGGGATCTCGAAACCACACACTGTACCCCTCAGGGTCCTAAAAACCATCCACTGCCATTCTGGAGGCCTAGAAATCACACAGTGTACTCGTTGGGGTTCTAGACAGGGCCCGCTCTACCATTTTTCCTGCCCCAAGTAGAGGAAAAAATGCTCAGATTGCTGCTGTCCCAACAGGGGCCAGAATGCTGCTTCTTAACATGCCTCCTCTGGCTCAGCCAACTCCCTCGGCTGTGCTGAGCTCACCTTTCCACAGAGTGGGATAGAGTAAGCAAAGGTGCCTGTTGGCTACTCAGAGTATTAGTTAGCCAGGCCCCTAGCACTGTCCTGGCTGCTCTAGAATTTTGCCCCTATCCGTAATCCCCCCTCAGGGGTCAAACTCACAACCTGGGGTACGGGAGGCCAATGCGCAAACCACTGAGCTAAACAGGGCCCCATGAAATCTTAATCCCTGGCATTAGGTGCTATAGGCCAGTGCCTAGGACTCATCTCCTGGGCTCACATGATTACACCAGAATCTCCACTTTCATTTCAAAAAGAAAAAAATAGTTTCTAGCCCGCAGGAGTGCAAAGAAAAGCTTGAAACAACAGCTCAGTGGTGTGAACTGACCCTTTCCTCTTCACTCTGGAACTTGCTGTTATCCCCAAGGCCACGGCATCATGGGGCCTGCCTAGGGCCCAGTTTGTCATAATCTAGCCCTTTCCAAAATGCTATTTATAAAGCGGCCAGCATCCACCAGCACATCACCCACGTCGACGTTCTTGTGTCCAAACGTGTCCTTATCAAATGCAGCTGCGGGGTACCCGAGCAACCCAATGCCACATCAGAACACCAACGGCCCAAACCATCGCTGCCACACGACATTGCTTCGCTACGTCAAGACCCCGTTCCCTCCCACTGCGCTGACACTTTGCTAACATCGAACAGGGGCTCCATGAGGCTGCTTTGCACAGGGCGAGGTTTCAACGCTGCTTCTCGGTGGTGGCTTGATGCTGCATCTCAGCGATCTTTCAGATCTCATTTTATTGTGTCATGGTCGACCCTCCTGCTGTGGTGACTGTCCACAGTAGGAACAACTCTTTGCGCTCACGTCACTGCTTCATCTTCAAAGGCCTTTCCAAATGTTTATAAGGCAAGCCTCCGAACCCCACTTCACAGTGAATAGGTTAATATTTTGTGATGAATATGCTGATCAGGTATGGGTCAGCAGGGGACAGCATGAACCTCTTTTTTTCCCATTCAGGAGGAACACGGGTCACCGGGCAGTTCCATGGTAATTGGAGAGGAGTGGGCCACAGAGGCAGAGTGGCGGGTAGGATTATAATAGTTGGACTACCACAAAAGGCCCATCAGGTGCTAGAGCAGACATACGGACAGCGCTTGCTTAGGCGTGTCACCAGGGATTGATGTACAATGGCACCCCAAGACTAGGGTGACCAGATGTCCCGCTTTGATAGGGACAGTCCCAATTTTTGGGGCTTTTTTTTATATAGGCTCCTAATAGCTCCCAACCCTCTGTCCCGATTTTTCACACTTGCTGTCTGGTCACCCTACCCAAGAATGGTAAGAGTTACAATACAAAATGAAACATAAAAATATAAAAGTGTCAGAGCATGGTATTACTGAAAAATTGCCGACTTTCTTGTTTTTACCATATATTTATAAAATAAATCCATTGGAATATAGAGATTGTACTTATATTTCAGTGTATTGTATATAGAGCAGCATAAACAAGTCATTGTCTCTATGAAAAATTCAGTTTGTACTGACTTCGCTAGTGCTTTTTATGTAGCCTGTTGTAAAATTAGACAAATATCCAAGTGAGCTGATGTCCCCACTGGAAGACCTCTGCATATCCCCTGGGGTACATGTACCCCACTTGAAAACACCACTGAGTTAAGGGATTTACCCAAGGTTCCTCAGCAAGTTAATGACAGAGCTGAGAATAGAACTAAGGAATCAGATCTGCTAGTGCTGTGCTTTAACCATTGACCCATAGTTCCTCTTCTGAGGGGCTAATTACTGATTTCTAAGGTCCTTAATCTAGTGCCAAGGTACTTTGACCATTTTTTGTCCTAGGCCTCTGCTTACTTTACTGAGTTTCAGACAGTTTTCGAGCAGGCACAGAGCAGTCTCCCTTAGTTCTAGGGCCTTGTCTCTGGAACGTCTGCTTCCCTTGCAGCAGTTTTCTGAGCTCACTGCAAGTCCTTCATGTTCTTAAGATAAAACATCAAGTGCTGCTCATCTGTAGATCTCAAAGCGCTTCGCAGAGCATAGCAGTATTGCTCTCCATTCAGCATTTGGGGAAACAGCGGTGGGGAGGGAGGTAACTCACTCAAGGTCATCCAGCAGAGCAAGTGTGAAAAATCAGGACTGGAGGGGGGGAAATAGGTGCCTATATGAGACAAAACCCCAAATATCAGGACTGGTCTCTATATAATTGGGATATCTGGTCACCCTGTCCAGCGGGCCAGTGACTGAGCTGGGACAAGAAGCCAGGTCTCCTAAGCTCCAGCCTATTGCTCTGTCCACTGGATCCCTAACATGGGACCTTTAACGTCTCCTCTTTCCATCTGCCCCCTCTGCCTGGCAGGGGAGTTTAGTGCACAGCGGGTCTGTGTATCAACAGGCCCGGTCTGAGTAGTAACCACTGGATTATTCCATGAACAGCACCCAGGAGCCTTTCCGGTTATTTAAATAAACCAGCAGAAATGGGCATTAGTGTCACAAATCATCACAGCCCAGCCAGCGATCTGTCTCTTTCCCAATTGATCCACGTTAAGAGGGCTGGGCTTCCTGCCCAAATCCACGATGGCTACTACCAACCAGCCTCGCCAGGAAACAGTGGATGCTGATGGCTGGCTCGGCCCAGCTCCATGCCGCACAACCACAAGGCAGTGCTAGTCGGGAGGACAGCGACCCTACAGGGTCAGCCCCGTGGGTGGGCATGTTCCCAATGAAACTCCACCTCTGTTTAGCACCAATGATCTTCTTTGATTCATAGAACAGGGCATGGGATGGGCCTTGGCAGGCAAGCTTCCCTCCTGCTGCAAAAAGGTGAGTCAGTCCTCGGCTTCTCTGTCCAGGCTGCCAGCAGAGATGCCACTGGTGGAAAACGTTTTTTTTCTGAGGCGGACATCTGGGAGCTGGGCTCAGCCCACCAACTTACTGCCCGTAGGTCACAGCGGGGCGCTGCCAACCTCGGCTGGATTTGAACGTGGGAGGGAAAGGGTCTTCATCCTGCTACCCCGAGCCATGTGCGAAGTCAGATGATCAGGCTCCCATGGGAGGTTGTGGAATCACCATCATTGGACTAGGGGTACTTAGTCCTGCTCCATGATGAGGGCTAGACTAGATGACCTCTTGAGGTCCTTCCAGCCCTACACTTCTAGAAGTATTAAGCTTGCTCCCCTCTGTAGTAGTCTTACACGGGCTGTGGAAAATGGCCCTCAACCAGGAATGGGAAGGATCACAGATACCTAAATTCTTAAGCTATAAAGGATCACTGTGATCATCCCATCTGCCCCTCTGAATTACACAGGCCATAGGACTCCCCTGAAGTAATTCCTGCTCCCGGTCCAACAGCTGGGATTCATCAAGAGCATCTCTTTGAGAAAAGCATCCCATCTGTTTCGCTCCAAGTTCCACAGGCCCTTTAAGCTGGAGCTTTCACAGCAATTGTCTGAAGCTGGGTGGCTAACTGAGGGTGGATCCATCAGGAAGCTGAGGCATTTAGAAGCACCACCCAGCTGATTGCTATTTATACACAGCCCCAGCTGCATGGAAAAGAGCTGCCAAAAACTGACACCCTCAGCCCCTGCCCCAGGGAGCTTTCAGCCTGACAGACAAATAGGCTGTTTGAGACAACAGCGCAGGCACAGAAGGATGGGGAGGTGGTGCTGATTAACTCTGAAGCCTAATGAGGTTGGGTTATGTTGAAAGGCGAGAATGGCTGGTGAGTCCTTGATTTAAAAGCCAATCACAAACCTAGGTCAAGTCAATGGACGGGCCAAACACACCTGTAGCAGAAGGTGCAATCAAGTCTCTTTATACAGGAAAAAACAACCGCAATTATCAATGGAGGCCCTGCCCAAGGCACATGGCAAGTTCGTGTGGGAAGAGGGGTTTCCCCGATTGTAAAGGCAGCTGCCTTTTGGGTGAGTTAGAGGCAGAAAGCCTGGAGAAACATTTGTGAGTCTGACCCTGAGAGAGAGAAGGGGGTTTTTTGGGTGCAGAGCTCGCTGGAGAGGCAGACTTGGTGATTGCTGAACAAGGAGCCTGCCTTCTGTTTGTCTCTGCTGTCTGCAGGTGAACCGGACTTTGGGTGCATGGTATACAAGCCCGAGCAACGTGGGCAAAGCCGACACAGGTGGGCCATCGAGCACATCCATAACCCTACGTTTTATAGCTCATCACCGGCTAATTCCGGAAGGTCAGATGTAAGCTCTTCCTAGCTGGTTCGGAGCAGAAGCTAGAAGGTTCATTTCGCCTAGACTGGCAGTCGGGTCTCTGATTTCACATGCAGCCTCAGCGTCAAGATAATTAGGGTGTCAGCGCCACTGGGGATAAACCCCATTTACAAAGAGGAAAGGAAACAAAAGTTCTCTCCAGCAAGCCAGTCCCCTGAGCAGCAAAGCAACTGTGACTGCCTGGAATTCAATGCTCTCTGCAGCGTAGAGAGTCCTACAGAGAAGGGAAGTGCAGAAGAGGGGGGTGTCTGATGCAATCTGATCTAGCCGTCCCGCATGGGTTTATTTTTAGTTTCGTTTCTGCGCTCTTTGAAGGGCTGTGCTAATGTCCAAGTCAGGTGACGATAGATTACTCCCCGCACTGGTCTGCACTCTTCCGAGTTAATCTGATTTGGGGATGCTAAGAAGCAGCCCAGAAAGGAATTCTATGCCCCTGATCCTGGAATCCAAGCTGTGCAGTCGGAATTCTAGCGCCCACACACAGGCCCCATGAAATCAAGGGCCGGCGGCCTGCCCACACGCATCAGCTGGTAGGATCAGGGCCTGTGTAGAGACAGAGCTCTACAATTATTATTTGTAAGCCTGTAGCAGCTAGCCATGGGTCATGACCTCGCCGCACTAGGTACTGTACAAACATAGAACTTAAAGATGGTCCCTCCCCAAACAGCTGACAATTGAAGCATCAGTGATACTGCCCAGCCAGGTTTATTTGAACCTCATGTATCAGAGAACCTCATTTATCCAAAATATGATCATGGCCCACAATACTCACCAATTGCACTGAATATTCTCTCAATTCCCTGCACCCTCATGTGTCCAGATTACTTCTGCTTTCCCCCATGCCAGTCAGACAGTTGAGGCTTGGCTGCAAATCATGTAATTTAAGCCATTCCGTATTGCCTTGCTCTGGTATCATTTACTATACAATATAGATAAGGCTTTGCTGGACGGGTCTAAACTTCCTAATGGTGTCTCTAAATGGGGGATTGGAGTTGGGAATTTAGTGATGGGATGTCATCCATTCAAATTCAGTTCGGATCAGTAGAGGCTAAAAACTATTATTAACCTCTGACAGCTGTTCAGTGGAATGAGTTTGGTGGGTATCAACTCAGTCAAGTTCCAATGAATAAGTGTCCCTCCATCACAAGACCCTGTCTCAGAATGGACATGAATTGACCTTTTCTTAGCAGTCTCAAGAGAGAGAAACAGACCTCCGGCCCCTGTAGCTGTTTATCCATCACCTTTTACCACCGCTTACGTTCACCAGGATAATTTTTTATGGTTTCTGCTCTCCATATCCTTTTCATGCACAAACGCTTTCATCTCCTGGACTGAGGAACATGCCTGGTTTAAGGCCTAGGCCTTTTTCCACTGACATCAAGAGCAAAACTCCCCTGGACTTCAATAGGGCCGAAGCGAGCTCTTACTAATTGATACATCCCTCACATTTTGCTGGGAGCTCTGTCAGGGGGTGGAAGGAGACAGCCAGCCTCCTTCAGGAGCAGCATGTGGCAGCCGGGAGTGAAAAGGTTGCTGCATACTGCCGGAAATTGAAATACCCACCAACTGGCTGAGACGAGGACAGCACAGCATGGGTGCGAAGCCTTTAATAATAACCATCCTCAGAGCCCAAGGCTGTGCTGTGGAGCTGCGGCAGCGAGGGAGCAGCTCAGAAGAGGGGTGGCTTTAAGCCGCCTTTTCTCCTGTACGATTTTTGGGTAGCCCCATGGGTCAGTGCCGCTCCTGGCATGAGTAAAAACAGCCCCGGGGGCTGCTCTAAATCACAGTATTAGGCCCCAATCCTGCCAGAGCACAGAGCATTCCTCCCCTTCCCCTGCTGTGCCCAGCACGCTCTCTTTGCAGACTCTGGCATTAGGAGGGATGGGAGGCCGCGGGAGGCTCATCTCAGCGGAAGGTAGAGCTTTCCCAGACCATTTCACACCTCCCCACTTTCTGCTCCCAGGACAAGGCGCATTTCTTTGAGCTGCCTTCTCCAGCACTAACCCAGAGCAATGTGTCTATTTTCCAAACCAAACCCGGCCATGATCTGACACTCCGCTGCACGTGCTTCTGCCCAGGGAAGAGGCAGGGAGAGGAAAGGCCCCGTGATGCATGTGTGGTCACGCTGCTAAACAAAGTCCTGGAAGGCTCTTGGATAGTACAGTGATGAGCGGTCAAAGAACCTTTATAGCACAGAACAGAATGAAATAGACCAAAAGCGTAGTTCCTCGGGGCGGGTAAAGCAATGTCATTTGGCTTGGCCCCTTTATTCAAACTAAGTGCAGAACGCAGTGGTATTTTTTAAAGTGAATCAACCCAGGACAGACACACATGGGTTACAACCTTTCCATTGTCCTTTTTAACCCTTCACGTCTGGAGTCTCCCACACTGCAATATTTCCCATGGGCACCAACTTTTCCCTCAACGTATCCCATCAGTTTCCAAACAGACCCAGACAACTGGGCCTTCAATGTCTAACATCAGTATCTTTAGCAAGTTCATTGGGCCTCACAACAATGGAGGAGCTGCTCTGGGTTTCATTAAAACAGCTCCAAAGACATGGGGTCAGATCCAGACCGTGTATAAATAGCCCAGGACCATTGGCTTCCATGGAGCTTTGCATTCATTTACCCAAACTGAACATGGCCCAGTAAATTCCAGTGTTACAGGGCTTAAAGTCTGTAATGTAAGAGGAACTGGGAGCCTAAGCCTCTAATCCTGGCTCTGCCACTGACTCTTCCTGTGGCCTTAGGCAAGTCTCTGTGCCTCAGTTTCTCCATTGGAGAAAGGGGGACTATGGTACCTACCTAATTCACAGGGGTGTTGTAAGGTTATTTTAGATACTGTTTTCTGCATCCATCTATGAAAGGGGCTAGTACAACCTACTGGGTCAGTGGCCTGCGTACAAGGATAAGAGTCTACTGTTGCTATTAGTTAATGGCTTTACTCCTTTAGCTCAAGTGGTAGACATCTGTGCATTTAGTCCATAGGGTCCTGGGTTTGATGACCCGTGTGATGGATGGGAGGTCACTGCAGCGGGTGACTCCTACACAAATAAAGACTTGGGTGCAGGTTGCCCTGAAAGTTGTGATGGCACAAGGACAATGATCAATTGTTCTCCATGCCCAGTGAGGATAGTACAAGAAGGGATCTGCTTGATTTGCAGCAAGGGAGATGTAGGTTAGATATCAAGAAACACTTTCTAACT
This sequence comes from Dermatemys mawii, assembly GCA_007922305.1. Taxonomy (NCBI): domain Eukaryota; kingdom Metazoa; phylum Chordata; order Testudines; family Dermatemydidae; genus Dermatemys; species Dermatemys mawii. Next base: position 4,427,343 of record ML677404.1, on the reverse strand, counting down.
CCCAGAGTAGGAAAGTGCTGGACTAGTCCCCCAAGGGAGGTTGTAGAATCCCCTTCACTGGTGGGTTTTAAGAACAGGTTGTACAAACACCTGTCAGGGATGGCCTAGGGTTACTTAAACCTGCCTCAGTGCGAGGAGATGGGTTTAGATGACTTCTTCAGATTCCTTCCAGCCCAACATGTCTATTCTAAGAACAAGAGAATGGTACCAATCACTGTGAGATATAAAAGGGAAACTTACTGGAGTGGAAAGAGCTTTTCCTCCACAGAGAAGATTCGTGGATGGGCATTTTCTAATGACGGGGCTGAATCCTACAGTCCTCGCTCAGGCAGAACTCCCAAAGACAGCCATGGGAGTGAAGCCTCGGCAAAAATCTGCAGGATTCGTCTCTCGCGCGGGACAGGCATGATTGGAAATTCACTAGACAGCTTCAAAAGCTCAAAATATGGGCCACAGCCAAGGCCACAAGTGCAAAGGAGCCCATCCCCCAGCCGTCGGGGCCAGCTTTTCAGCAGCCCCCTCCTCTGACTCTCAGCACCCAATGTGCTAGGAACTTTAGAGGACCTGTGCCCCGATCACCAGTGCAGGAGTCTGTCTCCGTCCATCTCATCCCTTGCCTGCAATCCCAAAGGTGACAGCAAAAAAGGAAGCGAAACAGGTGGCATTTCTGTGAGTCGGGAAATCTAGCAAGCAACCCGGTTCCACCATTCCGGCAGCGTCGGGATGAGTAATGTCAAAAGAGAGAGTACGGCGCGCAGGGGTGTGTCTGGGTACAGACGGCCCCTGGGGTGCGGCTGAATGAGCCAGGTACAGCCTCGGGGCGCAGAGGTGTGTGTCTTAGAGGGGGGCCCCGAGATGGAAGCAGAGAGGGACTTGGTGAGAGTACAGGAATGTGACCTCTATAATATTCCACTGTACTATTTCATGGGCAACGGTGGAACAACAGGTGCCCTCAAGGACCGGCAAAGAAAGAGTTCAAGTTAGCGTGTCTGCTGCTGCTTCTGGCATCAGCGTCAAAGGCAAACGCTGTGCAGGCAGGGCAGGCCACACTGAAAATGGGCTCTAAGGCCTTCACCGTCCGCCTGCCCGCAACCCCAGGGAACACAGACACAACTACAGGGACTCACCTGAACAGCCAGATCCTCCCATCTTCCTCGACTGGGATGGGGGGGGAGGGTTTCAGGGGACACAGCTCTCCAGATCACCTACATTACTGCAGGCTGCCCCCCAAGGGTCCCCCCAGCTCCTTCCTAGTATTGCAGAGTGCAGGGGGGGCATTTAGGGAATAGCCCCCCCACACACACACTTTTCTCTCTCACCCCTCTATTGCTGACCGCAGAGGAGACAGCTTGATGGGGGGGATTTAAATCACCCTAGGTCCCTCCCTTATTTCTGATTGTGATGGGTGCGGAGCCTAATTTTAGCTACAAGCCCCCCCCCCCCAGTTCTTGCAAGGCTGTTGGGGTGGGGGCAGCCGCTCTACAGTTGCGGATGGAGGGATCCCGGGGGGGAGACACCCCCGATTCCCCCTCCCCCTAGTGCAAGTTGCTCGGGGGGGGGGGGAGTTCTCCCTACATGGTCTAGCAGAGAGGGGAGCCCAGCCCCCCAGGACTGCAGCCCCCCGCCCTCCTCCCGCCCTTCGTACAGCTCCCAGGGGGGCGCGGCTCGGCTGCCCTCCCCCACGCGGGCCATGGGGCGGAGCGGCCCGGGCGAGCTCTCCGTGCAGCGGGATGCAGCGGCCCGAGGCCCGGCCACGTCAGCACCCCGAGGGGGCTGCCCCGGGGGGCGGAGGCGGCGGGGACCGGGCAGCTGCAGCCGCCGCGGGAGCCATGGACCCCACCCGGCTGCTGGTACGGGGGGCTGCGGGGCGGGCGGGCGGCTCCCCTGCCCCGGGGACGGGGGGCTCCGCCGCAGCGATGCCAACTCGCCAACTTCCCCCGCCGCCGGCCGGGCAAAACTTTGTGCGCGGGGAGCTCCGGGGGCAGAGCCGGGAAGAGGGGGCGCCGCGGGGGGGGTGCAGAGGGAGCCCCCGGGGGGAGGGAGTTCCCGAGGGGGGGAGTCCCGGGGAGCAGAGCCCGGTGTGGGGGAGACAGGGGGGACGGGGCGGTGCCGGGGGGCTGGAGGGGAGCCGACTGCAGCAGCTGCTCGCAGTGGGCCAGCTGGAGCTGAGATAGTTCTGGGGCCAGGCCCCTGTGAACCCGAACCGCCCCCGTGGGGTCTGAGGCCAGGCCCCTAGGAACCCGAACCGTCCCAGTCCAGGGTCTGGGGCCGGGCCCCCTGTGCACCGTCCCAGTGGGGTGTGGGGCCGGGACCCCGTGCACCGTCCCAGTCCAGGGTCTGGTGCCAGGCCCCGTGTGAACCGTCCCAGTGGGGTCTGGTGCCAGGCCCCCCGTGAACCGTCCCAGTCCAGGGTCTGGGGCCGGGCCCCCCCGTGAACCGTCCCAGTCCAGGGTCTGGTGCCAGGCCCCATGTGAACCGTCCCAGTCCAGGGTCTGGGGCCGGACCCCGTGTGAACCG
>ML677404.1:4408088-4424638 GCA_007922305.1 Dermatemys mawii | reverse complement strand
CAGGGTCTGGGGCCGGGCCCCTTGTGAACCATCCCAGTAGGGTCTGGTGCCAGGCCCCTTGTGAACCGTCCCAGTCCAGGGTCTGGGGCCGGGCCCCATGTGAACCGTCCCAGTCCAGGATCTGGGGCCAGACCCCATGTGAATCGTCCCAGTCCAGGGTCTGATGCCAGGCCCCTTGTGAACCGTCCCAGTCCAGGGTCTGGTGCCAGGCCCCATGTGAACCGTCCCAGTCCAGGGTCTGGGGCCGGGCCCGCCATGAACTGTCCCAGTAGGGTCTGGGGCCAGGCCCCCGTGAGCCATCCCACTCCAGGTTCTGGCGCCTGGCCCGTCTCAGTCCTCTCGGCCCAGGTTCTGTGGTACACTTGGACTTGGACTCTGGAGCAGTCAGTGCATGACAGAACTTGGGTTTGGATGGACCCTTTCGCAGATCACCCCTAGCCCTCCAATCCCCTCTGGCCCCAGGACCAGGGAGCCGGCAGGGAGCGGGGTCTTTGGCTTTGCAGGGATGGACATGAATCAGAACAAGGCCAGGCGCAGAGAATGCCAGGCTCTCTGTGTGCTTTCACTGGGAGGAAACAGAGCTGTGGCCCCATTTCAGCCTCAAGGGGTCACTCGCGGGGCGGGAAGGGAGGTCCCAGACCCAGTCCTGGGGTACGGGAGGCCTGGGTTCTGGACATACCTTGGGGGCTGCTGGATGCAGCCTCTGTTCACACTGTCCTTGTGTCAGTTTCAGGAGCCTTCCCTCTACACAGTCAAGGCCCTATTCATCTTGGACAACGATGGACAACGCCTCTTAGCCAAGGTAAATGCTACCTACCTGCCTCAGAGGAAAACCGAACCCCAGGTCTCTGGCCTCCCAGTAAGGTGCGGAAGATGTTCCTGCAGGGCGAGCAGCAAAGCCAGGGGCATTGTGGCTTTATGGAGGCTGCTGCCCTTCCACGGCAGTTCTAGACAAAGTTAATTTATCTTTTGCCGCAGCCTGATGTGCTTTTAGGAGATGTGTCAAGCTACCGGGGCAAAAGTTACATTCTTGGCCATATGAGCCAGCACAGAGGGCACTCTTCAGGACTCCTGGGTTCTATTCTTGGCACTGTGTAGCCTTGGGCAAGTCATTTCACCTCTCGGTGCCTCAGTTTCTCCCATCTGTAAAATGGGAGTGATGAGCTCTCAGAAGCTAAGATCCAGTTGCAGGATTGGGTCCTATGATTATAATGTTCCCATGCTCATCTCCCAGTACATGGAAGACTGCCACTGACCTGGGCCAGGAGATCTCCTCAAAACACACTTCCTCCATGAAGCCTGCGTACCCTGTAGGTACTTGCTAGATAAGGCAGCGACAAGGCCTGTAAGACAATAGCTTAGCAGCTAACCTCGATCGGAAGATGCCACAAGAGAGAATGCTGCTGTAATGACCGAACTGCTGACAGGTAACCACAAGATGCTAGTCTATAGCAGTTTGGGATATTTTACATTAGGAACCTCAGCAAATGTCTGACCACAAGAATGCCATGGTAACTAATTGACGTATACTCTAATAAGGTTGAGTTAACCTGACTAGGAACCCATAGGAGAAGGGCACCCCAACAGCAGCAGGGTGAGGAAATACAAAGAAGGCAAAGGGGAGTATGCCTTAGGCACAGGGGTGTCGGCAACACGGCCTCTGTGCCTTGGGAGATGCCAGGTTGACAACCCTGGTGGTGATGATGATGATGATGGTGAGGAGGAGGATGACTTATCCTTTGGGTCCTTTTGCAAGGGATGGCGTGAGTCTATGGACATTCAGATGCACATTCTGTGTTGCCTCTATCTACCATGCTGGGTTGGAGTGTTTGTAACTTTGCTAACTGTGTTAACAAAACAATTGCATATTCAAACGTGGGAGTATGACATTGCAGTTGTGTGCATCGCGGTTCCCAACTAAACTTTGATTTTAACAATACTGGGCATGGGCTTAGGATAAAAGCCTGCCAAAGCTCAGAGTGCTATCAATGTAATTAATACACAATCAATAGATCAGGCAACACCTATCTACAACGAAACACACACACACATGACAGGAAGCAAACAAAACCCATCCATCATTTGCTTTGCTGTACCCATTCCTCTCAGCCTTTGTCTGTTCAAATTCTGAGCCTGGTCTTCCTAGCGGTCTATAAAACACCTGGCAATTTCCTCATTTTAACAGCATTTGCTGTGTTAAATGTTCATCCCAAACCGAATGGTATTTTTTGATACCCCCACTGAGTGGGCCGGGACTGTGTTATATATACTGGCTGGTTGATCTTTATAATTTCTTGCATCTATGATTGCTATGGAAGTTCCTGGGCTAATGGACAATGATTGTGACTTCCTGATTATTTTATTATTGCTATCGCGGTAACATCTAAAATCCCCAGTCATGGACGAGGAGCCCGGGGGGGCTAAGTGCTGGACAAGCACAGAACAAAAAGACGACCCCTGCTCCAAAGAGCTTCCAATCGAAGTCTGCAAGAGACAGCCCCATGCGGGGAGCACATGGAGATAACACAGTGCTGGTGGGCGTGATGAGCAGTGATCTCATCACACCTATCCCATGCCCAGGTTTTGGGGGCACCACGGCCCCGCAAGTTTTAAGGAAAGACTTCAAAGAGGGACAATGAAAAGTGGCCTTGACTTGCTGAGATAAACAATGATCCCAGATCTATCTGAGTGACGATTTCCAGCAACTCCAAGCTGTTCTTTAACATGCCTGTCAGGATGGATAGCCTTTCTGGGGGCTCTGGATTGATTCTCTGTTCATGACTTGTTCCATCTAGCCAACCTCACCTTCCTTTTTCTGCCTGTCCCATTGGCTGGTCCCCTGGCTGCTCTAACTCCTTTGTTCTCATCCCCTGCAGTACTACGACGACACCTTTCCATCCACGAAAGAACAGAAGACCTTTGAGAGGAGTGTTTTCAATAAAACTCACAAAACTGACAGTAAGTAGCTGAGTTTGGGGTAGGGAACCAGAAGATGGTGAGGAGGGTTTTCCTATACATTCCTGCAGGCCACTGGCTGTTTATAGTGCTGGGTTATAGGAAGTTTGCCAGCAGTTGTGCATCCTTTGGGTTGGGTGATAAAGTCTTTCTCCCATGGGCATTGCAGTCCGAGGAGGGGGTCATGATATTGACGATAACACCTAAAGGTGATCATCTCTGATCGCTACAGAGAAATAGCATGAGGACACTGTACAACATCTCACGTCCGCACACAGCCGCTGGCCCGGGAGGTTGACAAGCAGAGCTTGCATCACCTGAGATGCGGTCTTAACTCAGCTCCGGGCCATTGACAATACTGCGCCCAAGGCTGGGTAGGAAGTTGTCAGAAGTGGCGAGGCTTCAAGAGTCCCAGAATGCACTGGGGCCATCACAGACACTTGCTGGCAAATCAGAACCAGCATTGCCAGGCTGGGCGTGCTGGACTGGTGATGGCAAAGGGAGACGACGAGGAACTTGAAGCATTTGATGGCCCTCCCATGGCGTGCGCAGAGGCCAGGTTTCCCGTCCCATCTCCCCGCATGGACGGCCTGTTCTTACATTGCAGAGATCTGTGCTCAGCGCCAGCCTAACGCGGCTCCCCTGCTTCTCCTTCCCTCCCGCTGTGTCAGGTGAGATCGCCTTTCTGGAGGGGCTGACCATTGTCTATAAAAACAGCGTCGACCTCTTCTTCTACGTGGTGGGGAGTTCCCAGGAAAATGAGGTAACTCCCCGGGGCCCGGTCCATGCTGGGAGTTCCTTCTCTTTCCCCACTCCCCCTGTCCTGGGGGAGAGAGGCACTCCGTTCCCACTCACCGGGCCCTGCGCACAGACGGCCCTTCACGTCCTCGGGCCCTGCCCAGGCTCTGTCTGCTCTTGCCCTGCCCCATTGGCTTTGATTTGGGATTGGTCTCCTTTTCCCTGACGTACCCAGGGTCCCGATGCATGAGCTTGCTCCTAGGAGACCCGCCGACGCTGCAGCCATGGCTCTCTGTCCAGCTGCCAGTAGTAGGATTGGTGTCCGTCGGCCACCCCGAGACCCAGGGCTGCTGGCAGAGCAAGCGTGGTGGGGAGGTCCCTGTGGGCAGCTCTGCTCCGCGGTGACCCATGTCTCCTTCTCCTCCTGTAGCTGATGCTCGTGGCCGTTCTCACCTGTCTCTTCGAGTCCCTCAGTCACATGTTACGGTGAGTACGTGGCCACGGCCAGAGCTCCCGATGCTAGCTAGTGAGATTGTCCAGGGTCCCAAACTGGCTCTTATAACATCAGCGCTTTGCCTTGCCCCATATCCTTCCACCTAAGGGTCTCAAAGCTCTTTACCCACATGAAGGAATAAAGCCTAAAAGCCGAGAGTACTGGCAGTGCCTAGCACACCCTGGGCACTAGCAGAATACCCCAATAGCAGTCCTTTGTGGGGTGGCTGCTATCCTCTCTGTTTTACAGATGGGGAAACTGAGGCGGAGAGAGGGAAAGTGACTCACCCAAGGTCACCTAGAGACTCAGTGGCGACGCCCAGGAGTCCTGACTCCTGTTCCATGCTGTAACCACTGGATCGCACCTGCTCTTTTGGCTGGAAGGGAACTCCTCTGCTGGGAGGAAAAAGGGGGCTGGGAGTGGGGGGATGGACTCAGTGCTCCGGAGCAGCGCTGGATGCTGGTTGTAGGGAGCCTCTCGAACTCTCACCGGCTCACACCGTCTTGCCCGCAGGAAGAATGTAGAGAAGCGCTCCCTGCTGGACAACCTGGATGGGGTCTTCCTCGTGGTGGACGAGATAGTCGATGGAGGGTGAGGCGCCGTGTGCAGTTGCTCTCTGGGGTTCCACTGGGAGCTGGGGCGGGGCAGGAGAGGGACAGGGAGAGGGCAGGCCGGCTAGTCAGATCCTGAGGGGAGAGAAGCCAAAAGCCTGCGGTGTCACTGAAAGTCTCAGGAGGACGAGGATTCCCAGTAGGGGGCTGGGTGTGGGCCGGCTGCTGGCTCAGAGTGGGAATCTTCCGTCCCTGGGTCCCCAGTTCAAATGTAGCCCACATCGGCAGTAACCCAAAGCCTTTACCATCTGGTGGCTATAGATGGCCAACATGAACTGAGTTTGGCAAGTCTCAGTCCAGCCCCCAGTGGATCAAGCACAGCCACCGTCGCCGCCAGCTGACCCCTTTGTCAGTCGAGTACTGAACAGGCCAAGACAATGGAACTTGACTCCCACCACGGCCCGGTTCTTACATCGCACACCTTGCTCTCCATAGCTCTCAAAGCGCTTTGCAAAAGAGGCAGTGTCACCATGCCCATTTTACAGATGGGGAAACTAAGGCACCGAGAGGGGAACATGACCTGCTTGTGGTCACTCAGCAGGCCAGTGGCCTTGCTGGGAACTGAACCCACATCTCCTGAGTCCCAGTCCAGTACCCCATCAGAGCTGGAAGTTCCTGGGCTAATGGAGTTCTCTGGTAGGAAGGGGGGAAAAGCTTGCCCTGGGGCAAGGAGAGGGGGTCAGTTTCCATGACTGTCCATCTGGCCCCTTGCCCCAGCTCAGAACTCACAGCCCATTTTATAGCAACGGGGAGCAAACGTACCATGAAAGTGCCCTTAAGAGAGCTGTGATCTGATTGGAAAATCCCCTTGCTCCCCCGGGTTGTAGGGTGATTCTGGAGAGTGATCCTCAGCAAGTGATCCAGAAGGTGAACTTCAGGGTGAGTGCTTCCCGCTGATCCCCTTTGCTTCTCTGCCCTTTGAGCCCTCTGCTCTAATCTCCCTCTTTAACTCTCTCCACCCCAGGCGGTCTCGGAGCCTGCGGCGTACGGGTTTGTTCTCTTTGATTACCTCGCCAGTAACTCAGAGCAAAGGGAGTCCGTGCCTGCCCACGGCGGCAAATAGGCAGCGGCCAGCTGGGAAGCAGGTGTGAGGTCACTTCCTTCTAAGCATGTCACACGTGGCCCCACTCCGTGGCCATGGGGAGCTCTGGTGGGCTAGCTGGGTAGGCCACACTCTCTTCTGCATGACACGGGTGACTTTGGAGTGGCAATCAGGCTTGGAGAGATTCTGATTTCGTTAGTAATCATTATTCATTGTCAGTTTCTGCCTCCATCCAAAAATCTTTAACAAATCAACCTGACAGGGAAGGAGCGGGAAGGGACAGATTTTCACACGGGTCCAGCGTCCGACAGCTCCCATTGAGGCACTTATCCAGAGCTGCTGGGCTTTGGGCACTATTTTAAATGTTCCCCGTAGAATCCGTACTCTTATAGAGAATTAGAGTCTCCTACTGCCTTCACCTGTATCCAACAGGTGTGGAATATTAATGACGGCACATGATTTTTATCAACAAACCTATTGCAAATCTCAACTGTTGCTAGATTTTGACTAACTAACAAGCAGTAGCCACGCTGATTTCCTGCCAGGACGGAGTTTGTTGATAAAAATATTGTAAAAATCCATAAAATTTCTCCGAAATATACATGAATTGCCTTCCAAACGGATTGATGCAAATAGGATCGTTCCAAGCCTGGGGTAGCCGTGTGTGCTTGCTTGTTGGGTTGGCCCATTTGAACGCTGGGCTCAAGGAGAGATCTAAGTCCCCGTCCACGCAACGCTCACAGAGTGAGAATGTCACTGCCTGCTGCGGAGTTTTCGGCCATACCAATTTGTACTGAGATTGGGCAAAGTTTGTGTCAAGGCGTAGCTGAGTCCTAGGGTGACCAGATGTCTCGATTTTATAGGGACAGTCCCAATTTTTGGGTCTTTTTCTTAATATAGGCTCCTATTACCCCCTACCTCATGTCCCGATTTTTCACATTTGCTGTCTGGTCACCCTACTGGGTCCCTAGCCTTGTGGGGTTACGGTGTAACAGCTCTGCCCAGGACGCGATTATCTGGTCATAACCGGCTTCTGACATGGTTGTCCTGCTCTGGAGGTTGGATGGTCTGAGCAGATGTAATCAAATGAACCAGTCGTCCTGCCTCGCAGGCTTCTGGCCGGGGCGGCATATCCCAGAACACATTGCATGGTTAGTCTTGTGCACCTAGGCATTGCGGAATAGCCAACGGAGTTTTCCAGCATGCACTGTTGTATGGTGCGGGGGGAAAATTCACCATGGTTGACACGGGGAACATGGTGCTCTGTGAACACATGGAGTCCCGTTAGCTGTGCGCTGTCCGTCCGGAGCTACGCTTGCCGTGCTTGTACCAGGGCCTAAATTGGAAGCAGCGAGGAGAGGCAGAACAATCCCAGGCAAGACTTGCCTCTCCCACAGCAGCTGATGCGGACTGATGCAACGGGAGCACGTGAATCCAGAGCTGCCCGGGCATGTCATTAGCCGGCGCGGAGGCGGTGGTTCTCTTTAAGAACAGAGTAAACAAATACAGCGGCCACGCCGGCCGCATTGGCCTTGCCTAATCCAGCTCCCCCCAGGATTGTTGGGAACAGCTGGGACGGGCGGCGCTGCTATCTCCGGCCTGCTCTGTGTTTGTGTAACACAAGCCCTGGCCGATAGCGGCCAGGCCACAGGCAGCTGGGAAGGAGAATGGCATTCCACCGCCGTGATGTCACCCCACGGGGCTCCAGGGGGCCGAGCGGGGGATGGCAGGGCAGCGCGGACAGCTGAGTGCGCCTTCCCCAGGGGTTCGCTTGCACCACGCATGTGTGCGGGCCAGAGAGGAAAACGTCATGCATCGTAACGTCATGCACGGCTCTGTCCGAGGATCCCAAAGTGCTTCATCTCATAAGGCAGGGGAGGGCTCTGCCAGGTTCACTCCACCCATGGCTGAAATGCAGCTACTTCTGGGGTGGAACGTGGCAGCTGTTTCAACAGCCGCACAGCACAACAGGAAGTGAAGCCTGTTTCCTTCAGATGAACCTACAGAAGGAGTTTAGATGGGCAGGACGCCATCACCTGACTGGGAGCGTGGCCAGGACATTGGGGTTAACGCCCCTAAATGCCAACGGGTCTTCAGTTCTGGCAAACAGTCATAATGACCTCAGGTTTGTGTGTCACCCAACATCCGACCCTCCAGAGAATAGCTCACCCTAGCCTGAGCCATTGGCTGTAGGGGCTTGCTGATGAACAAGACACCCAAGTCCCTATAAGTGCTTTTGAAAAATCTCTCCAGGTGTTTCATGCAGGGTCCCCCATCCAGGGGCTAAGCCAGCCTGCACCCCCCCCCGGCTTCCTTCTAGTGATGGGATCCCAAAGCAGGTGGCTGAGCTGTAGGATGAAGGTTCATGCAGACGAGCTAATGGGGAGTGGTACGGGGACATGGCGCCCTAGCAGAGGCTGAAAGCAGGTGCCAAGCGGGGCCTTGCCGTGGTGGGATTCCCCATCACGTCTGGTGGAGGGGAACTTGCCCTCCAGCCTGTGTGATCCCTGCGCCTCCCTTCGGGTTGCTCTGGGTTAGCTCCAGTCTGTCTCCTGGCCATCATCTACACCATGAACGCACTCTACATTATCCGAGCCCCTCTGATCTGCTCCCCCGCGATGTACCCTGTCTGATCCAGCAACCCCCCTGCACTCGGGCCCCTCCCCCTCCCTCCTTAAACCTCCCTGTCCTTTCCCTTCCTTTAGGTGGACGACAGCCCTCTGTCTGAGCAAAGCGTCGCCCAGGTAAGGGTCCCAGGACTCTCTGGGGGCTGGCGTGGGAGGGCAGTGCTGGAGGCCTGGTGCAGTGACCTGCCCCTGGGGCACCAGCATGGAGGAAATAGACACCGTGCGGTGCAGGGATCGGCTCCTGGGCACGGTGTGCTAGCCCTTGGGAGCACCCAGGCAAAGCTGTGTGACACGAGGAGCAGTAGGTATCCTATTGCCCCAGTCCCCTTGGAGGGGTTTTTCTACCCCTTGGGGCTGTCTGCACCTGTAGCCTCCCTGCACCTGTAGCCTCAGTACAGCCCCTCCCAACCCTGGGAGCTGTCAGCCTTTAAATCACCAGGTCCCACTCAGCAATGTCAATATCCCTTTCCGGGGCCAAGGAGGCTTCAGAGCCCCCCCGTGATTTGTCTCTTTATCCCCATTTAAAGACCTCCTGGCACGGAGAAGTGATTGAATTGGCCCAGTTCACACAGCCTATCAAACACAGGGAGGGAACTCACCAGTCCTGATCTACAATCTTCTGCTCTAGCCCCCCGCAGCTGACACCCACCTCCCTCTAGACTAGAACCCCAGTGTCCTGACTCCCAATCACCAGACCGCATTCCCCTTCCCGAACCAAGAACAGAACCCAGGCGTCCTGACTCCCAATTCCCTCTGTTCTCACCACTTGCGGGAGGGTGGGCGGGCAGGCAAACACTGGGATGGAAATGTGCCATGCCTCGAACTCACGGGCCTCTAGCAGGCTTTGCTCTGCTGTGTCCAAGCCTGGGCTCCCACAGCAGGTTTGTGAGTCGTCAGACCAAGCCCCCGGTTCCACCTGGTTTCAATGGGGCAAGGTGGGGGGGTGGCTTGGAGACAGGGCACCCCTCTCTGGGCAGGCTCCTTACACCACATGCTGGGCCGGGGCGGGGAGGGTTTCCTCCGGGCTGCTGGAAAGGCAGGGTCGGCCTGGCTGGGGAGTATCAGCCCTCACACGCTCTCTCCTTGCAGGTCTTTCTGTCTAGACTAATCCTGGCAGTATGAGCCCTGCAGCTGAGTCCCTGCCTAACCCAGCACTAACCACCTTCTCACACCCGGCAGAGTAAGTGACTCCTGGGCGCTCGGGCCCATCTCTGCTTATGCTTCTATTGCCTGTGGCTGCTTAACCCCTTCCTTCCCTTACCGCCAAAGAACTCGCTGGAAAAATCCTCCTCGTCCTGGTGTCTGCTCTGTATCCTGCGAGTGCCTGCAGCCACCTGCTGTGCTCACTCACCTCTGGGCATGGCTGGCATCAGACCACTCCTAGGGAATTGCCTCTCTCTTCTGTACTAATTCCCCTCGCCCCAGGGGGCTTAGCAGGTCTCCACCCGTAGACACACCTGGCTGTGCAAATTGCGGGGTGGTCAGGACAGCTGGATGGAGAAGCCCATTGGAGATGAAGGGCGGGGTGGCTAAAAATAACATTAAACTGCAACTAGAGTTGCTCGGGTTCTTTGGCAGTACATGGTTACCTGTTGTAATGGTCCCAACCATGGGAACACACTCTGGGGTTTGTAATTGGCACGTGTGTCTAGGGTGATCGCAGCTTGGAGTGCTTGGTCAGGTGGACAGGTCTCAGGTCAGCTCTCATCAGCACCAATGTCTTTGCTCCTTGGACAAATCTCCCCTCTACATTGGATCAGGAACTGTACTTGATGGACAAGTGCCAGACCTGGTTGTAGACATCAGTTCCAGCCAGCATTTCCACCAAGCCATGATACACAGACCCCAATGTGAAGGCCGCCTGGATCTGAGGACCTTCAAACCAGGGGTTCTTTTTAGGATCAATGATAGCCCCAGCAAACTCTGTTGATGGGGTGACATCTGCTGATTGGTGCTTAGTGTCCAGGATGCTGACTGAGGTGAAAATGGGGGTTCCCAGACATACCTAATTCCCGGAACAGAGTTTTCTGGCTCGGGGAAGCCCTCTTGAGCTAGAGGGAGGGTCGCGGAGACCTGGCAAGAGGAGAGACATTGCAAAACTGCTGCATCTTCCTGGGTGTCTGAGCCCAGAGAGAGGGCCCAGCAGTAGGGCTTTTGAGAACGAGGGGAATCTATGGCTGTCGGGTCTCGGGGAGTTGAGTTGGGTCCCTGTTTCCTTCCAGGGATGGAGGGAGCTGTAGAAATACAGGCAAAAGGAGCTAATTCACCCCCTTGTCAGGAGTCCTGCCTACACAGGTGCTACTCCTGCTGTATCGAAGAGGCACATCTGTCACCTAGTGGCTGTTTGGGGGACATCATGACGTAAACCCCTGCTTGTCTCATGGAGACATCAGAAATCTCTCTCTTGAATGGGGCAGGTTTATGTTGGCACTAAATGGGTCTCCTGGTGCCCGTGAAGAAGTCCTGCTGAGTTCATATGGAGTTGTAATCCGTTTGCAGAGTCCCTGAGGCAGTGGGGCTTAATGTCTCTCTGTTTTTCTTCTCCTTTCCCTCCCCCCACTTCCTTAATAGGTTCTGCAATCTGCCAAAGAGCAAATTAAATGGTCCTTATTAAAGTGAACATCCCAGAGGAGAGCGCCTGGATCCTCCCGATTGGATGGGTCTGAACCGTGACGGCAAATGATTCCTTGCCTTATTCGATTAGCCGTTTGCAAATTGGCATGAAAAGTCTGCTAAAAGCTTTTGGGTAGGATGCAAGATGGCTGACGTTGGCCACGCCTTCTGGGGGAACACCAGCCTTCCACGGACACTGGTTTAAACCCGGTCTCGGTGCCATGAAATTCTCTGCATGCTAAAGGGGAAGGTGGGGGGTTGGGAGAATGAACTGATTAAGAGACCAAATTCTGCTCCTTAAACCAATGTAAATGTGGAGTGACATCAGTGGAGTTATTTCAGATCGACAGCGATGTAACTGAGAGCAGAACGACAAAGAGTCCTGTGGCACCTTAAAGACTAACAAAAGTATTGAAGCATAAGCTTTCGTGGGCTAATACCCACTTCCGACGAATCTGACGAAGTAGGTATTAGCCCACGAAAGCTTATTGAAAATATCCCAATGACAAGCACTAATAACCCCCGCACACGCTCTTACAAGGTGCTTTTCATCCGCAGCTCTCAAAGCACTTTACAGAGGAGGTCCGGTCATTATACAGATGAGGAAACTGAGGCACAGAGCCGGGCACTGACTTGCCCAAGGTCATCTTGTAGGCCAGTGGCAGAGCTAGGAATAGAACCCAGGTCTCCTGAGTCCCAGTCCAGCCACTAGGCAGCACTGCCTCCCTCATGCAGCTTTGGCTGTCCTTAATTCTGTAAAAACAATCCTGCTGCAAATAGCTGTCAGCTCAAACATCATTAAAGGACCCAGCTATGGTAAAAAATCCTATTTTCAGAACGACCATTTCCTTCCCTTTAACACCCCAGATTATCAATAGCAAGACAAAAATGAAAATCGAATGAAGGAGAATTGGCTAGCTGCATGATACTCACTTCATCGAGAGCTTGGTACATTTCAATCCACTTCTGTAAACTGGGCACGTCCAGCTTCGTTTATGATCAACAAATAAAGTTTTATAGCACATGGGGCATTTTCCCCTATTGACTTCTCCTCTCTCTAATGTATGTGGATGCTGGTGTGCTCCTATTACCATGCCAGGCAGAATTAAGACGGTCACTTTTTCCATTACAGGGCTTGATTTTTTGAGGGGTTTATAACTCATCCATTAAAATGACTCTGGACGCAGGCAACAGCGTCAGCCTGGGACGTGTCTATTTTTGTTAATTTTTTTTCCATCCGTGGCAGCAATGCTCCCGGGGAGCCCGCCTGTGTTATCTTTGCAGTGAACTTCTGCGCCCTGCGGCTTCACGCCATGGCTTTGAGGGGGCTGAAATATTTATTTTACTTCGGGACGGCAGATTTGTTTCATGGCCTAGTGTACACGAAAAACGGTCTGGCCTGCTTTCAGCCCGCATGGCTGCTGCGTGTGTCCTCACAGCACTGTAGGGCCAGGAGTTTCTCTGAGAAAAGGGAACGGTTGGTGATCTTCCATCAGCAGCTCGGATCAAATGCATACGTGTGCTAGGGTGACCAGATAGCAAATGTGAAAAAATGGGACAGGGGATGGGGGTGGGGAATAAGACAGCCCCTAATAGCAGGATGTCTAGTACCCTAGAGCCAGGAAAGTTGCTCTGTTTGGGGTGACCTCCAGGGAGGTTCAGACCTGGCTCATCTCTTGGGAATCTCATGCACGTGGCCTGGCCTCCCCCAAAAGATCTCCGGGTAAAGCCAGGGCTCTCTTTAATCACGGCTTGATTTCTCCGCCTTTTGTGACGGTCCCTAACGCCTCGGTGTGGGGCTGTCTCTTGTTCCTCGCTCCCTCGCAGGAGACAGAACGTTTTCATAATCCCGCCCCTAGCCGCCCGAGACTCCTCCCACATCCCCAGTTAGCCCCGCCCCCCGCGGCTCCCCATTAGTGATCCTGCAGCGCCACCTGCTGGCGGACGCTGGCCTGGCACTGTTCAGGGTTCAAACCCCATCTTTAGAGCCCAGTCTCCATCCCTACTCCCCGCCCCCAACTTCACCCTTTTCGCCATAGCCCCGCCACCCCAGACCCCCCAACTCCACCTTCTGCCCTTACGCTACCAAACCACACAGACCAGCCTGGGGGGTGGCCCTACACTAACAAACCAGTGCGTACAAGTGAAACTCGGGAGCAGGAGGGAGTGACCCTACAATAACAAACCAGTGAACACAGCCCAGACTTCGGGGGGAGACCCTAAAATAACAAGCCAGTACACCCAGCACTCATCAGAGATCCTACAATAACAAACCAGTAGCGGGGAGTAGCCCTACAATAACAAACCAGCACACCCCTCCCAGGGCCTGTGGGTGTAGGGGAATAGTTGAAAAATACTTTGCTAAGCCTCCTGTCAAAGTGTCTGTGGCTGGACCCCGCTGTGGGCAGGCACTGAGCAGCAGCAGGGCTGGAGGCTCTCTGACCAGCTGGTCCCCACAGTGGCCGGAGCAGAGTCTTTTCCTAGTTCAGATCAGTGATTCTCATCCACAGGGTCAGCTTCGGGAGCCCCCTCCAAGGCAGGACGAGGGGGCTTGGGGTCCATTCCTCGACTTCACCAGGAATTGTGGTGACCCGCAGCACTTTCCCCCTGCGTCTGTGACCTCCTTGGGCGATTCCAGCAGCTCATTCTCTCTGGCCCCTGCCCCTGCCGGGGAGCGGGGAAAGAATCTTCTCTTCCTCCTGCCTCTTCTGCAGCCAGCCAGCCATCCTTTCTTTCTTTCACCTCTTGTCCTTTCTTCCTTCTCCCTTTCTTCAGCTCCCCCCACCAGCTGCCTCAGACGTGCCAAAGACGCCAGCGATCGCCCCTGATGAGGTGGCTCTGCCCCGCAAAGCATCTGCCATGCAAGCTGTACCCTGAACGAGGCAGAAGGCAGCTGGTATAAACTCCATGGCCCAGTGGCTTAAGGGGTTGGGGTCAGGGTCAGAGTTCGGGAGTGCAGCGTCTCTGGAACCACATTCGAAATCCAGCAGGACCCTTCGTCCTTGCTAGGCAGACCTAAGGACATTGCTTTGCAACATTGTTAAAGGAGCGGGGCACTTGACAGAAGAGGAGGGAAGGGTCTGCCGCAGTGGGGCTGTACGCTGGATGTTTTGGGGACCACTCAGAGCATTAAGGGTTCTGTCACCGCCTCCCTGTAATTTTGGGTGTCTTAATGCGACACTGCTTTGGCTCAGAGCCCTGACACCAGTAGCCAGCCAACAAGCATAAAGATCTCACCTAAGCTTCCACCAACCTAGTTACTCCTTTCTTCCCACCCTTCCAGTCGCAAGTCTCCCCGAATCATCCCCCCGAGGTCTCAACTACCAGACACGCGCACTTTCCCCCTCTGGTTCATCACCCTCCAAAGGAGAGAAACCTGCCTCCAGCCATCCGCTCAGTTTGTCACACCCAATCTACACTGTTTGCACAGCAGAGATCTGGGGGTAAAAATAAACTGAAGGTATAATGAATAGAAAAACCTCAGACTCCGAGCTGAAGCAGCGAGCGAGAGCTAACACAGACAAGCCACACAGCAAATACACACACGGACACAACTTTAAGCTTTCCACTTCTCTACTAGCTAAATTCCCTTTTCTAATAGGAGATACTTATTGCCTCTGGACAGTTTCCCAGTGTGCCCATCATAAAGGGGACCAGTGTTTCCCAAACAGCGCCCTGCCTAAATGCTGGTTCTTGGTTTCTGGCTGTGCTTTACATCAAACTCCTTCTCTTTTAACACTTTGCCATTCTTTTCCTTTCGCTCAGACTAGGGTGATTCGTGGTGGAGGAAATTTCTGCCTCTCTGGCAATGTGGGCATGTCTACACTTGAAACACTCTCATTAGCATAGAGATAAACCACCTCACCAAGAGGAAAGAGCTAGAAGAACTCTTCCATTGACATAGCATTGTCTACACAGGGACTTGGGTTGGCTTAACTATGCCACTTGGGGTGGAGCGGGGGTGGATTTTTCACGTCCCTGAGGAGGTAGTTATACTGACCTAATTTTCTGGTGCAGACCAGGCCTTAGTTTTCCAAGACCAGGGTTTTCTTTTCAGTTTCAAATTGTTTCCATGTTTTCCCATGATCTCTAATGGTCTACTATTGTCTTTCCCTGGCTGGACGATTAAACTTGAAGTTAGTTTAATGTAAACCACTGGTTTGGGAGGAGTCCCTCCCTACCCTGAGGTGCAACTGGAACTGTAGTTCTGGTTATGAGCATATTATTCTATATATATCAATACATGGATTCACAGCCACAATCTGGATACATATCTCCTCCTGCCCAGCAAGTTCAGAACATTACAAGCTTTCATAAAAGACTTTACTTGGCATATTTTTGTACAAAATAACCTTGTATACAACCCTTTGATTCAATTGCTCATTCTTTGGGGTTCAGACCCCTTGTTCTTCCCTTGAGGTGTCGATCCTGATTGTCACATAGCCCCACCCCAGAACTGGCTGCATTTCAGTGGGGGCTGCAGGTTCATAGCTCTGAAGGGCTTCGGCAGGGAAGGTGCCTTGAAACGTAAGTGGTTATGTTAAAACAAAGGCGAGATAAGTTTGAGAGAAGTAGCACAGGATGAGGGAGAAAGGAGCTGGGGATAGAAGTGGGGTGGAGACACAGGGAGGGCTGCTCCTGACAGCAGGAGCTGCAGAGGAAACATCTCTTGCAAGGAGAAGTGAGGGGAGGTGGGCTGGAAAGACCAATGGGGTGATTGGAAGGGGAATGGGAGGGTCCCTGCTTTTGCCTCCAGGCTGCGACTGAAGGGCCTAGAGCTCCTGTTCCCACTGCCTCACTGACTTTCTCCATGGAGTCGGACAGGCAAACTCCAGTCACTCAGCCTGGCCGCCAGCCAAGCCCCGTTCCTGCTGGCACCAGCCTCCCCAGACAGCTTCATTAGCTGTTGGCATGTGGCTGGCTGGTCCCAGCTTGGAGACAGAGCACGAGGGGCAGTGCACGGGTACCAAAGGCACAAATTGCTGCCTCACCCACCCACGGATGAGCTGTGCCTAGCAGCTGCTTCTCAGCAGAACAGCCTCAGCAGGGGAGGGGCGATGGGCCAAGAATCTATTCTCCTGCCTCCCACCCTCACCCATCTCACTGTCTCATGATCTTTTCTTTGGGGGGGAGGGAGGACCCCCACATTTCTCTTTCACACCCCCCCAAAGCCTCCCCTGCTGGGCTCACGCTAGACCCCGACACTGCTGCTCCCCAGGTTTAGAGGAAGCTGGGAGGCCCTGGGGGAGAGGGCAGGAGTTCAGGGGTACCACGAAGCCCACAGGTCTGATGCGGGATGCAGGATGGCGCTGGCATGCAAAGCATGGTGTCAGGATTCGGAGCAGCTGCACTGTTAGAGTGTTCAGGGGATATGTGGGGCAGTGGTGGGGTTCAGTGGGTGTAGGGCAGCACTGAGGCTTGGGTGGGGCCTGAGGTTCAGGGAAGAGGCAGAGTAGAACAGGATGGCCCTG
>ML677404.1:4392703-4408078 GCA_007922305.1 Dermatemys mawii | reverse complement strand
GGGGCTCCACACAAGGCGTTTCAGAAGGTTGCACAGGCTGGCACTGGAGAACTAGTAATCCATTGAGTCAGTTTCCCTGGGGGTTCTGGTCCTGGCAGCGTGGGGTGGGGGAGATCAGAGTGTGTGTGTGGCACCCCTGTCTGGACGGGTCACTCTCTTGCCTTGCCCTTGGGCCTTACATCTACCCAACCCTTCCTCCCTGCCGGCCAGACCCAATCTCCATGCCAGAAGGACCAGTCCTGACTCCCAGCTTCTCCCACGTGCTCTACTTTTATAGCCACTTGCCATGAAATCAGGCCCTCAGCAGCAAGTCAGCCCTCCCCTGACTGGAACCTGGGCAGACATTGATGAATGGCTTTTGACTGTGACTAGCTGGGACCCAGGCCAGTCACTGGCTGCCCAGGGCCCACCCTTTTGGAGGATGCTTGGGTGCCATGCTAGAGGGAACCCAGTAGCCTAGTCAGGCTGCACTCAGCTCCCTTCCTGCCCTCACCCCATCTCCCTGGCTGGGCTGTGGCGTGAATTTCCCTGAGCCCATCTGCCTTCCCAGTACCAACTAGAGAACCACACTGTCCTTACCTCTGCCCTACACCAGGAGGGGCTGTCTGGGTCCCCCCCCCACATCCCTGAGCCCCCTCCACCCTATATCAGGAGGGGCTGAGTACCCCACACACATTCCCAAGCCCCTCTGCCCCACACCAGGAGAGACTGTCTCTGTACTCCTCCCGCCCCACCAAATCCCTAAGCCCTCTCCACCCCACACCAGGCAGGGCTGTCTGTGTACCTACCCCTCCAGAGCCCCCACTGCCCCACACTGAGAGTAGCTGTCTCTCCACTTTCCTCCCCTCACTTCTGCCCCACTTTGGGGCTGGTCTTATTGGATTACTTCATGCTTCCACCCCTAACCTAGCCCCCTTGAAACCATCCACAGGGGCAGAGTATGTGGGATGGAGAGGGGGAGGCACCATGACATCCGCTGGAGAAACTCCTACCTCCCCTTCTACAACAGAAACCAGAGCCGTGGGGCTGAGGAAAGATCCACATGTCCCCAGCAGATGGCAATGCAGGATCAACCAGAGTCTCTGCAATGACCCACAGAGAGAACTACACACAGATACAGAGGAGCCACAGCACGCTGGCCACACGCTTCAGAGTGAAGTGGGAAGTCACATGAACAGTGCATGGCAGAGTCCATTTGTACAGAATCACCGTCCCCCAGGACTTTGGGCTAGCCCCGATGTCCAGACCCAGCTGCCCCAGCAGCTCTGGGCTTACAGGCAACACTCAGTGTCTCCGTGCTGAATGCTTTAAGCCATGCTTGAGAACTGTTCCTAGTCCAGTCTGCGTCAGGTAGAAAACCAGCGCAAGGGAGGAGAAGAAACTCGGCAGCATTTCAGCACCCCCGGCCGCCAGGTCCCAGTGCAAGCCCCAAGCTTTGCTGCCTCTGCGCTTCATGACTCATTGGGGCTTTTCTTACACATGCAGAGGTGGGCCCCGTGTGAACCCCAGGCAGGAGGCTGGGGCACCCTGAGGGCACCACAACTGTGGCTACTGGAAGGACGTGCATCTCCCGTGGCCTCCCCATGAAGAGGAGAAGCAGGCCAGAGAAAGGGACAGCACAAGAAAGCAAAGACCCGGAGGGAAGCCAAGGAAACCGCCTCCTAGATGCTGCTGTGTCCCTTGAAATGCCTGCAACCAAAGGCCAAGTACAGAACCCTGTCAGGGCGTCCCCTAAGGGGACAGGGCCCATCTAGTCAGGTGGAGACCACATGGGAATCTAGCTGTCCTGGCTAGAGAAACACAACTCCATTTCACCCCAGCACCACATTCGCCGCAGGAGTCGGTTCCAAGTCCGCCTCCTTGTTCTGTACCGTGTCTATGTACGTCTGCAGCCGTCCTCGCCAGAGAGCGTGAGCACTTCGCAGTCTACAATGTATTTATCCCCTCAGGGAGGTAGGGCAGGGGCGTTAACCCCTTGGTACAGCTCAGGTACTGAGTGACTTGCCCATGTCACACAGGAAATCTATGGCACATAAGGGATTCAAACCTTAGTTGCCTAGTGGTAAAAACCCCTGGACCATCCTTCCTCCCCAGCTGACCTCATAGGCTTATGCAGCCACAGTTTTTGTTGCCCTGAAACCCTAGCTAAGTTCATACAAAAGGGCCCCAAGGCAGCCATAAGGCCCTTTCCCCTTCTGCTCCCACCCAAAATACACCCAAGGGGGAGCCTCTCTGCCTGGCCCAGCACAACAGGCATCAGGAGGTGGCATGGGGGGCAGGCTAGGGGCACGGCTGGGTTGTACCTATGCCCTGATTATTCTGAAGCGCTGTCCCCGCCTCCCCCAGTGTACTAGGCAGCAGCAAAGTGCGTACCAGCGGCTTCGAAGAGCATTTCCAACTAACAGCACTGGGTCGGAGCAGTCTGGAAGCAGCAGGGCCTCAGGAGACTGGTGTCTGAAGAGGGGTAGCCTTGGGATTGAATCCTGTTCCTGAGGTGCTTGTGTGATGCCTACAGCTGCTCCCAAACAGGGTCGGAGGTGGGGAATGGATCTGAGAGTTGACTCCAGGGAGCATTGTATCCAGATACCGGGATGAGGGGACCATTAGTAGAGATGACACAGAAATAACACCACCTCGGTAGGGCAGGGTGGGTGAAGTCTGCCTCCCACTCTGGGGCTACTTCATTCTCCAGTGCTGTCAATGCAGCCCCTGCCCCGAACAAAGAGGGTTTGGAAGTGGGGAGAGGAGCGGTGGAGAGGGAAGCTGGGAACAATGGCTGCATTGCCTACTCCTTTCACTGCCTGCAGCACATCCCCCTCCAGCCCCCTCCTCAGTGACTCACTTTACCCCCTACCGTGACCTCCCAATCAGTGGCTCACCTCTGACAGACATGCTGACAAAGACAGAGCTACAGACAATCGACTCAGAGGAGCCTGACAAAAGACATAGCTTCCAAGGGGGGCTGTCACGGTGTCCGTCATAGATGATGGGACATTGGGATGACACTGGGGAGAGGGGTTTTGGAAAGGCACCCAAGTGGCCGGGACTCTGGCTCAGCTTGAGAAAGCAGTGGCAGCTCTGGATTTGAGCCAGCTGCATGCAAGGTGTGCGCTGAGGGACTGGGGAGGGGAAGCCAGAGACCAGAGGCCAAGAGGGCAGAGAACAGAGCCCCCCTCCCAGCCAAATTATGGCAGCTGGTCTAAATGTCAAAGGAAAACCCTCTGCTGGGCAGCACAAGAATGAAGACATGGTCCCAGTGGCTGGCTAAGGATCAAATGGGCCCCCTCCACTCTTACCTCTGGAGTTGGTCCCTCCAGGTTGAGTGCAAAGGGGAAAATTCCCTGAAGCTGTCTGTGCTGCACCTGTTCTGGAGATAAAGAGGAATGTTTAGTCTCAGGGCTGTGAATCTGGTACCTTCCACCCGGTACCTTCTACCCATTTCCTTCCCTATGTTCTTATGTTCCTGCTACTGTCCCCCGTTTCTCACAAAGCCAGATGTTTTGTAGCGAGGCTGGTCTTGTTATTAGCACTCGGATAATGTTCCTTCCCGTGCCTCACCATTGTGGGATTTCTGTGGAACCAGAGCCGAGTCATGCAATAGTTGATGTTTTACATAAAGCCCCAGCTCCTGGACCCAAGTGGTTCTGAGAGCATCTCAGCTTTCATTGAAAACAAACAAGCAAGTTTCCAGCCCTTGTGGTTACAGAGAAAAGCTTGACCACTTGACAGGAGCGTCAACCGAAAGGCTCAGAAACCAAAAGGGAATTTTTGTTTGGTTTTGTTTTAAATCTCATGACGTTGCGGGGCAGGGGGTGTCTGACGTATGATTTTTGAACATTTGAGGTAGGGCAATACTGAATTTCGTAGGGGAAAAAGGCTGCTGGTGCAGTGATACCACTACCTAGCATGATGACCAATACGATTTCATTGCTTTCTGGAACTTCCCCATCTATTTGTCTGTCTCCATCTGGTGACTCGTCTTAGATGGTAAGCTCTTTGGGACTTTTTGTTCTGTGTTTGTACAGCACCTAGCACCAAGGAGTCCTGGTCGGTAATTAGGACCTGTAGGCACTACAGAAATGCAAAATAAATAAATAACGGGGCCTAGATCTAACAATGTGGACCCAATCAGGCACTGTTTACCCACATACATCACAGACCATAGCACATCCCTTTCCCCGGAAGACAATCCTTCTTAGCTAGCAACCCTCGATACCAAGCTGGAATCTTATCTTCCGCCTCCTGAATCTTCTTTCCCTTTTGTCTCAAGTGAAGCTGCTCAGATATTACAGTTGTTAGGATTATATACCGATAGCACCCAGCGGCCCCGGGGAGTCAGGGCCCTGTGGTGCTAGCAGCTGTACAAACTTATAGGAAGAGAAAGTCCCTGCCCGCAAGAGCTTCAAATCGAAACCTAGCAGTGGCCGTATCTGAAATAGAGTCAGAGAGGAATGGGGGATCCAGCCCTGTTCAGCACCATTCACCCGCCCAGGGAATACCCACAAGGCAGGGAACCTCGTAGCAGGCACAGAGCTGGCATAGCTGACCCTATGCCATCCCTCACAGGATTCCCCAACATAGAGGCAGTGTGGGGCCATGCCCAGGGTCTTCCTATGACCTGGCTATTCCCCACTGCCACAAGGGCCCATGGGGGTGGTGTGTAGTTTAGCACAAGTTACGGATGCAGCCTAGCGACCAGGAAAGCAGCTGCCTGCCTTCTCAGCCTCTGTACTGGTGAACTGGAACCAAAGAAAAGGGGAGACAGGGAAAGGGGGTGGTAAATTACAACGCGACCGCAGCAGCGGTGCACGCTGATCTGGCTCCCAGATCTCATAGTTCCTGGCCAGACCTCGTTGCCCACGGAGCCCATGTCCCTGGGTTAATCGTTTCCCTGGTGGAAAATACACATGGGCAGGCAGGGCAGGGGGGCGCTGAGATGCCACCGCAGCCCAAATATTCGTACCCGCCAGTCCCAAAGGCCCTTCATTCTTCTCTCCAGCCTGTTTTCTAGCCTCGCCCTTTCACCTCCCACCCAATGACAGAGCCAGGCCTCGAGGGGGCAATGAAAGCGGCCTCCGCTCCATGTGTGTGTGTGTGAGGGGGCTATCCTGGGGGATTCCCGGGACGGGGCGGGGAGGGGGAAGGGGATTTGATTCCAGCCCCGGCCGTATGGCGAGGGCTGCGGAGATGGAGATAATCACTGAGCCAGCGAGACAAGGCAGAGCATCGACAGCAGGAGGTCTAGGCAGTCGTCATGGCAACCGAGGCCTACTGGGCCACTTGAGCCTCGGCCTAGCTCCATTTCCGCAGCCTAACATCTGCTTTCCCAAGGGCTGCTGGGAATTTGGGGGGGGGGGGGCAGAACGGGCGGCATTTCACTGTTAAAAAAAAAAAACAGGACGGTGGGGGGACAAATTAGGCCGAGTGTCCAATGAGGGGAGGGGAAGGTATTTATTAGTGCCAGGGAGAGGTTGTTCCACCGGCCGCTTTGATTGATGCCCCAGCCCCCATCTTGTCAGTCTGTTTTTGTCTCTGGGATAGAAATGGGGGGGGGGGACGAGGGCGGAGTGTGTGGCGGGGGGAGCTGCAAAGCGCTGGGGCTGTTAATGGGAGCTGGGCGCTTTTTCATGTTTCCCGAGGCTGTCACCCTTGATTGATAGTTCAGACCATGATTGGCCGGCGCAGGGACCGGCTGCTTATCCGGAGCATCTTCCGAGAGCCCCACGCGCTGGAGAAAGGGAGAGAAAGAAGCGATTCTAGTGGAGGGCTGCCGGGCAGAAGCAATTAAAGAGCCACGATTGTGTAGCGTCCTCTCTACCCGCCACCTACCTGGGCAGGGGGGGGGGAGCGCGGGTCCCGGGAGAGGGGTGGCAGGGGCAGGTGAGGGATTCAGATCTCAAGACAGACTGCCCACCAAATTGGCTGGCACACCTAGTTGCATGGGGCAGCCTGGGTCCCAGGAAGCCAGCAGGGAGAAGAGGGGGGTTGCTTTGACAGATATGCCACTCAGGGCCAGAGTATTGCTTGAGTCCTTAGCTTAGCAATCTTAGATGCAAGATCCAAGACTGGCAGAAGCTTATGTTCTACTAAAGCACCCACCCAGAGCGTCAATGTCCTGCTTCCCTCTCTTCTTTACCTGCTTTCCCTCCATCATTTCTCTATCCCTTTCTCTCCCTCATTCTTTCTTTTATACTCCTGGCTCCGCCTCCTCCTCTTTTTCAGCCTTCTTTCTCTCTCATTCCTTCTCTGTCCGGCTGTGACCCCCCTGCTCTCCCTGAGCAGAAGGTGCCACTGAGACAGGATTCTGAGGCCTGCTTAGGATTTTATAACAAGTCTTCCTGCCTCTGCTTATATCTGTGATGTCCCCCTGTGCAAGATGAGAATCAGAGCTCAGCCAGCCGGGAGTCAAAGTCGACAGTCTGCTCAAGTACAGCTCTGCCCTGCCGGACTCTGCCTCTGAGCATCGTGTCCAGGGGCCATCAGGAAGCAGCATGCACAAGGGCAGGAGCACAAGAAGAGGCTGGTGGGGTTGAGGGCACCAGCAATGTCTGCCAGCAACTAATAGCTTCTGGGCATGGGCATACGTGTTGTGCCTCCAAGATCATCCAAATGCAGGGGATCCCCCCTCCCCCACCCCACCAGTTTCAGGGCGACGTGCACAGCACAAGTCTGCACGTCCTTCACACGGTCTCTCGTGCTGGGACTGACAGATGGACCATAAAACATGGCCTCTACACACTAACCCTATTCACGGCTAGGCATAGCCTCCCTATCCAACTCACAGAGAGGGGCTGCTTCTGCTCCCATTGAAGTCAATGGCAAATCGCCCCTGGACTCTATGGAAGCAGTTCCATGGCTTGTCATCTCTTTTCTTACGCCCACTGCCTGGATCAAATCTCTGTGTGGGGGAACTATGCCTCACAGTGCTGCCAATGAGTCTCGGTCCTAATTTATACCATCCTTGTTATTCCAGCCCTGGGACCCCCCCACAGCATGGTCAATGCACCCCAGTGATGTCAAGCAGCACCCCCCACCACTCCCCTCCTGCTCTCCCTATGTAGCTTTGCCAAATCTCCTCAGTCCCCTTCTATCGCATTTGCTGCTGATCCAGTCCCAGGCCACACTCAGCATCGTCTACACACCTATCCACATCACTTTCAGGGCGACGTGTATATCTTTGCCAGTACAATTTAACTCTGATTTACCACCGGCTGTTCCCGCCCTAGGATTCCCACACAGCTCTGCCGATACGCCTTTTGGTCTCCGCTCACAGCTCCCCTGCTCTTCCAGCTCTGAGCTTCTCTTAGGCAGAAATTGCTAATCATGCAGGAAAAAAAACACCACCACAGAGATTTTAGGGATGTAAACAAAAGTGCTGACTGACACCACCCTTAAGATTCAAAGCCAGGTATTTAGAGATGGAAATCTGGGAAAATAAGATTGCTCTTCAGAGTGACTTTCCTTAAAGGAGAATGTTAGGAGCATCTTGGCATTAAACAGCCGGGATTGGGGTGTTTTTCTAATATGGTTAGGAGGGAATGTTAGTTAGAAAGGAATGTCCTGAGTCAGGATAGATGCTGGGTCTTTATCATACTCTAGTGCTGGCTGACAAGGAATGTCCCTATCTGGAACCCCTACTATGGTGAGGGAGCTTTATATTATGACATGGTGTCAGCTGGTGGTTCTAGAGCTGAGGATCTTGGGGGAGTCCCCTCCCAACAATATCTAAATGACCAGGCACAGGCTTGACCTGGCTTTGCTGTATTTTTGTAGGCTGCCTTAGCTTTCAGCTAGTGGTTTGCCTTCTGTCTTCTAGGACAAGGCTTTTGCTACCCAGCTGCTAGGCAAAGCCCCTTTGGTAGGACAGTGAATTCTGCTGTGGTTCAGACAATGCATGCACCTTGACTTTCCCCACATTGCTTTGTGTCCTTTTTGCCTTTGCTTTTTTTTCTTTTCTTTTTTTTTGGGGGGGGGGGGGGTGTTTCTAGAGCAGTAAAGTGCAGACTCAGGCCTGGATGATGTGGGCAAACCCATGCTAATACTATAGCCCAAACTGAGCAGTGAGTGCTGGATTAAGCAATAACAGACCTCCAGGTTGGGCATTTCCTGCCGGTTCACAGCCACCTGGGTTAAGGGCCTTAGGCTCCTAGATCATTAACAGCCAGGAAATGCCAAGACCTAGAGGTCATCACGACTGTTCTAAACCAAAGCGATTATTTTCTCCCTGATTGTTGCCTTGTGTCTGAGGCTCCACATGCAGCAGCTGGCACGGCTTTTTGGTTCGATTTCAGGAATGGGAACCTGCTCCCACAGGAGTTTTGCCATTGACTTCAACCGGGGGCAGGGTCGGGCCCTCTGTCTTCAGTAGTTAAAGGCAGGTGTAGAGTAAGCTAATCAGGGGTTCGTTCTCAACCTGAGATGATGCTTTGAACATTTGCTTTGGAAAGTACGACACCTCCACCCCATTCCTGGGGCACTTGATTTTTAAGGGCTCAGCCCCCCAAAATGGATGGTTAATACAGCCTTGACTGCTCCCATTTAAACACCTGAATAAGGACCAGATTTTGGCATTGCCAGCCACTAGGATTCCAAAATCTCATGAAATTGGCATATAAATAGCCAGATTTACAGACACAGATAATAAATTTTGGCCCCGATCCTCAGAGGTATTTAGGCATTTGAAATCAATGGGAGTTAGGCATCTACCCACCTGTGAAGGTAGATCTTTGGGTTCTTTGTATTCCCCCTTGGGTGTCTGAACCTTGGCTCACATTCTCAAGCTGTTCTCTGTAAAGACCAAACCAAACCAAAGCTGAACTCCTTTGAAACCAAAGCTGAACTCCTTCCTTGTTCACGTGACTCTGGGAGCTGGGGCTTTAAGGAAAACCCCAAGTATTGCAAGGGCTGGCAATGCTGAGACTTTCAGCAGCGCGCCAGACCTGGGAGCAGTTGTGACACCAACATGACAAAATCTTTTGACTGTCTAACTCTCGTTTTGTTGCTTAGCTGGGATATTGAAGAACCCAGCCCAAGATCTCACTGGGACGGAGAAAGGTCTAACACAATCCAATGGCTAGAAGTTGAAGCTAGACAAAAATCAGACAGGAAATAAGGTGTAAATGTTTGACAGTGAGGTTCATTAACCATTGGAACAATTTCCCAAGGTTCGTGGTGGATTTTCTATGATGGACAATGTTTAAATTGGATGTTTTTCTAAGCAATCTGCTCCAGGAGTTATTTTGAGGACGTTCTCTGGCCTGTGCTATACACGTGGTCTGATGAGAAGATCACAGTGGTCCCTTCTGGCCTGGGAATCGAATCGATGAGTGCTTTCTGTTACTACAATTGCACAGAGAGCATGAGTCCCTGACAGGGACTTTCCTACTCTGGTAGGTGGATTAGGTTGCACCTAAATAGGTTATATGCCTTTCATGAGATACAGATAGGTCAGCTTACTTGCCAAAGGTCATCCAGTATCAGGAGTTCTGGTTTCCAGACCCCTGCTTTAAAACCAGACCACATTCCTGAGAGATGCAGCACAGAATCTGGCCCAGAATCTTTCCCCTCCTTCTCCTCCTCCTAATATTGTGTGGCTGTGAAACAGCTGCCAGCCTCCAGATGTGACTGCATTTCAGAGGCAGATGAAGTGATCTCTCCATGTTACTTACCTTCCTCCCTGGGCTGTGGTGAGGAGTCTAGTGTTGTCTAGCGTTGTCTAGTGCGGTGGTTTTCAACCTGGGGTCCGCAGACTCCCTCTAAGATTTTCAAAGGGGTCCCACACCTCCATTTGACATTTTTTTAGGGGTCTGCAAATGAAAAAAGGTTGAAAGCCACCGGTCTAGTGGTTCGAACACAGGCCTGGCAATCATGCGATGCCAGATCTAATGCTGTCTTTAACCACTAACCTGCTGCATGACCTGGGATAGTCATCTTCCCTCTCTGTGCTAGTCAAATGCTTTGAGATGCCCAGGAGCAGAGCCAGAGTTCAGTCCAGTATTTATCATTCTCCCTTGGCTGTTGTGTTGACTAAACATTTGAAGGTGGGTGGGTCGGTGGAGTTGGTAGGACAGACATTCTACAAAGGAAAGTTGCCTTGCGCTGATTGCAGAGCTGGGTCTATAGTACATTCGTCCCAAGGTGCACTGGGGCATCTGTCACACAGTTAAGTATTGTTTTAACGGGAAGATTTAGAGCTCTTTAATCAGCTGTATTGTCTACACATAAGAAAGCAAAGGCAGAATAAATGTTACCAAGGGGGCTCTGAAGAGACAGGACAAAGGGGGAGGGGGAACAGTGAGCCATCCTAATCGTAAGGCACTGGAGGAGGTATAGAAATTAGCTGCTTTGCTTCATCCATTCTGCTTTCTCCTAGTAAAAAAATTGCTCTGAGGCCTGGAGCACTTGTGACAAAACCGGGATAAGGGGAAGGAGAACAGGGGGAGCGGTTAGGGGGAAAGGAGATGAACAGAGTGGGGCTGGGACAGAGAGAGGGAGAGAAGGAGAAGAAGAGAGTGTGTTAGGCCCAAGGTGGGGAATAAACAGTGCAGATAGGCTGGTCAGATGTGTGGAGAGGGGGATTCAGATGAAGTGGTGCAGGGATGGAGATGGATGGACACTTTGCAAGGCCGAGGGATGGACAGACGGACAGAGATGGGGGGGGAGGGGGGGAGCCGGACACCCAGATGGGCCAGCTGAGAGGGCGCCCCGGGTTGCCTGCATTTTGCCGTGGTTAGCAGCTAATTGAGTGAAACTGTTGTCAGCAATGTAATTAAAGGGGAGCGCGAGCTTTCGGGCAGGCCTCAGACAGATGGAAGGCCCTTTAATTGGCAATTAAATTCCCGCCTGGCAGGTGAGGTGGGAGCTGCAACCTGAGCCCCACAAGGCCACCAGAGGCCTGGGCTCCTCTCAGGGGTGTTGCGAAGGGGGCTGCATGGCAAGCCATCCCCTGGCAAAGCAGGCCTTGCTCCCGCCGGATCCCCGTCACCTTCCACGCAGGGGCCACCCGGTGCCTTCAGATCCACAGTCATGACCGATATCGGGGACACGGTTAAGGGATCTGCGCCCCGGCTCAACCACTCCCCACAGCTCTGCCTGTGTCCTTGGGCTGCCAGCTGCACCCCAATATGGCAGCTCTTTTCCAGTGCGGACGGGTTGCCCTGTCTGGTGGAGGGTGGTGGGGGAGAGAGGAGGCAGCTTGTAGCAACCCCACTCGCCCAGACACGGCTAGAGACATCGCCCTCCTGCCCGGCATCTGCCCCAGCTGCTCCTACCTCCCATCCCTTCAACTGGCACCCAAATGGGTTATTTCTCTGGCAGAGGGGCTGAGCTCGATGGCACCCTGGTGGGGCTGGGGGTTTGATCTCTGCTGGGCCCCTGTTTTCAACACCAACCGTGACTCACCTTGCCAGAAACATCCAGGTTTCCTAGCACGGATTTCGGCACGGCTCCTCAACCCCGGCAGTGCCCTCCTGCCTCTCACCTGTGTGCGTCTTGGGTCCTAGCCCAGCGTTCCTTGTGGCCCCTGTGCCAGCATCTGCAAAGCCAGCGGATTTTCCCTCTGGGGAATGCCCCTAGCACACAGCGGATTCCCTAGGAGCCGGGGTGGGGGCACACAAGGGGTGTTTCTGAAGAAGGCAGCGGCAGGCCTGCTGGGAGGAGGGAAAGGTGCTGCCGGAGTTCACTGCTCTGGGGCTATTGTGAACAGCTGGTCCCCTGAGCCCTTACGACCCCCTGGGGTGGCTCTAGCTCACCTGGGAACTGCAGCTGGCCACTGACTCCAGGGGCCTGTGCTGAGCACAGCCAGAGCAGACTGGGGGCCATCACAGCTCTGTTTTAACCCTAACCTCGTAGCTAGAACGAGGAGTCGTTTGTGTCTACACACGCAGAAACTGTGCGTTGGCCACAACACGGTTATGTCAGGAGCGTGGGGCACAGTAACAGGCTCAAAGAGGGTTTCAGGCAAGGCCTGTGTGTCCTTTAAATCACAGTTTCCTGACCCTCCTGCAGAGCCCAGCTGCGGCACTCCAGCCTCCTTCCCACTCTGGTTCTGTCCCAGGAGCGGACTTCCTCCGGCCACAGACTAACCAGATTTACCTGCAACCAGGATTTCTGCTAGGAAGGGGCTAGCAGGTCCAATCCCCAGGGAGCCAGGGTCTCCCACTCCAGTGATCTTCCCCACTCCTGGATGTTGTTGCCCAGGTCTGTAGAGAGCAGTGACGAAGTCCAGCTCTCAGATGGAATTTGCAGTGCCAAGCTGCTAGGGGAAAAGCCCTGTGGGATTGGGGAACAAGCCAGACTGAGCTGGAAGGGTGGCAAGAAACCAGCTCTGGGACTTGCCCAGATTGCAAGGCCTACAAGTGCTCATTGAATTTGAGGGGCCCAACTTGGGGCATCTGGGCTCTGCTTTGTAGAGGCACTGAGCACCCACAGCTGCAGCCCATGGGAATGTTTTGCAATCACAGGTTCACCTCCACCTGTGAGGCAGGATGGCCTAGTGCTAGCTTAACCTGGAAGGCCCTACTCTGCTACAGATGTTCTGTATAACCTTGGGCAAGTCACTTAGACCCGGATCCTCGGAGGTATTTAGGATACCAGCTCCCACTGATTTCACACCTTTAAAGTGAGGCACTCAGACATTGCGGTGATGGGGGGGCTATATAACAGTGAGTCTCGAACTGGGGGTCGGCAAGCTGTCAGCCTCCACCCCAAACCCCACTTTGCCTCCTGCATTTGTAATGGTGTTAAATATACAAAAAAGTGTTTTTAATGTATATGGGGGGGGTCATACTCAGACACTTGCTATGTGAAAGGGGTCGCTAGTACAAAAGTTTGAGAACCCCTGCTATATAAGTACCTTAGATCAACAAGGGTGCCCACCACTGGATCCAATGAAAGAGGTTTTTGGGGTGATCTCTTCCTACCACCCCACTCTTACGCATGCTCCTATAACCACGGCAATTGGCGTTTCACATTTGCGTCACCCTGGGTGCAATTGTCAGTGGTCAGTTCCTCTCTGCATCACTCAGCGCCAGGACGCTGCTGATCATTATAATCAATAATTAGTGTGATTAATCCCTGCAGCAGAAACCTTCCTCCGCAGAGAGCTTTCCAGGAACGGGGCCAGATTCTGATCCCCCTTCTGCTGGGTTAAATCCAGAAGGAGTAACTGCACCGGGGCCAGAGGCATGAGGCTGGTAGACGTGAGAGGAGACAAGGGTCTGTCTCTCCCTTTGGGTCCTGCCTCCACGCTGCTTTCTACCTGCATGGAGAGAGACCCAGCCAGCCAGCACTGCGCTGGGAGCTAGCACTGGCCTTCCACCCCTTTCCTCTGGGACATGCCCTTTTATTCTGGACATTCCTTTCTCTGTACGCTGTGACTGCCCTGTCCACACACACTCCAGCCGTGCAGAGCCTCCCCCCCCCCAGCCTTGCAGAGCCCCCTGCTTCTCTTCTGATCGCAAACCCGGCAGCCACGCCATGAAAGGGACGGCTGATCCCTGTGGAGGAAAGGCCCGGAGGTAAAGGGGTGTCAGGCAGCTGCTGCTACTTTCCTGGGGAATCTCCAGTGGAGACAGGGCTCGCCCGAGTCTACTTTAGGGAAAACCATCTGCAAGCCTGTCAAATTAGGGTGACCCAGGGCACCTCCTCTTTTCTCCCCCCTCCTAGCCCCCTGTTCCCACTCCCCCTTCTGCAGGGAAAGGGCAGCACCAAGGAACAACCTCCCTGCAACTCAGAGGAGGCCCTGGAGTAGGTACAAGCTCCTTCCTCCCCTGCTGGTGCGGTGTCCCTCTAGCTGTCTCAGGTGGCCCTGTCACTATAACATCTAAGCATCTCACACTCTTTAATGGACTGAGCCTCACAAGCCTGGGATGTAATGGACTGAGCCTGGGAGGAAAGGCAGTTATCCCCCTATGCAAATAGGGGAAACTGAGGCACAGAGCACCTACAGGAGTTAGCCCAGAGGAAGCACTGTAGCAGAGCAAGTACTTGAACCTTGGCCTCCCCAGTCCTAGGCTGAGGCCCTCACTCCTGGACCGTCCTGTCTCTGATATGAGGTAACGGGTCAAGGGATGCAGGTGCCTGCTACTGGGGAGAGCTGTGGTTGTGCTAGGCTGGCTAAATAAGGATGCAGCCAGCTCCAGGTCCTTGTTCCGGGACCCAGGCTGAGGGCAGCCTCAGGCCAGTTAACCATTCCCTTCGGCCAGCAGGCGTCGCTAAAGGGATCCAGGAAAGGAGCTGAGCAAACCAGGGTGAGATCTGTGGGTCAGGGTCCCACCAGGGCCCAGATAACAATCATCCTTAACTCTTCAAAGCATTTTACAATGGAAGGGAACTGTTCTTACAGATGGGGAAACTGAGGCACGGGGAGGGGAAGTGTCTTGGCTCAGGTCACTGGAAGAGCCAGGCATAGAATCCCGGGGTCCAGGCTCACAGCCCAACCCCCTGCCCTCCAGACACTCCCCCACCTCGTGCCATGGCTGTACCTCAGCCTGGCTCTAATAGCCTTTCGCAATAGATGCTCATGGGTCCATGCCAGACCAGCAGCCTCTTCTGGACCTGCCCCATTGAAGACTGTGCGGACTGACATCACGGCAGCTCTGGGCCTCGAGGAGGGGCCACGTCCCATCCCAGGCCCCAGCCCCACACGCTGCTCCGGCCTCTTCCGCCCCCTCGGCTCCGGTCGCAAGCGGCGAGGTGGATTGTGTGGCTTATCACTCCGGAAAGCGACCCCCCTCCCTCCCCTCGCCTTTGTCTGCTGGGAATGAATTGTGCTGAACAAGAGCCTGTTATCGCTGCTCCAGCGCTGTGTTTGCCTGATAAAAACCCAGCCCAGATCTCACGGAGGGGCTGCGGCCCCCCCATCTCGGCAGCCCCATCGATCTCTGAGCGGCCGGCTCGAGGCGACAGTCTCTGGGCGGGAGGGGAAGGTCCTGTATGCCATGGCAGTGAATGGCAGGTGAGGTCAGAGGTCGTCCAGCTGACGACAGCTGCGGGTCTGGCAGAGGAGATCTGCAAGTCCCCCCAGAGGGAGTTCAGGGGTGTGAGGGGGGTCCCTTTCTCATCACATGGCCCATCAGCTCCGACACCGGCACCTGGGCCCGGCAGTGAAGGGTCACCTGCTCGGGGCCACCCCCGGCCTTGGCTGGGGGCCAGAGAGAGGCGCTGGACTTTTAAAATAGCTGTGAATCCGGGCTACGCGCACAGCGCTAGCTCCCTCGGGGGCGGACTGTGGGCTCAGAGAGGGGGCCCAGCAGCAAGGCAGCCGCACTGGGCACAACAGATGTTGTTGGTTTGGCTACTTCCTTAAGAGATAGATAGATAGATAGATAGATAGATAGATAGATAGATAGATGTGTATGGAGATAGATAGATAGA
>ML677404.1:4374194-4390495 GCA_007922305.1 Dermatemys mawii | reverse complement strand
TAGATAGATAGATAGATAGATAGATAGATAGATAGATAGATAGATAGCTATTGGGGTGGGTCTGGTGAAGATAGATCCCAGCTGTCTCCAGCTTCCCCCTCCATCCTTTCTGTTTACAGCTTGCCTGAGTCCTCAGCACAATGGCAGACCTGCCTTTCTCTCTCTCCCTCTCCCCCGCCAGCCCAGAATGCTAATTACAGCAAGCTGGGGAAGAGGTTTATTTTATTTCTCTGTCATTATCGCCCGGGAATGTTGGAGATAATGGGAACAGCGATCGGCATTAGAGGCCAATATTTCATGCGCGATCAGATCTCAGGGACGGCGCCCAGACAGTTATATTAATAACAGAACCGAACGGCATTCTAATAAAACACTTTTTTTGCAAGAGGGTTTTTTGGGGGGGAGAGGGGCAGGGCAATGCCAGGTGGGACCTATTAAATTATACCAGTGGGCAACAACAGTAATAAGGTGGACAGGGAAAGGGGGAACACAGCAGACCTCTCCCTTACCCCCCCCGCCACTGCTTCCCACACAACAGCAAAATCTGGTCACATCGCCAACCGACTGCTGATCTGCAAAGAGTCTTTTAATTTCACATTAAAAGGACTCCCCCCAGCCCCGACCCTCCTGATCCCACCTCTTCTCCCTGCCAATCGCAGACGTGACCCCTGGGGGGGGGGGGGCGAGAGTGCTGACCTTTGCCCTCTGCCACCCCACCCTACCCCGGGAGGCCACAGCTCGACCCCTCAGCTGACCCCGCTGGGTGAGGGGAGGAACAGCTGCAGCGCCCGGGGGCTAGGAACGGCCCCCAGAAAGCGGCTCGGGGTCACGGGGGGTCGGGCGCGGGGCTGTGTGAAACTCCCCCCTGGCCTTTTGTGAGCCGAGCAGCGGGGGGGAATTAGTTCCACAGGCGACTTCTGTGTCTGCGGAGAAAGGGGCTATTATGGATAGGAGAAAAATACACTGCCCTGGATTCTTTCCTCTCTCCATCGCCATGGAGACCAGGCAGCTTTCCCGATTCACGCACAGAGGGGGGACACTCGAACAATAACCCCCCCCCAGCTCTGTGCCCCTCTCCCCCCCAACACGCTCCCCTGGGAGACCCGACAGATCAGCCGGTGCAGGCCTGAAGCCATCTCCCCTGGTTCCCCCTGCGAAGCGCTGAGCACCGCTGGCGCTCCTCCAAGCCAAGGGGGGTTCTGGATTCTCAGCACCAGGCAGGATCAGGCCCGCGGCTCCCTACTGCCATTGTAGTGCAGGGATTGCCCGACCGCATCCCATCCAGGGTCCTGTCTCCAACCGGGCAGGGCCGGCTGCCCCCAGCCCCGGAACAGACCTTTGGGCACTAGCCTGCCTGGAGAGCAATCCTGGGTGCAGCTCGCGTGGTCCCATCAGCACCCCGCAGCCAGACACACAGACCCC
The DNA here is from genome assembly GCA_007922305.1 of Dermatemys mawii. Classification (NCBI taxonomy): domain Eukaryota; kingdom Metazoa; phylum Chordata; order Testudines; family Dermatemydidae; genus Dermatemys; species Dermatemys mawii. The sequence goes on along the minus strand of ML677404.1, from coordinate 4,389,073 downwards.
TCCCTCGGGTGTAGCAGCCGGCGTGCCCGGGCAGGGTAGGGCAGGCCTGGGGGTGAGTCTCCCTTAAGAGCCAGCAACGGGGGCTGCCTGCAGCGTTTCGATCGGGGATGCAACGAATCTTCGCTCCCGGCTTGATTCCCTCGCGAATCTTGCACCTGGATTCGTCCCGTGAGCTGGGCTGCGCTCAGGGCCTGAGCAGAGCGCCGGGAAATCTACATTCTACCCTCGGCTCTGCCTCTGGCTTGGGCCGGACGCTTCTTTCCTCTCAGCCTTGGTGTGCCTGGCCTGCATTTGTGGTGGTTTGCGGGGGGCCTACCCTGAGTGGCCTTACAGGGCCCTGGTTCTTAGAGGGCAGGTGATCAGGCCCCTTTAAGGCCTTTCCAGATGGGCAGCCAATGTCACAAGTCACTTTGGCAAAGCTGGACCCCAGTGGGGCTGGCCCGGCTGAGGGGCTTGTGCGGCCGGACGCGGCAAAGGGCTCGGAGCTCCTCGGTTGGAGAGGACGCTCTGAGTGGGCCACATCATGGGGTGGGGGTTACCCATGTGTGTTACCGCGGTGCCCCATGATCCTCACGCGAGTCTGCTGCCCTTTGCAGGAACCCAGGGGCTGCCGCTACTGTCCTGCACATATTCCACCCTGGGCCAGTCCGGTCTGCAGCTTGCTTCAGCTTCGTTGCGATTATTTCTACTGCGGGAGCATGGGGCAGCCCCCGTCGTGCATGGGGGGCCCCACGGGGCTAGGTGCTGGACAAACCCAGCACAGAAAGAGCTGGCAACCTGCCTTTCACTACAGCCCCTTTGATGTCCCACGCCGTCATGCAATGCCCCTGTGCTCTGTTCAACAGCTGCTGTGTCCTTCCCCAGAGGTGGCTGCTGCAGCCCACCCTGGCAACAGGTGAACCGGTGCCAGACTGGCGTCCTTCAGGGTGAAAGTCCCTGTAGAGGCAGGATGTTATTGCCGCCTGGTCACAACCTGGTGTCTCCTTCTGTCTGCTGCCCTCTGCTGGCTGGCTCAGGCCCACTCATAAGCCTTCTACTGCTACCAGGCACTGGAGATTCTCCTTTCGGGTTCCCGGGCTTTTCAAGCACGCGGAGCTGAGTTCAGTGGCTGCGACGCACTAAGCGCCTGGCACAACAGTGGTCAGGAAAGGCAACGAAGGTGACGGGCAATCGCACGCCCTCCTCACCGCGTGGGGGACGTTCCGCTGGCTGGAACAGGGCTAGGCCCAGCACGGGGCCCTGAGCTGAGACCACACAAAACTCAGCCCCCCCAGGACAGCATGGCTGAGAACAGGAGGTGGACAGAGCGCGTAGAGGAGGGCTGGGGGCTATTGGCCTCACCTCCACCCCATGACAGCTGGGTCTGTGTGAGTAGATCGGGGCGATGGTGGGGGGGGGTCAGCCCTGCTTTCTGTGACAGGCCCCCCCCCACCGATCGACAGTGACACCATCAAAGATGGGTCCCAATCCTGCCTCTTCCTCTTCACTTTCCCAGACTGTCCGTCAGCGCCGCCCGTCATCTCTCATCACCTGGCAACCGCCGCCTGCCCGCCTCGCTCCACGGGGCACCCCACAGAAACACCCAAGCCCTTGGCACAGGGGGTGGGGATCCCCCCAGCCAGTGGCCAGGCATTCCAGGGACAGCCCCTTTTTGCTCAGCACCGGGGAGTCTGTCAGGGCAGCCCCCCCACTCCTCCGGGGATGGCACCCCCTCTTAGTGCGAGGGGGAGGCAGGGCTGTTCAGACTGTCGTATGCCTGCTGTCTGCGCATCTCACTTACCTCCCTAGGGCCCTTAGAAAATGCCGGAAAAAGCCTAGCGCCGGGCTGCAGGCTGCCTCTAGTTGCCCCTACAACCATCTCCCTGTTACGCTACCCATGCCCACGCCCTGGGTCACGCCCAGAGAGCACTCGACAGAGGAGAATGGTGCGCCCAGCTCGGGATTGGGAGCCAGGACTCCTGGGTTCCAGTCCCAACTCTGGTGGGTGACCTCGGGCGGTCACCGCACCCTTCTGTGCCTCATTTCCCCATCTGGATGAAAGGGGCTACTTGCTGGCGGCCAGATGGCACACCCGGCTCCTCTCTTCAAGGCAGGGACTGTCTCTGTACAGCACCGTGCACCCCAGGGCATGGATCTCTGCTGGGGCCTACTGGAATCCACACACCACTCCCATTACAGCAACGGGGGGCAAGAGCAAACCTGAGGGGAATAGCACCAGGCTCCGCTCCTGGGTAAACTCATGCAAGCCCAGGCGGGTGCTGGCGATGAGAATGGGGGCAGAGAGACGGGGCTGGAGTAGGCCAGGGAGCAGCTAGGAACCCCCAGGTCCCTCTTCCCAGTCTGAAGGTGGCTCCTCTCCCTCCTTCCCAATCCCCCCACCCCCAAATTCACAGGTAACTCCTGGCACACAGAAACCCCCTCCCGATGCAGAAAGGGGCACCACCTGGACTGACTGGCCCTGGGCAGGGAGTTGGGGCCTTTGCGCCTCTGGCCAGGAACGAGTTAAGGGCGCCAGTTAATTCGTCCGTTAATCACAGTTACGAGGAGTAATGAGAGTCTCCCCCAAGCCTGGGTGTTTCTCTGCAGATTAAGCCGCAATTTGCATAGCCCCTTTATTCATCTTCACCTTCCCCTGCAGCAGTGCCTCGTCCTTTCAGACACAGCCAAGCGCGGCCTGCGGCAGCGTTTGACAAATGGTCTCGCGGCGCGGGGTTTTTTGGGGGGGGAGGCGGCGCGGGGGGCCAGGGCAGTGGGGTGACGTTAATGGATCGCCCAGGTGGGAAATAGCCCAGAACTTTTGATTAGCCGCGCCGGAGAAGTTTAAGTATTTCAACCACATTCATTTCAAAGGGGGACTGGGCAGAGGGGCCATGGGGCATCTCTGCCATGCCAAGGTAGGGCAGTGGGCTGGGGGAGGAGGCAGGGAGCGGACTGACACAGAGCAGGGCTGGGGCGGGGGTATTGAGGAAGGGATCAGGGCCGCAAAGGCCAGCCACACAAGAGAGCCCCAGGAGGCCGGCAGAGCTGGGCCGAGAGAGGCTGGCGAGGGCAGAGATTAGGCTGTCCGTCCCGGGGCAACCTGCTCGGCGGTGACCCCTCCTGGCTGGGTGAGGGAGCAGGATGGGGGCAGAGTCTGCAGTCCCCACAGGGGGATGTAGGGAGGAGGCATCCTCAGGATGAGGGACCCCCCCACACACGCCCATCAGGCCACTGCCCCTCGAGCGGCTGATGGAGCTTGATCTGGTGCAGTAATTGCCGCCCAGCACAGGCTGCTCCAACACCAGGCCTGGGAGCAGGACAGGGTAGGGGCCGGCCTGGGGGGGTGGCTGGGGGAATGAGATGGGGGTGGGGATTAGGACAAGGGGTGTGTGGGGGGGGGGGGGTGCAGCTGCCACGGGCAGATGAGTTTCCGGTGTCTGGGCTGCAGCGTTGTCAAGCCCAGCCTGGGCCACAATGGGCCCCAAGCCTGCCACTGCAGGGCCCAGGCGATTGCTCGCACTCCGGCAGCAAGCAGAGGGCAGGGGCCTGCCAGGACACCCTACTGCCGGGCGGCAGCTGTGCCAGGCCCAGTGGATTCCCGGCTATGTGCGGGGTGGCGGCAGTGGGACGCCCCCAATGCTCCCCCGACTCCCCGGGAGTCCCACATCAGCCGTGGTTACAGTGCTCAGTCTCCAGCTCCCCCGCTCTGCTCATGGCAACGCCAGGCTGCAAGGCCTCTCCTCTGATAGCTCGGCTTTGCCCCATGCTACACCCCGGGCACTAACCAGCCCAGCTGCGTAGCCATCTACACCTGGACTTTCACGCTGCTCCTGGTACAATGCCCCTCCCTCACCTGCCTCTCCCCACCCCCAAACCAACCTGGAGCCAAGGCGCCGCCCAGATTTCTCTGCTGGTGGGCTGCATCCCTTCTCCCACCCATCTGTTCACACGGGGAACTCCTTGGGGCAGGATGATCTCTTCCTCTCCAACTGCACAGCTCTGAGCATGTAGCGGGCGCTATCCCCATCACTGCCAAAAGCCAGGTGGACCCCTCCCCGGAGGGAAGGCACAGCAGGAACGGGAAGGATTGGGGATGGGAGGTGGTTTCTTTTGAAACTCCAGGTAGCATCCAGGTCAACGCTGGAGGCGGGATGAAGGACGGGACCAATGGGCTGGTGAGAGAGGACAGGAGGTGGGACACCAGATGGGATTGGATCAACGGCCTATGGCAGAAGCAGCATGAGGGGGTTACAGGTCTTCCAACCCCGGTAGGGAGCTGGCCTTGGGGGCTGGTGAGCTCTGGGGGTAGGGGGGCCCCATGCTGGGCTCCCCCTTCTGAGGGAATCCAATCCCTGCAGGAGACGCAAACACTCCTTTCCTGTCCTTTGGCCACCTCCCTTCACCGCCCCACAAAGGGGCCGAGGCCGAGGGGCTGGGAGGGGTGACGCGGCTTGACGTGAATTGATTGGCGCGGTTGCCGGTGCCTTATCGCTCTCCCCCTTCTCCGGCGGGTAGCGTGTGTCCACCGGAGTCCGCGGGGTCGGTGATTAATAGGGGCCATCACTCACTGTCCGGGCCAGCTGAAAGGCAGGGGGGGGGGGGGGGGGGCCCTCCCCACGACTGAGATAACAAGCAGCAGGAATAATGAGTGATGTCACTCCACTTTTCATTTTGATGGAAAGTCATTACGGGAGTCAACGCCGGCGACAAAGAGCCATGAATCAACTGCTCTGCTATGAAATTAAAATGGAATTGCCCCTCCCGCCCCAAAACCCTCACCCCGAAAGCCGCCCGGGGGCTCAGCGGGAAGCGGAGGCCAGGCCCAGCCTGGAGCAAGGCGTTGAGGGGCCCCTTGGGCGCAGAGGCAGCCGGGTAAAGCACTCGGCAGTGGCTTGATGGAAAGGCGCCGGGGCGGGGGAAAGGAGGGTTCCTGCTGGCAGCCCTGCTGCTCGCCTGACCCTGGCTCCGATCCCCGGGCCATGGGCCAGTCATTGGGGGGCAGGGAGGGAGGCAGCTCCGGGGAAGCTCTTGGATCCCCACCCAGCGACGATTTTCCTGCTCAGAGCGGGGCAGGGATCAGGGTCCCTGTGAGCTGCATGGGGGGTCTGCCCCGGTGCAGGGGGAGGAATCAGTGTCCCGCTTCGACACAGTGGGGAGGGCAGCGTCCCAGGGAGACACACGGCAGGTCGGGCCGGAGGAATCGGGGTGTGAATTCACACAGGGTGGGGATGGTGCAGTTTCCCCTGCTTTATTGAGCAATCCCCTCCTGGCTGCCTGGCGCCCCTGGAAAGGGCAGGAGCCCCAGTGAGCAGCTTCCCCCTGACCGAGCAAGTCCTGGCTAGCAGAGCCCCGGGGAAGCCTCCTCTGTCCTGCCCCTCTGGGGGACGCCGGCTCCGGAGGAGGCTGCGTCGCTGTGGAGGGGTCACAGGGAGGTGCCCATCAGATTCACGGGTCGCCCGCCGTAGCGTTTGGAAATGTCCGCTTCAATCTGAAAGACAGGGCAGAGGCTCAGGCTGGGGGTGGGAATATGGGGTGGGGAGGGCAGCCCCCCAAGGATGACTGGGGAGCAGGGGGGCGCTGGAAAGGTGAGATCTGACTTGGGAGCCCCTCGTCACAGGGAAGGGGTGAGATCTGATTGGGGAGCTGCACATCAGAGGGAGGGGGTGCCGCGTGGGTGAGATCTGATTGGGGGTCCCACATCACAGAGGCGAGATCCGATTAAGGGCCCCGGGTCCGAAGGCTGGGGGCGCCGCGGGCCCCTCCCCTTTTCTTACGAGTTTCTGCAGCTCCTTGGTTTTCTGCACCAGCAAGTCCAGTTTGGGCTCGAGGGCGCCCTGCTCCTCCAGGGCCTCCTGCCTCTTCTGCGCCGTGAGCTCCTTCTTCAGCACCAGCAGCTCCGCCTGCTTCAGCTTCTGGCGCAGCAGCTCGCTCACCCGGTCCACGTACCTGCCCCGCGAGACCCGGGGGCGTCGTCAACACCGGCCCCGTCCACGCCACCCAGCCCGCTGTCCCTCCGCCCCCACCCCAAGGGGCTGAGCTAGCTCCCTCAATTCACTGCCACCCCGATCCGAAGGGCCCCTCCCTCGAGGATAGCCCTCCCCCAACCCAGAGCAGGCTGGGAGAGAGGAAGGGGCCCCCCCGACGCACCTTGGGGAGGCCAGGATCAGGAACAAGTGCTGCATCCGCAGATTGGTCAGCCGGCTAATCAGCTCCCGGACGGTCGCCACCATGGCGCCCACCTTCGCCGTGGTCTGGCCCTGCAGGATGAGCGGGGCCAGCTGGAACTGGCTCACGGACACCACGTCGGCCTCTTCGCTCATTTCCACCATGCGCTGGGCCAGGAAGGTCTCCAGCTGGGGACGGAAGGGGAGGCGGGGAGTGGGGAGCCGGCGTGGGCATCTCGCCCTACGCGGAGCAGGGCCCTTTAAAACCCCGCCTGCCCCTCGAGGAACATGGAGCTCCCGCAGCCCAGGAGAGAGCGAACGGGCCCGGACACGGGGCCCCTTGCTAGAGAAGCAGAAATCCGCTGAGCTGCGTCCAAAGCAGAGCTCCCAGGAAACGGGGCCCTTCACTGCCAGAGGGGTTTCTGTGGCGCCCAGCCGAGGCCCAGGCTTTGGGGTGTTGGCACTGACAGACGCGCCATTACTGCTACGAACCCCCAGAACCCCAACGTCAGGCGTTCAAGCTGCAGCTCATCCCGGCTGTGCTGGGCAACCTCGTGCCCGGGCTCAAAGGGGAGGGGGGTAGTGCCCTGTCCTCTCTTGGGGGACGCACGGACGGGCAGCGCTCCTGCTTCCGCTGCACTGGTATGAAGTCCACAGGGTGACAGCCCCAGGCTGGGTTGGGGGCATGAACGAGGCTGGCTAAGACCGGGACTGCCAGGAGCTCTCTCAGACCCTTCAAAGCGCCAGATGTTCACTCAGGTACCCAGCCGGCCGGAATAGCCTCTCCCTGCATTTGTGAATTGGGGTCTAGCGGTTTGAGCAGGGAAGCAGGGGGGACAAATGATCAAGACTTTGGATTGCTGGGTTCTGTTCCCAGCTCTGGGGGGTCCACCCATCAGAACGAGGAGGTCCGCGTCTCAGGACTCCTGGGTTCTATTCCAGGCTTTGTCACTGAGGCAGTATGTCTTAGGCTGCTCCGTGACTCAGTTTCCCCACTCCCCCCTTAATTCCTCAGTGTGGGCTAAGCCCTGTTCCGGGATACCTCCATCAGCTCGTCGATGAACTGATTCCGCATCTCTGGGCTCTCCAGGAGGGTCAGAGCGTCAGGCCCTCGGGCGACTCCGTCTGGGACTGAACAGGAGAAGCACATGGGGTAGGCGGTGCTGGGAAGCAGAGCAGGGGGAGACCTCTCTCTGAGCAGCTGCGGAGGGTCTGGGCGGGCTCCCCACCGCGCACCAGATCACCTCGAGTCACTGCCCCTGGGGCAGCCGTACAGCAAGACCGGCCTGGTGAGCAGGGCGCTGGGCCCAGCCACCCTGGCGAAGCCCCCAGGGGAGCAGCCGGCCTCCTCCTGCCTTCAAAGCCAAGGCAAACCCCACCGCCTGAGGCAGGAAGTGCCATCCCCTGGCGCCCTCTAGTGGCTGCCTGGTTTTCATTCAGGTGCAAACTCCAGATGTGCCCAGCTGGGTCTGATTCCCTTCCCCCACCCCAGGAAGAGCCCTCAGTTCCCACCACCTTGCCCCTTCCGAGCAAAATTTGCCCCCCTCCCCAACACTTGCCAGCCACAACACCCGCCAGCTCCGTCAGGGAGTCAGCCCGCACCCCGGTGTGAGAAGATTGGCTCAGGTTAGAGACTGGGTTACAATCCCAGCTGCACGGTCCCCAGGTACATTCCCCCCGGCCCCTGCCTCCATCCCAGCCGCCCCCCCGCCAACTGTGCTCGACTGCCCCCGATACTGCCAGCCGTCCCAGGGCGGCAGAGAACGAGGACCTTACCCTGGATGCCATCCTCCAGCACCGTGATCTGCACCGGGTCACCGCCGCTCCCATCCCCCCAGTCTATCCCATCAGGGCCGGCTCCCTGCAGTAAGTCAAAAGCAGCTTCCTGTAAGAACGGGCGCTCTGCCCCATAGCGCCACCCCCAGGATGGGAGCCCTGAGCTGCCCTCGCCTTAAGGACGAAGCAGCCAAGAGCTAGCGCTTTACATAGGATCGTCCCCATTTTACAGATGGGAAAACTGAGGCATGCAGCAGGAACTCATTCAGCAGGGCCAGTGACAGCACTGGGAATGGAACCCAGGTCTGATCCCCCAGTCCAGTGTTCTAGCCACAAGGCCACCTTGCCTCCATAGTCTATGCCTTCCCCCAAGGTCCCAGCCAGACCGGATCCAGCCTGTACTGCGCAACACGGCTGTGACCCCAGAGGTTAGTAGCTGCCTGGCTGGGGGATGCTCAGGTGGGGGAAGAGGGATACAGCACACACCCACCTGCGGGTCAGGTTCCAGTGAGATCCCCCAGTCCACCTCCTCGGCCTGGGCTCCGTCATCACCGGAGATGCTGTAATCAGCCCCCACGGGGGCAGGGGCGGACTCCACCCCTAAGTCCCCCCAGTCAATCTGCAATGAGAAGAGCGAGATGCCCCCCAAGAGAGGAGCTTTAACCGGCACCAGGCAGGGAGTCCCTGGCGCACGGGGCTGCCCGCCCTTGGCAGCGCCACGCTGAGCTGATCTCCTTGGCCCATGGAGATACCTCTCCTCTCGCTGCTCTGGGCCCCCGGGCGCTTCCCCAGCTCGCTCTGGAAGATGCGACCCAAGCACCTGCGAGACCAGCGCCCCCTTCGCACGAGCCAGGGATGACCCTCAGAAGCTGGTTTCGGGTGCTCTCCGGGAGGCTGCAATTCACGTCAGACGTCCCGGAGGAGCTGGTTCCCGTGGTACCTCGGCAGGACCAGGCGGCGCCGGGAAGCGCAGGGAGGAGGGCGATCCTGGAGGTTTACACTGCCCTGAAGGACGCCGGGCGCTAGGGATTCCTTCCCCCAGCAAAGAAATGCAGCCACCTCTGGGGCAGAACCAGCGCCCAGAGCAGTCTACAGCACGGAGCGGAGGGCATTTCAACTCCAGCCCATCTGCTTAGCAACCCCCTTGGGCCATATTCTCTTCCATTGAATGGCAGCCCGGCCGGCACCTACCGTCTCCTCCTCCGGCTGCTCGGGCACCTCCTCTGTCTGCGGGCGCTCCACCGTGGTGGGCTCCGCCCCCCGCCTCCACTCGTAGACGGTCGTGTTCCCGCGTTCCTGCACGTGTCGCAGCATGGGCACCACCCGCTCCGTGGAGCTGGAACGCACAATGGGGACGGGGTGGCGTCAGGGCAGCCGGGCACTGGGAGCTCGCCCCGCCCCTGCTCCTGCCCCGAGGCACATGGGGCTACGGGGAGGGGGAACAGGCTGGCGGGTCTGTGTCAGCTGTGAGGGCCTCGGCTTAGCTCTGACCAGGGAATCGCCCTGACAGAGGCTGCCAGGAGCAGCAGCAAGGACCCAGCTCGACTCTCTGGCCCGGAGACAACAACCCCTTCCCCCGGCAATGGCACCGGCTGGACGTGGGCGGCTCGGAGAGCAGGGACAGGGAGCCCAGGGATGGCGATTTACAGCCACCTTTCTTCTTGCAGTCACAGGATCTAAACCAGGCTTCTTGCGGGCTTTGATCCTCCCAGGCAAGGAGGGATGGGGAAGCCCGGCGAGCCACTGAGGAGCCAGCAGACCAGGCGGCTCGCTCCTGCTGAGGTCAAGGACCAAGCCTGGCTGTGCTCTGTCCGGAGACGAGCCCAAAAAGCCAGAAAAAGCCCAGGGATTCCACAAGCAGCGAATTCCAAAGGCAGATCTCAGCTGGGAAACTGAGCAGCAAAGGGCGGGGGCGGTGAAACTAGAGCCGGGGCAGAGAGGGGGGGTTAGATCTCCAGAAACCACTTATCAGCAGGATGGGGGAGGGAGGAAAGAGACACCCTGGGCTCCCAGCACCCCTCTCCCTCTCAGGGGCTCTGCACATCGGGCCCTCCTGCCCCATAATGTGCCCGGACCTGGCATTGCCCAGCGCAGCTCTCTTAACACCTCCATGCTGTCCCGGATTCAAGTACCGAAGCAGAGGGTCAACTCCTCGAATTGGGGAGGGAAGAGGGACCAGTCTGCCTCCCCTCTCGCTCTGTGGGGCATTCCCCAGGCAGGCATCCGGTTACCTCTCACACACGAACTCCACGCAGGCCTGGTACGAATCAATGGCTTCCGAGAGCACCCGGGCCCCGGCCCCGATCTCAGTCAGCAGCGCCGGCAGGTCCTTCGCCAAGGCCAGCAGCTCTCGGCGCACGTTCTCGCCCTGCGCAGCGGGAACGAGCAGAGGCGCGTTAGAGCAGGGACCCCGGCACTCAGGCCTTCAGCCTCCCCACAGCCGAACCATGGCGCTAGCCTGGGCTGGCAGAGCATTTCACCCCAGCCAAGAGCAATGCGGGGGAGGAAGGAGCCCTAGAGAATGCTGGGACGCAAGCTGGTTTAAGGGCAGGAGACCACCAATGGAGCCGGAGGGAGCTGGTTGCCAGGGGACTAGCAGCCGGGGGGCAAGGAGCCAGCTCAGGAAGCGGGGGGACTTGCCAATACAGGTGTTCCTCTGGGCCAGCCACATCCTGCCCTCGTTGCTCAGACAGCCTCCCAGGGGGTGGGGAAGGCCCTGAGGTTTGGAAACGGGGAGGTTCCTGGGGCCAGGGGTGTGCAGTGCTGAGAGTGATCCAATGTCACAGGGGGGCACGTGGCGGGCGCTGTGTGGGGCTAAGGCAGTGCCCACACTCTATGAGCAGTCCTGGCCCTTCCCGGGCCCAGCGAGGGACTCACGGTGATGCCGTACTGCTTGCAGGAGGCGTAGAAGCGCTCCCTCATCTCGGAGGCCCCCAGCTGGCACTCCTCCTCCTTGCGGCTGTACTCCTGCTGCAGCTGCTGGCACTTGCCGATCTGCTTCTTCAGGGACGGGATCTCGTAGCTGATGTTGCGCACGAGAAGGCTGGCGAGCTCCACTGCGGGGAGGGAGGGACAGACAGGAGAGAAGACGGTTGGGGCACAGACCTTTCCTACACGGAGATCAGGCCAAGCGCTGGCAGGTGGGTCCGACTTGCAGCCCCTGAGCCGAGGCCGCAGGAGGATTCTCTCTCCCGACCCATTTGCCCCAGCCCCACTGTTCATTTGAAGGACAGTTAATTCCAGTACTGAGCAACAGGCTAGGAGAGCAAGGGCGTCAACGCCAGAACAGGCCTGCCAGGCCCCCCCTCGACACACACAAACGCTGCCAACGTGCCTGAGTTCTGACACCGCTGAGATGGTTAGTGCTGCCAGTGCAGAGCAGCTTCGGTGCTCCCCGCCCCCCCCCCCCCCCCCGGGGCTCTAGGTCCACGACTCCTGTCTACGGGCTGCCAAAGGCTAAGGGAAGTGGGGATGGGACGGGACGCATGAGAGCTGGGAGCACAGGTGAGCTCAGGCCACGCTGACACCGTCCCCAGCAAGTCACCCTGGAGCTCTGGCAAGCAGAAAGCAAAGAGCTGCCCCTTGCCAAACGCCTGCGCGTCCCAGCGCGGCAAGGTGAGGCTGCCTTACCCAGGTAGGTGTTTTCCTTTTCATACAGCGTCAGGATCTCCTGCCAGTCCTGGAATGGAGAGCAGAGCAAGGGAGAGACTGAGACGATGCCAGATACAGCCGGAGAAGCACAAGGCCCCCCGAGCGTCGGCCCGGGCAGCGTGAGAGCCACAGAACAAGCTGGGACAGGGCAGGCAGCCGCACTTCGGCGGTGAAGTGGGAGTTCAGTGCTTGAGAACGGTGCCCAGAGCCAATCAGGCAACGCAAGTTTCCCCCAGATCCGTGGCTCAATGGCACAGTCACTCCATGGCCTCTCAGCTGAGGTGGTGGGCTGTGCACCAGGGACCTCTAACATGGGGCGCTGGACTGACAGCATCCACCCATCCCAGTGGCTTAGTGGACAGCACACCGGACTGAGATTCGAGAGACCTGGGTTCTATTCCTGGCTCTGCCACAGGCCTGCTGAGTGACCTGAGGCAAGTCACTTTCCTGCTCTATGCCTCGGTTTTCCCATCTGTACAATGGAGATGATGAGTGATGGAAAGCACTAGATAAGAGTTAGCGACTATTGTTACTTGTTTCCCATAGGGGCCACCAGGGAGCAACAGTTTCTAATTGCTGTTGACTCAGGCTGGATTCAAAGCAGCACCCTAGAGACCTTGGCTCCATGCTAACAGCCCAGCCTGACCTGCATGAAAGCGGAACCAGCTTGGTAAATTCTTGGACAAGTCCGACTGCCCAGGCCTGCCTCCTCCGGCCGCTCACCTTCATACGCTGGGAAGAGTAGTGGCCAAAGATGTTCTTAGTGGAGACCTCAGTCCCTTTAAGAATCTCCACAATCCTCAGGCAGTGAAAATAGTGAATATCTGGAATCAGACAGAGAGAACTGGGACGGCAGCAGATGGGATGCGGGGGTGGGGGGACGAAGGGCGAGGTTCCCAGGTTTGCCATGCACAGCTCCAGCCCTTGGCACTGGACACCGGTGTAGCAAGGGGACCTGTGGCACTGGGCTTCTGTCTCCTTTCTAAACAGGGACGTTTGTAATACCTGAAGCCCTCGGGGCTGGATTCCTCTGGCGTCTGCAATGGGCCTGGTGACTGGGGGCAGGGAGGGGGACACGCAAGCCCCTCGGCCCCAGGATGGACACGCTCATGCCCCTCGATCCCTGCAGCGAACGGCTAGTGGGGCCATAGGATGCCAAGCAACAGACCAGGCCCAGAGCACGTCAACGGCCTACAGGGCAAATCCCCTGCGCTAATGGGATCTGCTGCCCCTGCTTCAGATGCTGGCACCCAAGATTCCCCCCGCCAACTCACAGGATCCTGAGAGCAGCTGCTTGATCTCCTCGCTCTCTGGCATGTCCTGAATGGCCACGTTGATCTTCTCCCGGATAGTCAGCACGTGGCTCTGCCATTTCAGGGTGCAGTGTCTCCTGTCCACCAGCCAGTCTGCAGCAGGGACACCCGGATGTTAAACACCCCGGTGTCCACCAGCAGGAGCGAGGGGCAGCCGGGAGATGGCAGAGGGAGGGCACTGCTGGGGAGGGGGTTCCAATCACTGGCTCAGGGATGGGAGTCCCTCACCTCTAGGCAGCTGCTGCAAACGCAGTCAAAATGGGTAGTGACTAGAAGCCATCGTCACCCTCTGGCAGCTGTTCAGTAGCCCCTCTGAGCTGGAAGATCTCCAGGGGGCTGCCCCACAAGCTCCCCACCGCTGCCTGTCTCAGCAGAGGGAGACGAAGAAGAAACCAACTTCCCTCTTACTTCGCCAAGCCGGGAGGAGGCACATCAGTGTGCTGAGAGATCCTCACCCGGCCTGTTTGAGGGACTAAGGGAGGACTCCAATCGCCAGGACTGGAAAGCCAGCGGCCCATCCATACGCTGACCCCACTAATCTATAGGAGGCCTATGCTGACGGGGGCAACTCTGCTCTGCCTCCTCCCGGGGTTTCACCCCAACAGGAGAAATGACGACAAACTCTCCTCACCCCCGAGTCCTGCTAAAATCTGAAGGGCACAAGCTTCGCGATGGAAGGAAACTTCGGCTCACGCTGACAGTTCTCTGACCGACCTAACTCCCTACCCCCTCCAGCATGTACCCTTTCCCAGTGAATGAAAACATGCACCACAACGCCCTCCCTCTCCAGCTGGGGACAGGAGCTAGTATCCTACCGAGCAGCTTGCTTGTCTGGATGTCAATCGGCAAATTCTGATAGTCCTGGTGAAGAGAGACATACGTTGCAATAAACAGGGAGAATCTGGTGGATGAACAAAGCCTGATAATACAGGTAACGAAGCCAGTGTGTGGCCTGTAATCCTCCCCATTTTACACACCTTCCAACTCACTACCCTAGCATCTGGCAATTCCCAGCAGCCCATCTCTGACACTCCTCTGCTACCCCAGTTCCTAGTAAACGATGCTCTCCAGCCCTTGTGTTCCACGTCCTAACAGAAAGCAAAGGTCTAACCTCCTGCAGTGCTGATCCAAACCCGGATGCTCTGCTTTCGGGGGACAAGGGGTGAGGTTATGCTCAGCCAGTGTATGACAAATGCATTGTCATGAATGCACCGAACGTTTGCAACTGTTTTTGTTTGGAGACCAAAAGTCAGTGGGAGGGTAAGTGAGATTTCCACCAGAACTCCAAAAACAGTTGACCTAGTACAGAGACTGCAGGAGACGAAACACAGACAGCAGTCAGGCCTAGACTGGAGAACTCCCTGCCACAAGAAATCCAAAGGACTAGGGGGGGTCTAACGGTGCATAGAACTAAATGCAAAGATTTAGCTCTCATACATACAATCAGTTCTACGGACGTGCACACAGAGAATCAGTGTAACCTGTTTGATTAAGAGCACTTAGTGTACTTAGGTTTGACTGTTCCAGGAGTAAAACAGAGAGAAGTTATTTCTCAATTGTTTCTTTGAAAGACTTGGGACTAAGTGCCTCCTGCGTATCTAGGCATCTAACTCTCTTAGGTGCCTAAATGTCACTGAGGATCTGGGCCTTAGATACTAGGGCTTGAGGGCCACTGGAACACCTAGGCATACGGATCAGAGCAGCGGTTCCCAACCTTTCCCATCATGGGACACTTCATCGATCTGTTCCACCGTGGAAGCCCCTCCAATCTAGCTGAGACTCCTCTCCAATTTATCATGGGAAGGGGAGCACGGTAACAGCTCCCGGACTCCTGTTCACCACCCCCAGCTTGAGAACCCAGGCCTCAGAGAAATGTATATGGCGCAGATCCAAGACAACCAGCACCCCCTGGGGAGGGGCTGCTCTGGCAGGTGGGGAGGGAGGACACTCTCCTGGAGGGGGGTGTGGATCTGGGGGGGCGGGGCAGTGGTGGAGG
>ML677404.1:4357953-4373794 GCA_007922305.1 Dermatemys mawii | reverse complement strand
GCGCGGCCGCTCGCTTCCGCTCGTCCCTGTCCCAGCCGAAATTAGGAAACCCCGCCCCCTCCGCCCCAGCCAATCACCGGGCAGCACCCCAGGACGGCGCCTCCAATCCGGATGTACGCACTCACGGGCTTACTGCACCCAATCAAAAGGAAGCAAAGTGCAACGTGCCGGCGCTCTGATTGGCTGGCGAAGGGGGGCACTTTGACCAATTAGAATGTGGCTCAGGTGGGGAGGCAGTGGCCACAACTGCCCGGCAGGTGGCACCAGCGAGCTGTAAGCTCAGGCCCAAACAGGAGGGAGGGGAAAAGATGCTCTACCACGCACGCGCATTCAGGGCTAGTTTACCCCCACGTGTTGTGTGTGGCTTGAAGCCAGCCCTAGCTCCTGCAGCAGAACCAGCGCACCCTGGGACCTCAGCGCACTGCAGGGGGTGCAGGGCGCCCCCCAGCAATTGGTTGGGGGCTGCTGTGTTAAGTTAGCTGCAATACATGGGCCAAAGCGGTTAATGTCACCCGTTCACTGTTAACGAGGTCCGGGGTAGAGACCTGGGCTTGCCTAGGACCAGGGCAAAGACAGCCCTGAAAACCCTCTTAGTTGTTCATTAAAAGACGGGGAAACAGCGAAAGCCTTTGCAAGGTAAAGGACTGAATAAGGCTTCCGTTCTAGCATGTCCCTTGCGCTGCAACGAGGCTTCAGAAGGAAAAGCCCCCTTGTCTGACGGTGTCCAAGATGTACATGCAGCATCGGTTCCACAACAGTCACGAGACAAGGCTGGGGAGGGAATATCTTATTGGACCGACCTCTGTTGGTGAGAGAGGCGCGCTTCCCGAAGAAGAGCTCAAAAATCTGCCTTCCTTGCCATCAGGTATTGGTCCAATAAAAGATATTCCCTCACCCACCGAGTCTCAAAGATGGGCATGAGTGTTCTTTCGTGGAAAAGCGAAGACCTTAACGGGGGCAGGAGCTGCTGTTGTTATAGTCTGATCCCATTTCATGGGAGGTGGCATTTTGGATTTAGCTGGAGCAGTTAGAGATGTGGTGTTATCTCTGACTTGGCCTGGACAAGACATCTCTTAAAATTAGGGGGATGAAGACCCAGGGGCTCAGGAAACAGTGCGGGGGGCAGCCATGCTGTGAAACTTGCTCCAGTAGCTTCCACCTGTTCTTCTGTCTTTTCCCCGCAAAGTCTTTTTCTTTAAGGACCAATAAAGGCAGTGTTGGGGGGATTGGCCCACCCCTTATTTTGTCCACCAGTTAGGCCTAATATCTGACACATCCATTTTGGTTCATTAATTTCTGGTTCCACTTCTAGCTTCACCAAGCCTGATTTCAACATAGTCCTTGAAGCAGATCAGTGTGGCCTTTTGTGTTTGCACTCCTGTGGTCTGTCTGCTTCTCTTGCATCTGTTCATTACACTCATTATCGAAAAACAGCTTGACCTGCTTTCCATCAACAATTATTATAGGCTACTGTAACAGCCAATGAACCTTTGTGTACTTTTTATAACTGATCTCATAATTAGAGTAAATGTGTACTCCCAGTATAACAAAATCCACATTTTCTGCAGAACCCCCATCCCCATCTTCTGACCAGCACTTTTGTGGGTGTCTTCAATAAATAGGGAGCCAGCTACCGCCTTGATTTTGTTTTGCTTGCGCTAGCCTCCCTCAAGACTTGGTCACATTGTGTAATATTGGCACACATGATCTAATAGCTGGTACAGGGCAGGTTGCCAGCTGCTTGTTGTCCTGTTGCAGAGCCTGAAAAATACTGCTTTTGACCTTTTTCCTCCTTCCAGTCCAATACATGCAAATACATTGGGTTAATGTGGTGAAAGATTGTTTCTTTGTGTGGGGTTTTGTTTTTTTTTAAGGCTGCCTTTAAAGCCCCTTTAAATCCCAGACACCATGGGCTGCTTTGTGGGAGAAATCCTGAGTACTGAAAGCGCTGGGCAACATGAAGCCATGTTTTGTGCCCCAGATCTTGACATTAGTACCCCTCAGTGATGAATGGGGCAGTTCGCGGCTCTCAGAGCTGCTGCCCCAGGCTTTCTGCAGACTCAGGCAGACGCCGTTTGCTTCACATTTTCAAGCTTTCCCTTGTAGCCAGGAGCGGCTGAGACCTACTTCCCTTTCGAAATGAGAGCTGCTCTTCTGATGTAGCCACCTGACTGAGGAAACCGCAACCCTTAGGCACAGACCTGTAGGGCCTAATGTTTTCATCTGGGCCCAGCCAGGTTCCAAGGCAGAATTCACTAACGGCTGTGAAGTGCCATAAGCTCCTCAGAGGGATGGGAATAGATATCGTCGTTAATAGTCATTATTTAGTACTGAATTAATATTCATCCATTTGCATGAAAACAGGATCTCAGGAAACCAGAGGCAACCAACTCCAGCTGGGAAAGGAGCCAAAGAACCATTCCAGAGTTTACTAAGCCGGTGACTTTAATAAGGAAAAAAAATGAGGCCAAAGCCCCAGAACCCCCAGAGCTGGAATCAGAACCATCCTTCCAAGAGAAGGGCCCCCAAAATGTCAGTTGGGGTAGCACTGGGGTGTCTGAATGACAGGGGCTTTGTGCTTTTGGCCAATGGCTTGGGACCAATGTGACATCTGTTAGCCCAGCAGGTTTTCTGACGGCAGCTCGAGACTGGCTAGCACAGCGTGGCTCCGGGCCACGCCGCTGCTTGCCAAGGGGCTCCGCTGGATTTGATTTTAGCAGTAACGAGGGTTCAGACGTCTAACAAGGCAGCTGAAGGAGACGGCCCGTGGGAAACTGAACAGGCAAACAAGTCGCCCTGCATGCTGGGCTCAGGAGAGCACACACAGGTACACCCAGAGCTATGCAGGCCAGGTACACACTACTTAGAGCTATATACTGTGACGGAGTCAGACCAGAAGGATATAGGAGAGTGCTGGAAGGCAGGTATATTAGTCTCAGGATGTGCAGGTCCCTGTTCCCTGGATAGCCAAACAAAGGCTACTCCAGGCCAATCAAGACACCTGGGGCCAATTAAGAACCTTCTAGAAAGGAGTAGAAACAGCTAGCCTAATTGGGACACCTGAAGCCAATCAGGGACTGGCTGAAACCAGATAAAAACCTCCCAGGTAGTCAGGTGGGTGTGGGTGTCAGGAGCTGTGAGAGGAAGTTGTGCTGTTGGTGAGACTGAGTGGTGGACAACACATCATACAGAAGGAAGGAGGCCCTGAGGTAAGGGTGAAGTGGAGTTTGAAGAAGCAGGGACTGCTGTGGGGAAGTAGCCCAGGGAATTGAATTGTGTTTTGTGGATAAAAGGTCAGCCATCTTAGCTGATACTATTAGGGTCCCTGGGCTGGAGCCCAGAGTAGAGGGCGGGCCCGGACTCCCCCGTTTTCCATCTTCCATACTGGCCTGTGATGAAGGTAACTCACTAGGTGGTGACTCTTGCCAATTATACTGAGAAAGGGCGGTCACTCTGGGGCCTAGATGAGTTTCTGAGGCCCCTAAATCTGCCAGGAAGCACAGGACCCACAAGTACAGACTTGGAGCTTTGTCACAATACAATACGCATACAGGCCCTCATGCGTCCCCCCACCTACACACACACACAAGGCTCCTAGATAAAGCTTGCATCTATCAAGCAGTTGTTTCCACCGAGTCTGTTTGTAGCCTGGGGCTGTGGCTGACCCCTTGGTCACTGCCACACATCACGCCGAAGTGACGTTGATTGCCCTGCTGTGATGGGATCCGTCTCTGTGATGAATGGGGCTGGGCAGCCCCCTCCTTCGATCCGCCCTGCACCATGTGTCCAGCCCCAAGGTGGCTGAGTCTTTCACCTGTCAGAGAGGGAGGCGTGACAGGGCCTGGGACAGCTGGACACCAGCAGTGCTGCAGGGCTTTCAGGAAGGGCAGCTAGGGATGGAGGCTCCGGTGAAGGGCCCCGACAGGCATTTTCCACTGGAGAGCTGCTCCCTGGAGATGGGGGTGAAACCGGGCAGTCCTCCAAGACGGGGTAGAGGGCACCCTGAAGACTCCCAGTCCTGGGGGAGATCCCACACTCCCACGGGGGAACCTCCCCCATAGAGAGGGTGAGATCCGACGGACTCCCACCCCCTCCAAGTTCCCCAGAAGATGCCCACATCCAGGGCTGCATCGGCACCACCTGGGGATGGGGATGGCTCATAGTCCCACCAATGCCTCTGTTAAGCAAAGCCCCAGCTCTGGAAATGGTGGTGGGCGTGGGGGGGGGAGAATATGAAAGAGGCACGTAGGGTTGCCCACGTCCTGGAGCTTGGCAAGGAGCTCAGAGCTGCACCGATGCTGGCAACAGAGCAGTGAAAAGTTCCCCCTGGGGCGAAAGGAAACCGCAGCCCAGAGCTGGGTTTTCCCGGGCAGCCCAGACACTGGCAAGAGTCAATGGGCCTTCTGTCGCTTCCCGCACACACTCAGCTCCTTCTTCTTGTTTGCATCATTTGTTCAGCACCCTCCGCGCCCCGCACCCCCACTCAGTATCACCCTCCTCTGCACCCCCGGGCAGCAGGAGCTGCATCCATTGCCTCTGGCTAAGGAATCGCCTCAGATTCCTTGGCTGAATTCCACCTGCTTCCTGGAAACACAAAGGATCCTGGCAGAGATTGACCAGGAACAGATCAGTCTCACCCCAAACCAGGGAATCCCAGCCCCGCATGACACCAGCTGTGCCGTAGGGGAGTGTGGTCTGGCTGGCCAACCTGAAGGCCACACGCGCCCCTCCGCTGGCTCCATCATCTTGGGTCCAGGGAAGTTGTTTATTCCCTGGATGTGAACGTTTCCTGGCTTGCTCTGTTTCCAGCCCCATTTGTTCCTGAGTCCCAGCCATGGGTCTCTGTCTTCCTTATCCACCCCTGCCCCACTAGGGAAGGGTTAGAAGACAGCAGTCACCAAATCCTTCTAAGGTCATCAGAGAATCTGTATAACCCTAGGGGACCTTGTCCTTTCATCCCGTACATAACTTGGGAAACAGCGCCATCTAGTAGCTAGAGCCGGCACTCAGGACTCCTGGCTTCCTGTTGATTCGCTTTGTGATCTCAGGCAGTCCAGTTCCCCTCTCTATGCCTCAGTTTCCCCTTCTGCAAAAGAGGGAGAATGATAAGTCCCTATCTCCTGAGGAGCAGCGAGGCCTAATTCATTTCTGGCTTTAAGATCCTCATATGGGTAGCGCTAGAGACAGGCAAAACATTATCATCCCTGGGCCTTCTCTGTGCATGTATAGCTAGGCACAAACTCTTTCTAGCTAGAGTAACGGGCTGAAGGCTGTGCCAAGCACTACAGAGAAGGCATTTTTCCTTAGATTTACACGCAGATCTCCGATTTAGTCCACAGAGGTGAAATAATTCGCCAAGTCACCTCAGCAAGTCAGGGGGTCAGAGAATCTGACTCCCCCTTCGCTGCTCTAACCACTGCCCTGCCCTGCCTCTTGTATGCATCACAACCTGAGCGGTAGCCTTCAGGAGTGGTAAACTGAGCAATCAGAATGGCTGGCCCATAAAATGGCTCAACAGAAATGGGTATTTTATGCAGCACACAGTTAACCTGCTGAACTATCTGCCTCAGGATACATGGATGGGTAGATAGACGGGATGTTAATGAGTCAAACAATGGAGCGTGCTTCCAAAGAGCATCGGCCCTTCAGATAAGAATCATGTCTTCAGGGAAACCAGCTAGGATAAAAATAAGCAGAGCCACTGGCCTTTAATTACAGGTGATTCCCAGATGGGGATCAAGAAGAGGCTTTTCTCCCTGGGATAGCATAGCCCAGCTGGGGCTGCACCTTCTAAGCACCGGCTAGCAGAGGTCAGCCTGGCTAGACCACTGATCAGAGCTGCAACAGCATGTCACCGGGTCTGTGAATGGAAGGGGCAGCTGGCTTGGGAGTCAGGTCTGGGATTCCTTTCTGGTTCCGCCACCGACTCACTGTGTGGTCTTGGGCGAATCGCTTCCCACTTTGTGCTTCGGTTTCCCCATCTGTAAAATGAGGATAAGAGTTCTTGGCCCACCTTTGGAGAGTGCTTTGAGATCTACGGCTAGACATTGCTAAGCATTAGTACTGTTAAAATGATAGCTAGTACCAAGCAGCTAAGAACGAATGAGAACTCAGCTCCGTGGTCTGAAATCTTGCCAGGAGCTAGGCAGGGAAGGAAACTAACCAGGCCTCATGTCCTCCAGAGCTGGTTCAATCCACCTGATATTCATGGCAGCGTTGGACCCAATTTCACTCCTTCCCTGGAGCTGCCCGGAAGGATCGTTTGTACGAAATGCAGAAGCGAAGCTTTGGGTGAAGGGGAACGGGTTGGATCAGCGAAGTCTAAAGACCATGTCCTGCCATCAGCTACAGCCAGGCAACCCCACTGCAGACAAGGGGAATATGGGGCAGCGAGGAGCAGCTGAGGGCAGCATATGGCCCTTCAGAGAGACACAATTTCAGCTTGCAGGAGCATCACGTGTTAGCAGATTGCAACAGGGCCATGACAGTAGGATGTTATAGGGGTTTGAGTCCCTTGGTTCCATCCGCCTCCTCTCTGAGGTGGACCCACGAGGTGGGAAACAGGAGACCGACGAGGCTCGAGCCTTGGGCCTGGCGCGGGCGGGTGCCGGGAAGGGGGCAGGCTGCAGAGGAGAGCCGAGATGGAGGAAGGACCGAGGCCGAGATGCGCAGAAAGAGGAACCGGTCTGGCAACCAGTTTAGCCGGAGTCTAGTTTCGACTAATCCTCCAGGAGGAAAGACTAGCGAAAAGACAAGATCCTGCTAGGCAAACGGCACCAGCCGCTTTAACCCTTCGCTGCCCAAGCATCAGAGTGTCAGGCCACCGAGAGACCCTTCCCCTGGGAACCCCCCCCGCTGGAGAAGCCCCTGCTCCTTCCTTTCCCCATGCCCCAGGTGAGTGCCACCTGAGCGGCTTCTTGGAAGCCACTGGCAGCAGCTGCCCAGATCGGGTTTCCCGTCATGAATATTCAGAGCTCCCCCCCTGGCCCAGCCTCTGCTCCTGTTTGCTTAGGCAGGAGTGGCTGGATCTCCGGTTAACCTTGACACAGAGCGAAAGGGAGCAACAGGTAAAGCAGCAGCCGTCCTGCACCTGCCTCCGCATGCACCTGAGGTGTGACAGCCGGCAGCCTCAGTCGCCAATAGCGCCCTGGAGCCATCCTGGCCCCCAGGCCCTTCTCTCCTGCCACTGAGTGCTCCCTGGGGGGACAGAACGCCCCCCGCGAGGGGCTGAATCCAAGCAGGTACGTTGGCCGGGGTGTTTGGGAGGGGGGCAGGAGAGGGAAACCTGAGCCCAGCCGTCGTGCCTCAGCGCCCCCCATAAATGTTTCATGGATTAGCGCTGCTGAGGACAGGCCGAGCTGGTGCCGCGCGCCTTCCGCTCGGTGGACGTGAAGGACGCTCGGCCCCCGGTAGGATCGGGCCTGAAGCGGGGAGCTTGGCAGCTCTTTGTGATCAGCCAGGTTTGACCGTGATCCCGGGGGGATCTGGGCAGCTCGTGGGGTCGGGAATGGGAGCTGGAGCCTTGCCCCTCAAGCGGGGCCTGTTACCTCTAGCCCAGGCTGGCAGTGACCGAACGCAGCTCCTGGGTGATGGGGGCCCCCGGGGGGGGGGGGGGGGGGGGCATTAGGGGCGTTCGTTTGGATCGCATGGTGCCATCTCAGCAGGGAGGCCCAGGAGTCAATGGGCCAGGGAGACTCCACTCTTCATAGCCCTGGAGACGGAGGCACACACCGAGGAGGCATTTGGGGGGGATGGTTACCTTGACATTCTCCTGGGTATCAAGGGCCATCAAGCCAGCCCCTTTCACGGGATGCTTTTTTGGTAAAGATTCAGCCACCCCAGGTGGGACGGACGGCTGGTGCCTAACAATCCACTAGCCCAATTCACCCCTGCCTAGAACTGCTCTGGGGCCTCTCCGGGACAGAACTAATGACAGCAGAGCCGGCTCTAGAGAGTCCAATGGAGGGGGGACTTCGAGTTTGTTCCATGCAAAATGAGCTTAACCCTTGGCATGCTGGTAGCTAAACAAATGCTAAGGGGGGGGAGGAGTGTACCAACTGGGGCTGCCCCCGTCACACGCAAACACCCGCCACAAATGACAAGGGGCTCCCCCACCCCGTGGCTGCATGCGGAGTGTCCACGGCAGCTCCGTCCATGGGAATCTCCTGCATGGGGCAGGGCTGGAAACCTTCCCCCCACAGGCATGAGGGACGCCCCCCGCATATACCATGTCCAGACTCTGCTATTCTGCCTGAGCTATAAATGTTTAACTTGCTGAAATATTTGATGGACCTGGCCCAAGGTTACTGCCACTTCTCACGGGATGTGCCCTCGCCATCTTCCCCGGCCCCAAAGCCTGCCTATGCTGAAATCACCCCTATCCCACCCCGCCCCCCGCCGATGTAACACCAGCCTCCCAGCCTGCAGGAACTCCGCCACTCGGGCACAGGGCTGGAGAGGGGAAATGCAGCCCCTATGGCTAACAGCACTTCGGGATGCTCGGGCCTATCTCAAGCATGCTCTGCTCAGGGGGGAGGCAAGAGGACAGCTGAGCTGGGAAGCCCAGGGACTTCCTAGCCAACCAGGCTGGCCACATCCCCTGGCAACCTTGCTGTGTCCTCGCCCCTCCCTCAGTACAGGAGGTCACTGAACGTGACCCTGGCTTCCATTCCCCCAGAGACACCCACCGGATTTCAGGGCTAGGAAAGGGCCAGGGTGACTTTGACTGGGATTGGGCTACTGGGCTCATTTCGTAGATGGGAAGTTTCCCTGTGCGTTTGTGCTGCTTGTGTGTGCAAGCACACGCCTGTGTGTGTGTGTGAGTGTGTGTGACACTGCCCAGACCGCTGTTTGCCCGCACCCATGGATCTCTGTGTCTGCGTGGGTCTGAGTGCACGCCTGTTTGCAGGCGGATGTACTGCCATGCTACAGCTGCATGCGCTGGATTTTCGGCAGGTGCATATAGGCCTGCCCAAGAGTGTCTGTGCACACGTGTTCGCAAGGCAGCTTCTTGCCCAGAGGGAGACGGCAACAGAACAGCTGCAAAGGAGCCTCGGGGGAAGCGAACGGGCTTTGTACTGGGGTAGGGACAACACCACGGACAGGGAGCGTCCTTGAACCTATCCAAGGGCTCCAACCCGATCCTGACGCAGGGGACCCAGGTCGGACACTTCTCCTCAGCGCCCCACCCCGCCCTTCTCCCTGCCCTGGGCTCCCAAACGGTGACGTAACCCCACCGGCTGTCGGGCGTTCACAGCGGAAGGGGAGGGGTGTCCCCACAGAGCCTCCTAACACCCTGCTTCCAAGAAAACCCCACCAGGGTGAACCCTTTGGGGACTAGGCCCAAGCTTATATCGGTTCCAAAAAGACAAATCCAGGTGAGCTGTGCCAAAGCCGATAGAACGGCTGTGGCCCGACAGCCCCTAAAACCAAGCTGCCTCCAGCAGCGGGCGCTGTTCTTAGAGCAGCGGCGAATGGACTCAGTGATCAAAGCGGCCTTTTCAAAAGCTAACGGCCCCCGAGCTGCACCCCTTCCTTGGCAGTCAGGCTCCTATGGATTGACTGGGGGGAGACTAGTACCCCATGGAGCAGGCCAGTTTTTCTGACCCTTCCCTGGCTGCACAATGGACAGACTGACCCAGAGGAGGCCGCTCAGCTGCGCCCTTGTTAGGTTTTTCCGCCTCACTCCAGGACAGCGCTGAATGTCTGCAAGAGCTCTGTTGCGGCTCTAGGTCAGGCAGGGCTGATGCGTCTGTGTAAGGGACACCCCATGAGGGACTGACCATCCCCCCGCACACCTCCTCCCTCCCAGCTGCCACCCTGGCTACAGAGCGAGTGAATGTTTCTGTACAAACAGCTGGAGGGAGCGATCAAAGGATGAGATACGCCTTCAGCAAACACCCAGATGGGATCGTGCTGGAGGCTGTTGCCGTCCAGGAAAGCGGCAGGGTGGAAACCAAGGGCTTGAAACTGTAGGGACTAGTGGCATTACAGCAGGAGCATTGATTGGACCTGATCTGCACCTCAGGAGCCCTGGATTCTATTTCTGGCTCTACCCTTGGGGCAAGTTATTTTGCTGTGACTCAGTTTCCTCATCTGTAAAATGGGGAGGAACAGGAAATGGTTCCTTTTTACTCTGGCCAAATTTCCAAAGGCACAGAGTGAGTTTTACCTTGGGGCTTCAGGATTGGGTCTTTCATAGGGACAAAAGGCCTACAGGCCCCAGAGATGGCCCCGTTCAACAGAATTATTCAACTGGATTTTTGGATTATTGGGAGCACACTTAGGCATGGTAAGAGATGGGCTGTGGGTCCACAGCATTTTCTGTCAAATTGAGACAGGATGCAACAACTGGGAGTAGCAAAGAATCGGCCAAGGGAGAAAAGTAGCCATGAGAACATGGACTGACATGGGCAAAGATAAATAGTTTGGAGTTGGCTCTTCGACGCAGGAGTGGCTATAGGCTGCAGGCAAGATCAGGACTCTATTGTGCTAGGCCCTGTGCAAACACATCGCAAGGGAGTCCCTGCTCTGATATTTATGTAGACCGGACAAGCAAGAGAGAGGAACCAGAGGCACAGACAGGGGTAAGGACATGGCCCAGCGCCCCACCGCAGATCAGCGGCTCAGCTGGGAGTGGAACACCCCCCTCACCTTCCCCCCAAGGCCTCCTGCCTCCAAAGCTAGTGCCCAAGCATCTTGCAAACGAACAGCTCCCGTGGCGTGCGCCGAAGGCTCGCTGCGCCAGGCCGCGTCGTCACGGTGCAGTGAGTCGAGGCTGCAAACACAGCGCCGCAAAGCAACAACCGCAGGGGCCGCCGCCCTTTTGACCCTGGGGTCCACAGGGGCCTTGCTGAGACTTGGCTGAGTTTTGAGCCGGGAGTTTCCCTCAGAGCCACCTCGGCAGCAGCTTCTTCAGAAACAGCTGTAAGGGAAAGGCCTAGGCTGTGGATGAGCAGGTAGCACTCCTCACTGCCACGTGCTAAACCCAGGCTCCGGTCCTGCTCCTCTGGCTTTGGCAGTGCTGATCCTTGCGGGGGATGGCGGAGGAATGGCCCTCACCCTGGGAGCCGAGGGTCTCTGAAGGGAAGCTCAACCAGCAGGGGGAGGGTCATGCTGACCCACGACCATGAAAGGGGATGGGCAAAAGTGGAGACAAATCAGAGGGTGTAAAATGCGGGGGGAATAATGTAATGTATTGGCTTACGTGGGCAAGCCATGTTGTTGTCCAACGATCAGCCCACGGGGTAGAAGAGGGACCAGTCTGTACTCTGCCATCTGAAGGAGCTCTCCCTTAGCATAGCTGGGGCTTTGGAGCTGAAGAACTAGGGTTCTCACCTCCGGTCCAGGGGAGGGCATGGTGTAAAACTGAGCCATTGTCCAGACAAACAGCAAATCCTAGGAAAAGGGTCTGCTAACATATCTGCCTCTTCTCTAGAGACCCGCTCCTCTGCCACCAGTGAGGAGAAACCGCCATGGCAGAGAACTACAGCTGGTGGAAGCTCACCTTCCTGCGGAAGAAGAAATCCACCCCCAAGGTGCTATACGAGAGCCCGGACATCTATGCCGAGAACCACCAGGAGGCCACGCGGACGGAGGCGGGGAGCAACGGCGGCACCAAGAGCGAATTCAACGCCCGGCTGGAGAAGATTGTGGATAAGAACACAAAAGGCAAACATGTCAAGGTCTCCCACTCCGGGCGCTTCAAGGAGAAGAAGAAAGTGCGCGCCACGCTGGCCGAAAACCCCAACCTCTTCGCCGATGGCGAGCGGGAGGAGGAGTGAGGCGGGGAAAGCAGCATTGGGGGGAAAATGCCCTGAGGCCATTGTGCATGGCCCCTTCACGACTCCGAGCCAGCCTAGATGTCAATTCTGTTCTCTCCACCAATGAAGTAACGAGGGGGCCGGGGCCCCCATGCTGTAGATTTCAAAGACTTTCGGTCCTGACGTGCACTCGCGATGGAGAAAGGACTCGATACTTTTTATTTAACACAAATCATATTTAAAATACATGCCACTGGGTGATCGTCATGAGCTGGCGGCGCCCAGGTTTCGCTCTGGAGGTGGGGAGTAGCACAGAGCAGCTCCGAGGCCTCTTGCGAACACCCTCAGCAGTGCCCAAGGGCGCACGGATAGAAGCTGCGGTCGCTACAGGCGGCCATGGGGTGGGAGGAGCCAGCTGATTCTCATCCACCCTGCTGCTCTACGGCACTAGAAGATGCTGAGAAGAGCTAGGAACTTCAGCTGGCTCTGCCCTGGGGGGTTTCCTAGCAACTAGTCTCAGCTCTGTCCCCACCCACGGACACAGGAAAGGGAAACGGGCTGGGAAACATGCTTGCACCTTTTAATACCAGACTCCCTGGCCTGAGAAAGAGAAATACTTGGCCCCAGGCAGTCACCAGCTGAACTGGGAATAGGACCCGTGATGGTCATGTCCTGGATAGCAGCACTCAGCCAGTTCAGTTAATGGAGACCCACCCTTAGCTGCAGCAATAGCCTCTCTTGGCCTCCAGCTACTACAGAGCAACACTTGAGTAGATCTGATCTTCCAGACTGCGGGAAGCACAGGGGTAAGACAACTAATGATTCCACTGACAGGAGAAACTGCGGCCAGTCAGGTGCGGGGATCTGGGGGCTTTGGAACAGGGCTATGGTCCTGAGAGCTTATTTTCTTTGACTCACTTTCTCGGCCCTGGGTGATGTAGAAACCAACTGGAGTCTGCTAGAGTGACTCTCTAAGAGGAGAGAACAGACAGTCTATTGGTTAGCACAGGAGCATTAGGAATGAGAAAGCCTGGATTCGATTCCCCCGCCTGTCACTATGCCTCAGTTTCCTGCTAGGAGCAAGAAGGGGCCATCTGTCAAGTCAGCTTTCTGACCATAATCTTGCACATGTGATAAATGCTAAAGGAATCGCTAAAGTTCCCAGAACCTTACATTCAAGGTTGTTTGTTAACTTCTCTTCCTGCGTTCAGCTGCCTCTGAGTGGCTAGCAGCCACACATACCTGGCAGTCCAGGTGGACTTTAGCAGCAGCAATTCTAATAACTCACTCATCAAGCCATTTTGCACTCATAAAATGCACATGTTTTGCTGAACTTTGTGCACAGGAGCAGCTGCTGGGTTCACACAGTTTCTGGCAGAAGTGCCCGATGATACAGAATTCCTCCCCCTATCCCCCGGGGTCGGGCTACAAAAGGAAAAGTTTGATGGCCCTTTTAACTTCCAAGAGCCATTTTGCTGCTGCTACTTTAGAGGCTTTGATCTTCTGGGCTGGTGCTTTCTTCATGTTCAGAGTCACTAATTCAGGGGGTGGGCAGTTAAAAGGCAAACTGCTCCCTGTGCTGGTGAGACTGAGGTTTGGCCACCGTATGCAAAGTGTAGGCCAGTTGCGGTGGCTTAAGGGGGGGAAGAGGTAACACCTTAAGAGACAAAACACGCTTGTGGCTCGTAGTTAGGGCTCAGATCTGGAGCCCAACATTGATTTGGTTTTTTGAAGACACATCTTTTGTAAGTGTTTGTAAATGTTCTTTGTTAATAAATAAACCTGAAAACAAAGGGAGCTCCCTGGCTGATCTGTGAAAACACCCCAGGGCTTGGATCAGACTGAAAACTGTCCTTGGAAAGATCGAGGGACCCTAACTCCCTACCCCAGACAAGGGAGCAGGTGATACTGTTTCTAAATTAAGGGAGGTGGTGTCTCCCTGCACCTAGCTGTAGGTGATGAGTCTTCAGGGCCTAACTCATGCCGCTACTAAGTCTATGGACTGCTGAGATGATTTAGTTGGGGTTGGTCTTGCTTGGCGCAGGGGGTTGGACTAGATACCTACCGAGGTCCCTTCCAACCCTGAGATTCTATGATTCTCTCTTCGGGACTCCAGCTATCGAGGCTGTAGAAGTGAAAACGTACTGGGAGAAGCTCAGGAGTCGTGTGGGAAGTGCTCTAGAATGAGGGTGCATTTGTGCAGAGATCTCCAGTTCCAGTACTGTTTCAGAGGCATGCCTGCAGCCACCCCGCTCCAGCTAAAGCCATACTCACACACACTCACAGCCCTGTGGCTTCATCTCATGTTACAGGTGCCCAGCACGGACTTCCCCGCACCACATCTCCCGCTGCCAGGAGTCAAACCCGCTGCCCCAGCAGACAGGAAGGCGAGGTGAATCAGGCGGGGTCCCTCCTTACCTGAACATTGTGATCAACACAAATAGTTTCACAGGGACGCTCAAAAAGATTTTCTGTTTATTAGCAGGGAGTGGCTGAACCCGAGGCTGAAAGGAAAGGAAGTAGTGACCTTCCAGTTATTATAAAGGCCGTATTATCCCACCAGCTTTTATTCAGACAACCCCCCTGCTAATGAGCCACCCCACAAACACACAGCCCCTAGATAACCCGGGGATAGTGTGTTCGCCAGCAGCCTCCACCCTGATAGTTTGTTACCAAAACAAACAGAGGAAGAATTCTGCTGACACACAAGGTGTTCTTTGTCCCGGATAAGCCATCAGTGAGAACCACAGCGACTTGAACAGGTGGGTGGAGAGGAAGAAGGATGTAACTATTGACCAAGACCTCTGAGGATGGAGAAGGCAAGGCAGGAGGCAGCTAGAGACCTGTTTACACGGCCGCCTGTACTGTAGCATCTGGGCACTTGCAACACTATTTTAAAGCAAAATTTGAGCTGCTAGCAGCAACTTGCTGCCCATCAGCGGCGGCTGTGAATGCTGGAAATTTACTCACCTTTGGAATTAGTCATCGGGAGTAGAAAATCCTTGTCTATTTCCCCCCGTCATCAGATTCAATGTAGCCACCCTAGCTGTCCTCATCCCGACAAAGCAGCTTACAATCAGCTACATACGAGGTACAGTGGCGCTAAACTGACAGTGGAAAAGCTGCAAGGGAGGGGAAAAATATTCTCATCACTTAATCTTCTATTAAACAGGATGACGTTGCTAGTCTCTTGTTAGGGCACTTGGCGAAGACTGGGACAGGAAAGAATTCAGCAGGAAGCAGTTGAGCTTAACATATATGTACAGCACCTAACACAACAGAGTCCCGGCCCAAGACTGGGGCTACTAAGCCCCACTGCCATACAAATATGGGAAAGGCGGAGCAGAGACAGACAGCAGCTCCTTTAAGAGAAGTTCTGTGTCTGGAGGGAGTTTCTTGCTCAGAAGTTCCCTCATCCACGTGCTACTCTGTGATCTGTCAGAGCAAAACCTCCAGCTCTTTCCAGTGTCTCTGTCCACAGTTCTGATCTCCCAGGCCTACCAGACTATGTCTCATGCCAATCACAGGGCTGGTACCATCCCCCCCCGCCCACCGTGTTTTAAAATGACCCTCTCTGGGGGACGCATCTGGCCTCCGTCTTTAGTGTACCCATCGTCACAAACCCCGCGGAGGCAGGGTAGGGCTGTTCTCCTTTGACAGCTGGGGAACCGGGGCACAAGGAGCTTAAGACCCAGATCCTCAGAAATCCTAATTACCAGCGATTTCAATAGGAGTTAGGTGCCTAAATCACTTTGAGGATCTGGGACCAAGGGACTTTCCCAAGGTCACCCAGGCAGTCGGTAGCAGTGCAGAGAACTGAACACAGGTGCCCCACTGCTCAGGATAGCAGTCTAACCGCTGGGTCAGCCTTCCTCTTTCAGAACGGATGTAAGCAGATTCCCTTTCCGGTTGGTGAGTAGGGTAGTGGCAATAGAAAAGGCTGACCAGAGTTTTACTTCGTATTTAATATGCAACATTAGGGATCTAATCCTTTCCCTTTTCAAAGCAGCTTCATGGACACTCCCTGCCCCTCTCTGCCCCTGCCCCCACAAAGCAGACAAGTGCTATCACAATTTTAT